>JAWNPK010000166.1:0-529488 GCA_035047565.1 Drosophila mulleri | reverse complement strand
GCAGTCACCGTCGCTGTCGACGTCGTCGTTGTCGTTGCAGTGCATTCCATTCGACTTCCAGTTGAACTACTAGAAATCTACAAGCACATATACAAATACACCCCCCCACCCCATCACAACTACAGCAACCCCAACCCCAAACGAGATGTCGCTGCAAACGAAGAGGCAGCACTGCTACCTCTGCGATCTGCCCCGCATGCCCTGGGCCATGATCAATGACTTCTCAGAGGCCGTGTGCCGCGGCTGCGTCAACTACGAGGGCGCCGACCGCATCGAGGTGGTGCTCGACGCGGCCAGACAGATGAAGCGTCTGCATCCGAGCAGCAAGCGTGCCCACGAGAACGGCGAAGTCGTCGTCCTGCAGCAGCAGCAGAGTCTGCAGCAGCAGCAGCTGAGTGGCGGGCCACAGCATCGAGGAGCGCTCCAAGCACATCGACAGGTGGCGGGCCAGGGCCATTGTCGCTGTCACATCATCATGCCGTGGCGGCCGCTTATCAGATGCCGCGCATCGGCCCGCCACCGCCGCCGCCGCAGCAGCAGCAGCAACAGAGCAGCGGCGTCATGGACTTTCCCGTTAAATTGGAGTCGGCGCCGGATGTGCGACCGGTGCGCATCTCACATATGACGCCCCACCATATGCCGCCCACAGCCGGCCAGCGCGCCGGACCTGGACCCGGTCCCGTTACACAGCAGCAGCAGCCGCCCGTTGGCAGCGGCGTCAGCGCCTCAGCCCTGCTGCCCGCCCTCTCCGTCAACTTGAAGCGTCCGCCCTCCGAGGACGTGGACATTGAGTCACAGCAGCAGCAATCGCACGGGCCACCGCACGTTGGCGTCGGAGTCGGCGTCAGCGTTGCCGATCTCGCTGCCGGCAGCAGCAGCGTCGGCGTCGGCCCCTCCAGCGTCAAGCGCAGCGCCCTCGATGACCCCAACGGCGTGCGGCCGCCCTTGACACGGGGCGAATCGCTGCCCGCGGTCAGCTACGTGCCCGAGCGGCAGCTCAACTTGCGCGACAAGCAGCAGCCGGTGCGGGCGCCCAGCTTCGATGCGTCGACCTTCAAGGCAGCCGGTGAGTTATGCAGCAATGACTGACTAGTCCAATACCCTGTAGAATGAGACCAACTAAAACTAGGCAAAAATGTCCCATAGTCAAATATTAGCAGAGTAGATGTGTGTAGAGTGGCGAAGCAACAACTACAACCACAACGGTAATACCCTGTAAATAGATTCCCAAAATGAAAGTCATGTTAAATAGTTAATTTATTTATCATAGTACATTCTGGCAGTTTTTGCAGCTATTAAAGTTGACAGCTGTTCAATGGCTGCCTAATAGGCAGCCAATGCGTAATACCCTATAAAAACTATTTCACAAATGTGTTGGCATTTTATTGGTACTTTATTTGAAGTACCTACTCCAATTGACAACTGTAAAACATGGAGTTAGCAAGTGGCGACTGCGTCATACCCTGTAAGAACTGTTTGTGAAATTTGTTGGTCATTTCATGCATGCCCTGGTATTTATGTATAGTATTTTGAGAACGTTAGTCAGCAGCGACTGCACATGCATGCACCGTACCCTGTAAGTCAGTGTCAGGAAAAGTACCGCAAGTGTCTGTTCACGGCAAATTCTGAGAATTGCTGTGAATGCCATGCTGTGTTTACATTGGAACAAAAGCAGCTTTATTCAAAGTAATTCTCCATTATTTAGAAACACATTTATTTATATACATACATATGTATATATCAATGCATATTTGTATATGTATGTATATACTACATATACATATGTATATTTTATGAAACATATGTCTTCAGATCTGATTTCAAATTTTTTAAATTTTAAACATCTTTCAAAAAGTTTCCAATGACCATCGAGAAGCATGCAAAAGCTTCGATTCCGTGTGTATGCGCACATGCACATACATATGTGTATACATGTGTGTGTGTGTGCCGTTGGAAGATTAGCGCCGCTACGAACTGGCACACAAAATCCCAAGCCGAGTGAGCGAGCGTGATTGTCGCTTATCAGAACGAAAGCGTGACAGAGAGGACGAGAAAGAGAGAGGGAGAGCGAGGACAGATAGACAGACAGACTAGGCGCAAGGGTGAGTGCGACAGAGAGAGAAGGAGAGAGTGGGGGCACAGGAAGAGATAGCAGATAGGAAGAAATAAGTTGTGCTTATCAGTCGAGCAGCAGCGCGACTATTGGCTGATAACTGGCAGCGCAGCGTAGCGTCGTCAACAGCAGATTAGATAACGGAACAGTCGTATATATAAATATAAATAAATGTATGTATACATACATAAATATGTATATATACGTATGTATACTACGTACATACAGCCTGTTATCAGCATGCTGCCACCGCAGCCGCCGCCGACGCTTATCGGCCAGAGCTAATTCTGCTGCTGGTGCAGTTGCAGTTGGTGGGTTGCCTTGACGCAGCTTATTCATTTTTTTTTTTTTTTTTTTTGGAACGCATGAGCTCTTCCAGGCGCTGGGCCACAACAAATAATGCGTATGTGTGCGTATGTTTAAAGCACACATATCTACAGATGTACATATGTATTCTAAGCTTGGAAGGCATCAAGTGCATGGTCAAATGAACGGGAGAGAGGTAGAGCGAGAGATAGAAACATAAATAGACACTGGCAAAGCTAAACAAATTGCATTTGGTTTAACTAATTTTGATAGTCATTTTTGGACACACCAAAATGTCACGTACACAGTCAAGCACACACGCACTCAGGCACCCACACAGGCAGTTGCACGCATTTTGCAATACAACAAGGAGGACGGCGACGACGCAACCCTCATTGGTGCTGCCAACCCTTGCCATAAAAAGGCATTTGCTGCTTGTCATGCGCAAAGCCAAAAAGCTAAAATACATAACAGACATTCACAGAAATACATATGTATGTATGTATGATACATACGTATGTATATACATTCATACATAAATATGTACATACATACATACTGTATGTATACATACAGCTCGTATTCGGCTACACGTAACCCGAAAGGACAGTACGCGACCCGAAAAAATGTAATAAAAACAGACGTGCAAAAAGTCAACGTCGCTGCTGCTGATGCTACTGGATTGTTGTGAGCTAAGCTGAGCTGTGTAACTGTGTCTCTCTCTCTTGCGTGCCAAAGCTCTGTCGTTGCTATTGCTGCTGTAACTGTGCCTCTCTCGCTCTCTCGCTCTCTCGCTGTTACTGCTGCCTGGGCTAAACGGGTTTTTCGATTTACTGCTGGGTTCTCAACGTTTGTATATTGTTGTTTTTTCTTTCATTCTTTTGTTTTTTGTTTTTCTCATTCTTTTGTAGTCGTGCGTGTGTGTGTGTGTGTGCGCGCGCAAAACGTCATTAAACTTGTTTTGGTTTTTATTTCTTCTTTGCTGTTTTACGCTATGCGATAACAAGTTGCACACACACACACACACTTACACAGATACGCGCGCATACGCAGAACAGCAAACAGTGTAGATAAAATTTGTAGTTAGTATACGGAACGGCGGACTGCAACAGCAACGTTTATCGTACACGCACACATGCTTACAATCTATATCTATGTATATGTACATATGCGTATACATGCTCGAATACTCACCAAATAGAAATGAAAATCAAAATAATGAGAATTTTTCGCGCATGCCGATGCCGTCATCTGCCGCTATACAGTGGGTCCAAGCGTATTTTCATTGATGATCATTTCAGTTTAGTAAACATATTTACTACTGTGTTTGGGGAAAAAAAATATGTAATTGATAATTTAATTGTACAGCATTTCGATGACATTTGTTTTGTAATAATTTTTGCAAAATGTGCAAATCTTATTGATATCACTGTGCGTGCTTCTCTGTATACATACTTACATCCATACATACCTACGTACTTATGTACATACATATGTATGTATGTTTTGAGTTCTTTTTCGTTTTACTTAGCTGCGGCCATTTACTGCCTATTGCTTGTATTTACGTTTTGTTTGTGCTTTGTACATATAATGTGTATGCATGTATTAGTGTTTCATTACCAAACTCAGTAAGTGTATGTGTATATGTGTGTAAATGTACTAAAAATACAACATGGTGTACATACAAATTAAGGCTGCACAATATTGGTACACATACATATATAGATGTGTATACATACCTATGTATGTGTATTCATCAACAGCATCAGCTTTTATAGCTCAGCACATAATGCATACATGCACTGCATACATACACAAATATTTAGGCACACACATAGAACGTGCGAGTTGCCTGCTCCTGGCCGCCCACTTCTCTCTCTCTCGCTCGCTCTTTCTTGCCTTCCTTCTACGCGCTTTGCATTCATTCAGCTCTCTTGTAATTGCAGCTTGCATTGAGAGCGCAAACATTTGCGACCATTCCAATGTGCGCGTTAGTCACAAATATTTTATTGTGCACACGCTTCTCTCTCCCCCTCGCTCTGTGTCTGCCTCGCACTGTCCTATGTAATAATTAGGCACGCTCTCTGTCAATCAGAAGCATCTCATCATCAGCATGCAGTGCAGCACCTTTACCGTTAACACGTGAACAGCAGCATGCAGAGAGAGATATTGCGATGAGAGATCTTGCATGTGTGTGTATGTGTGTCTGTGTGTGTGTGTGCATGAACCTAGGCAACATCGCAATCGACGCCGCCGTCGCTCTGCTTACTGATTAGCTGCATCAGTGCACAGTGTGACCAACCACTACAAGCCAACGTAATACGTGTGAATGAAAGCGACACTGCTCTTAGGTGCATAAATCAAGGAAAAAAGAAAAGAAAAGCAGAATTAATAATATTTTATTTTGGTTAGTCGCAAGCACATGCCCCAATGGAAGATAAGCGAGACAATAAAATAGGGTATCATGCCGCGTTGACATATCTTATCTAACGTTCTATCAGCGAGCAGTGCTTATCAGTCAAGCAGTGCTGCAGATAGGCAGCTACTACAGTGGTTGTGAAAGTAAGTGTGTGAAAGCGTATTCATTATGTATGCAGGAACAGAGATACGATTAAATATAATCAATAAAGCAGAGTTAGTGCTTTGATAATGTAGATTAATTATTGCATTATCAATGATTTATCGATTCCATGGTTCAGACATGTGTTTTTGGCGTGAGTGTAGGAGGAGTGTGGTTAATAGAATGGGTGTCGATCAATAGTTATATAATTTTTAAAGCTAGATTTTGATACATATACTAAATAATTTGTCGCTTTCTCTTAACGTAACTAAAAAGTATATCAAAATGTTTCAAATTGTATTGTACATTTGAGATTTTCAAGCGTTTCCTTTGTAATTCCCAAGCACTTTAAGCATACGCATTTACTGAGCAGATAAGACGATCTTGAGTAAAGCACTTATGAGAGCTCCCTTGCGATAAGTGCTATGACTTTCATGCTATTTATATAAGTTCCAATTAAATTAGTTTATTTTGTGTATATATACCATACATATATATACGTGGCTCCACTTTCGTTTGCTTTTGGGTTGGTTGGGTTTTATGCACACAGCTGTTTTGGTCTCTTATCTTATCGCGAGGTAATTGCCTGCTCCTCATTGAGGCCACTATCTTATCTTATCCATGGCCAACTATGACTGATAGTGAGTGTCTTATGTACATATATATATATATATACACATATATATATATATATGGGCAGTATTTGTTTTCTAGATAGAGGCAGATCACACGACTTAAGTGCTGCTCTATTCTAGGCATATCATTTGTTTATTTTTGATTACGGCTTTCTTCTTCTTTCTGTTCGCTGATATGGAAGGCTTATTATCAACGGAAATCAATGGAGAGATCTGTAGGCATACATATAATGAAATAATCTGCTAGAAATACAAAAAGAAAAAATGATGATTCTCTAATTACACATGAATGTTTCGTTTTCAAAAACAAAAGCTGATTATTTTAGAAAATTCTTCAAGACCTAAACATATAGGCCATATAATATACATACATGTGCACATACGTATGTGTTGGGGTGTGGCCCCTTTCATTCATCTAATTTAGGCAAATAGTTTTTTCTGTGTTTAAAAATTAACAAATGATTCATGTTTGCGCCGCGGTGTGTGCAAATATGATGCCAAAAGCAGCAGAAAATAGAAATGAAATGAAATGTAAAAAAAAATTGTAGCTAAAAATAGATTGGCCCGAAGAACTGAATGTCTGCTGCATTCACACTGAAGCAAATTGATTGTTTCCAAGGGAATCTAATGTGTGTGTATTGTAAATATACCTACATATATATTTATACATGCAAAATAATTAAATGAAATAGTTAGTTTAAATTTCTATTTTGTAAATACTTTATTTACACACACACAAATCACTCCGTCCTCACTGTGCACATGGCGCGCGAGAGAGCCGCGCTCTTTTTGAATGGAGGCGGCAGCGATGCTATGCATGCATTGCATACATGTCGATGATGCTGCTATGCCTTGCTATCATTGTTGCTGCTGCTGTCATTGTTTATTGTTTTTCTTCTTCTTGCATATTATAATTATTATTTTTTTTTTACACATTTTCGTGCAAAATATAAACAAATGCTATAAATAATCACATTTCATTATTGGTGGGGCCCCACACACAGCACGCACGACGACGTCGACGTCGATACCGACGGAGTCGACAACGACGACGACGACGCCGCCGCCAACGCACCAAATTGCGATTGTCTGTGCGCGTTTTTTGACTTGCCAATTTAGCAACGTGGCGCAGGAACAGGCAAAAGCAACAACAATAATAACACAGCAACAGTTTCCAATAAATAAACATAACAGCACTCCCGGGGCAGACGGTAGCACTTGGTATGCAGCCCACTGTGCAGCCGCTGACAGCGTCGTCGACATTTGAGCAATGTGCGCGGCCCCGCTAGGCATACAAATTAAAGCCCAGCTCAATTCCAGCGTGCCTCTGGGTTTCTGTTGTTGTTATGTTTTTATTTTTTGCTTCTTTTTTGTAGCTTTTCAATATCATCATCGGCAGCAAAAGTAAATTGTGGCTACGCGTGCGCGTGCATTGAATATGTTGAAGTTCATTAAAAGCCAAAGTAAAAAAAGTAAAATAAAAGTAATAAAAAAAAAGTCATGTTAACAGCAACAGTTAACAGAGCAGCGGGACACAGACGCGACTGCGGCCTGTTAAGTCTTGCGCATGTGCGCACACACATACCTGCTCACATAACTATGCATATTTAATACATACATATATCTTTATATATTAATAATATATATATATATATACAATATATATATGTTTATAATACATATGTATGCAATATATATGTATATAAAAATATGTTTGTGTGTATGTTAATTGGCGTGACCGCCGCTCGGCAAGTCACGCGGCGGCCGTGCCGGCTGCGTGACGAAAAAACCAAAGCAAACAGTCAAAACAAAACTACAAATATGTATGCTTGCGCATATGTATGTATGTATGTATTAGTGTATGTCGACTTCGTCGTATCTGGTGTACATACACGAAGTGTCTCAGCGTCGCGTTTCGCGTTGCATGCTTGCAGAAAACGAAAAGGAAGAAACAAAAAGTAAAGAAGACAACAAAATATACATATATAAAGGGAAAAAAAAATAAAATAAACCGGCCCAGCCAACTGCATTCTGCACGTTTGCTAGCTCGCTTGCTCGGTCGCTGTTGCTGTTGCTGCTCTGCATGCGTCGCTGCCTTGTGACGTATGCGCAGCAGCACCAAAAACTTGTTTCGTTTCAATTCGTGTCGTTTGCTTCGCTGCCTAGCGCTCTGGCACTTTGCCAACTGACGTCGCGTTTGCAAAAAACCAGCTGGTTGAAGATTCTATTGTTGTTGTCGTCGATGTTGTTATTGTGGTGCTCGTGCGCTGCGCTGCGGCACAGTGGGGCCAGCAACCTGCACAGTGTGCGGTGCTGTGACGTCACGTTGCCGCTGTTGTCGCTGCTGGTGAATGAAAATGTTGTCGTTGCTGTTGCCAACACACATACATACAAAGAACCACATGCATGGTTTGTGCGTATGAGTGTGAGTGAACTGTGAAACGATTCGTGCCAAGTTCTAAAATTACAAATATTGCGCCAAAAAAGACGAATAAAGAGAAGAAAAAACATCTTGCAATGAAAATGATTTCATTTAGTAGTTTTCCTTTTTGATTCATTCGCAATTTAAAAACGAAAGCAGCCTTCATTAAGTAAATGTCGAGCATGTTTATGCATGCTGTAGATACATACATACATTGCATGTATGTATGTATGTGTGTACACAGTATAGGCATGCATAGCTGCATGCTTTTTGAACATGTACATATGTATGTATGCATATGCACACAGACGGCATACATATTTATGTATGTACATATACATATGTACATATGTATGCGCTTGCCTTTTAATATAATATTTTTATGTACAGTAAACTGTCAGTGAAGCAAACAATTGTTTCATTAAAATGTTTTATAGTAAAATTTTATAAAATTTAATGTCAACTTATACAATGGTTGAGGGTGCTCGACGAGCAGATACTCTTCACAAACTCTGCAGAACTTTGGTAAAAACAATTTGATAGTGCACATACAATGTACATACATATGTACATATACATACATATGTATGTACATATGTAAATTTTTTGGTTGCCCTGCAAATTTAATTAAGATATTGCATTTAGTCGTCTTTGGAGAGCAATCACTGCGTAAACTACGCAGTGAGATTTACGCATCTCTTTGTTAAATAGAGCTTTCTTAATTATACCCTGAACCCATTGAAAATGGGAAATCAGGGTATAATGTTTTTGTTGAAATGTATGTAACAGGCAGAAGGAGGCGTGGCAGACCCCATAAAGTATATATATTCTTGATCAGGGCGACGAACTGAGTCGATTTAGCCCTGTCCGTCTGTCTGTCCGTCTGTCCGTCTGTCCGTCTGTCCGTCCGTCCGTCTGTCCGTCTGTCCGTCTGTCCGTCTGTCCGTATGTTTGAACGCGTCGATTTCCGAAGATATAGAAGCTAGAGACTTCAACTTTTTTTTAAAATGCTCGTATATAGCACGCGGATATCGAGTTTATCACTAAAAATCGATAACTCATCCCGTTATTTTTTTATCGATCAAAAACCTTATCGAAATGCAGTTATAAAATTATATCTCCTACATCTTTAGAGCTAGAGTATCCAAATTTTAAATGTATATTGATATGTACGTTATAGAATTTCGATTTTTGTTCAATTTCACCCCCCACCCTTATATCCACCCCCTCACCCATAAGTTTGTAAAAGGCGTATTTCAAATACTAGAGACTTGAGCTTTGGCAATTATACGCATAGTAATGATAAAACCACAATCTGAAAGTTTCATGGAGAACGTACGTCCAGAAAAAAGTTATTAAACAATTAAGTTCCCATAGTAAGCCCACACTGCAGCCCATGCGTGCGCGCCTATTGGTGTCTATGTATGTGTGTTTGCGTGTGTATGTGTGTGTTTGTATAAGCAGAGAGACGCTAAAAATGATTGAAATGGCTGTTGCTCGAAGGGTTCAGGGGATCTCGTAGTCGAGCACTCTCGACTAGAGTTTTCTTACTTGTTTTTTTCTTGTTTATGTCGATTAAGCTCTCGTCCATGTTAACCGTTAAGCAGTAAAGCTCTTTCTCTCATTTGCCTAGTCTCTTTTTTATCGAATCTCAACGGACGAGTCTTTACATATCAGCCTCTCTCTTTTTCTTGTTTGCTTTTCTAATTCTCTTTCCATTTGTTCCTCGAATTGCAGAACACTTGTCTCCAGCCAGCCGTCGCAATGGATCGAGCCCGCCATCGGGGCCGATGCCTCCGCGCAGTGTTCACTCGCCGAATAGCTCGGGTAAGTTTCAGCTAACTGTAAATACAAATAAAAATGAAACTAATTGCGTTTTTCTCTTGCTCTCTTCTGCAGGCTCTTCGTCGGGTCGCCGCTCGTCGGGCTCTCGCCATGTATCCAGCACGACGGTCACAAGCAGCGAAGTTGGCGGCTCGAATTCAGTCCAGGCGGCCGCCGTTGCTGCCGGCTTGGGCGGTGGCAGCGGCGCTGGCGGCGTCGCCGGCTCACTAGGCGGACCGGGCGGCCCGAGCAACTCACAGCTGAGCAGTTGCAGCAGCGCTGGTGCCGGCGGCGGTGGCGGCTCTGCGTCTGGCAATGGCAACGCTGGACCCTCATCGCTGCCACCTAATCCAAACGCCGTTGCGGGCGATGGCAGCGGTGGCGGCGGCGGTGGCGCCATCGGACCGAGTGGCAGCAACGGTAGCGGCGCCGTCAACGCCGGGCCAGGCAGCAGTGGCAGTCAGGGTGCGCCCGGCATGAGCAGCAGCAGCAGCAGCAGCGGCGGCGGTAGCAGTGGCGGCAGTGCGGCCGGCATTAGCGGTGCGCCTGGCAGCAGCGCAGCCCCAAATTCAGCGGCTGCAGCAGCAGCGGCCGCAGCCCAGAATGCGACGCTGAAGTGCACGCTCTGTCAGGAGCGACTCGAGGATACGCACTTCGTCCAATGTCCGTCGGTGAACATCCACAAGTTCTGCTTTCCCTGCAGTCGTGAGAGCATCAAGCGACAAAATGTGAGTAGAAAGTGAAAGATAGAGAGCGCTCTATCTCTGTTACGTCAGACTCAGTATGCTTACTAATGCTATTTCTTTTCATCCCATCATCGCTCACAGGGTTTGGGCAATGAGGTGTATTGCCCAAGTGGTGAACGCTGTCCGCTGGCAAATTCCACCATACCGTGGGCCTTCATGCAGGGCGAAATCACCACAATATTGGGCGAGGAGGTGAAGGTTAAAAAGGAGCGAGAATCTTAATGTCCATTTTATTGCAAAAAGCTGCGCAGAGCTTTGGAGCACTTTTGAGCCAGCCAGTGAACAGCGAACAGAGAACGGAAAGAGAGTGAGAGAGAGAGAGAGAGAGAGGAAGTTTAATATTGTTCGGCGATCACCGGCTGCACACACACGCAACTCTCCTGACTCTGTCTCGCTCGCTCTCTAACAACAATGCATAAGTCTGTCTGTCGCCGACGGCAGTCGAATGTCAATTTTTACACTGAGCGAGACAACAAATGGAAGAAAACACAAATTTTTTCTGCGGCGGTCGCGACGCCGGCGTCGCAGCTACAATGGGCGAGCGCGCTCTGTCCATGACGACCAACCATAACAACAACAACAACATTTTGTAGGCATAAGCAACAATCGAAACAAAAACAAATGCAATTTGTTTGAAAAATAAAGAAATATTTGTACTTTTAAAACAAACGAAGAAAGTAAACAAAACACCAAAACAATTTGAAGAAGAGAGCGCAAATGCAAGATGGCAGACATTTTGTAACGCAAGCAAAGGATTCTCTTTAGCCAAGGGCTCTCTCCCAGAAGAAGAAGCTGCAGCGAAGAGTAAAATGAATTAATGCAAATGCAACAACAACAAAACACTAAATAACTGAAACAATGAAAGCAACAACAATTCGATAGGCATTACGTATATATATATATAAACATAAATATATATGTAAACTTTTTTTGATACACTTAAGCTACTTTTTTGTTGTTAATTATCCTTTAATTAAACAAAATTAAGAAGAGAAAAACAAATGTCTTTAAGCTTACATTAAGTTTTTTTTGTGCTAATTCAATAATTTATTTCTGTTTTCTTAACTACATTAAAATATATATGTCTTTATATATAGAAATGTTTAACTAAAATATATATATTTTTACACTAATTTTAATTTAATTTAAAAAACAAAACACCAGTTTTATGCTAAAGCTTGTAAATATTCATACCACATAAACGGAATACAAATATATATATGTATGTATGTGCATATATATACAAATATATATATGTATGTATGTGCATATATATATTTGTATAAATAATAATAAATAGAAATATATTTGATGTTGAACAAGAAGAAGAGAAAGAAGAGAATGAAAATTGGTAAAAAATACAGTAAAGAAATGTCATTGGCGTAATACGTAAAAAAAAAAATAATTAAAAAAAAAAATCAAATCTTTTGTGAATTTGTGTCGAATGGGCAAAGCGACAACCAACTAACGGTACTCACCATGCCACGTTGCCGAATTTCAGGGCGGCAACAGCGCATGGAATATGTAATTTTTTATTTGTTTTTTATTTTTTATCTAGCAGAAATTGTAAAAAATGAAAACAGAGCAATTTGCATTTTTTCGAAGATGAAGAAGAGATGTTAGAAAGGCCACTGCTAACACTGGACCAACACTGTGTTGTAAAATGCCAACACAAGAAAGCGCGCATAAAGCAAAAATCTAAAGTTGCCACAAAACAAAACCAAATAAAAACATTTTTCTATAACGCAAAAAAAAAAAAAAAAAAAAAAAAATAGATAAAAAAGTGAAAGGTAAACTAACTTAAATTAAAAAAAAGCAGAAGTAAATCTAAAAAATAAAAAAAAAAACAAGCAAAAACGAAAAAATTTGTAAAATAGTGTTGCCACACAGTCAGACATTTTAAGATTTGGTGCGCTGAAGCCCGTTTTTAAATAAACTAACATGAAATCAAAAATTCAAGAAAGAGTTGAAAATATATACATAAACAAGAATTTGTATTACTAGACATACATATGTAGATTAGCTGTAAACGAATTTGTATGGCAGTCGCTGTTTCACTTCCAACCGTTCCAGCTAACTCAATTGTGTCTCAGTCTCTGTTTCTGTTTCAATTTCTCATATTCGTTTCCAACACTTTTTGTGATAAGTAGAAAAAAAAGTAAAGGAACTATAACATGGTGGCAACGCTGGCAGCGTGGCTCAAATCTTAAGTATAATTGAAGATCTCAAATTTGTAAAATTGCGCAATAGGCCAAAAAATATATAAAATAAGAAAATAAGAGACATTTTGTAAACATAAGTTTGAAAGTGCAGGAAGAGAGGATACGGAGAGGAGTAGGCAGAGAGAGAAAGGGGAAAAGTGGACAGCATATAGCAGTAATATAACATTTCCTTTTTGATGTGTGTCTCGATGTGTGTGTAACGTAGTGATACAGTTATCAGATTATAAAGACAATTTATCTAAGATGAACCACAAAAAACCAAAACAGAAAAAAAACGTAAAATGAAAACACCAAAAAAAAAAAAAAAAAAAAACAAAACAAATAAAGAAATCATATTAAGACATTCATTTTGTGTATGTTCGATGTCAACTAAATGTCTAAACTAAAAAGATCAAGATCAATATACAACATATATATACATACATATATAGAATGTATCGATAACCGATAACACGTATGGCTCGCATATACCAAGTATATCGAATGAAAAGTGTCACCTAAGGCAAAGCATGTGGATAGAGACGATACAGATACCGATACCGATAACGATTACGATAACGATAATGACTACGATCAAGCTGATACATATGTCAGCCAAACTGGCAAATACTATAAACAACAAGAAAAAGCTAACTTAAATATAAAAAAAAATATATTAAAAACAATGTTTTGTGCTTTTTGAATGGGAATTAGAATGGGAAATTCAAAAAGAAAAAGCAAGCCGTTTTACTTGCGCATAATATGCGCAGGTCTAATATCACTGTTCTCAAGGCTTGCTCCTTCTGTTGTGTTTTATGCTGGCGCCATCTAGCGCGCAGCTGACATAACTAATGCTTCCGCTGCCATGCAACAGAGGGCGCCAGAAAATGTCCAGCTAGTAAATGCCGTTGAAATGTCCCTGAAATATCCCTTTTAATGCTGCTACAATATTCGATATTTCCGCCACGGCTTAGCTATCGATAATAGCTAAAAACTAAGCAAAGGACTGACTAGCTTAACGAATGAAATAATAGACTGGAACAAAAATTTGGCTAATTACGCCGTGGGTTTCACAGTTTTTTTGGCTCTTAATTAAAATGCCCGGCTTCAACAATGTTTACATTCTGCACAGAGAACGTCACTGACAGCGAGACTGCGAGTGAGAGCGAGCGTGAGAGCGTGATAGGCGAGAGCAACGGAATGCAGTGCTGGCTCTGCCTCAGCCGCTGTCGCTGTCGCTTCCGCTGCTGCTGCCAGTGTTGGGCATCGCTCGCTGTGGCTGCTTTATTTGTGCGTGCGCGTTGCCAATAAACGGGCAGAGGCCTCTGCTCCTGGCCACAAAAAGCGCAGCGAATTTCGTTGTTTGTGATAACGAAGCGAACGAAAAAACATAAATAAAAATAATGTAAATTGACAATCGTTTCCATTTCCGGTGTCTGTGTGTGTGTGT
Organism: Drosophila mulleri; assembly: GCA_035047565.1. NCBI lineage: Eukaryota > Metazoa > Arthropoda > Insecta > Diptera > Drosophilidae > Drosophila > Drosophila mulleri. The sequence continues at coordinate 515,231 of JAWNPK010000166.1, read as the reverse complement.
GCCTGCTCGCAAAAGCAGACAATGAAAAGTGTTAATAACAATTGAAAATAGATTTTCATGAACGTATCAATTGATGATTTTGCCAGTGCGCTCTCTCATCGGGAATTCCCTTGCAGCGTCAAGCACAAATTGTTTGTGTTATACACAGGACGTGGCAGGATACAACAACAACGACGGCAACGACGACGACAACGGCAACGGCTTGCGCCCACGCACGGCAGCGAAAGAGAGAGCGAGAGTAAGAGTGCTAGAGAGCGCTCAGTTAGGCAGCTCCTGTCTGTGCAGGCACAGTGGTGCTAAGTTCTCAAATAACTACGCTTTTGTTATTGAGCGGATGTTGTTCTATCAACTGCTTTTCTTTTCTCTTTCACACACTTCCTTGGCTTGCAAAGTTGTAGGAAAGTTCTTTATTGGCACTCTTGAAATTGAGTTTGCCAATTTACTTGTAGCATACTTTTTTGGGCATATGATTTATTTATTTATTTTTGTTTCCAATTATAAGCAAATAGAATTTTAGATGCTCTGCCTTGCTTTAAATTTACTTCCTTACTTTAATTTAGTCAAGTTGTCCCCTAACTAAAGCTTGTTTCCAATTAGCCAAAAAATCAGTTACTTTTGGCTACCAGCTATCTATCTGAAATTTAACTTATGCATACGGTTTATTTAAGCTGCTTACTCCTTTATATTTCAATCTATTTTGCGTAGCCATAGACCACAGTTCGCATAGAGAACTTTCAGCACAATCTAGAAACGTAAGCAGCCGCAGCAACAACAACGAAAACAAGCAGGAGCAGCTTGGCGTCAATAAAAGCGGTGCTTTGGTTGCCAACGCCAACGTTAAACTCTCCTGCTTTGCTTTTTGGCTGCGTGTGTGTGTGTTTTTGTCTCTGCTTTTCTACGTGTGTGTGCGTGTGTGTTTGCGCTCTCCGCTCATTACTAACGCAAAATTACACAAAACGTAAAATGTGTGTCGTCGTCGTCGCCTTCATCGCCGTCTTCACTGTGTTTCTCATCTTTACAGTTACAGTTCTCGCTGTTGCTTTTCACTGCTGCTGATTGCTGCTATTTAGATGTTTTTTTTTCGAGTGAAGACTTAACAAGTTTTGCCATTTTGAAAAAAAAAATAAATAAATAAAGAGAGAAAATAACAACAAATATACAGCTGTGCATGTGTATGCAAATAGTTTGTTTATGTGTAGGTGCGTGTGCGTGTGTTTGTGTGTGCCTCGCTCAATTGCTCTCTGCAATTCGTTTTCATTCACAAGTGCAATGCGAACATCAGTAGCGACAACAACAACAATGGCGCGAGTTAACAAAAGGAGTGAAGCGCGTGCTTAACCTAAAAGTGCATGACAAAAGTTTTCATACACACATACACGCACATTCAGAGCGCGTTGCTTGTGGGTGTGTGAGTGTGTGTTTGGTTAAACTCAATTCATGCTCTTTGTTTTCTGCTTCCGTTATCCACAGAGAACAACAACAACAACTAATAGTATAAACCACAACAATGCATAGTTCCTGCTGAGTAGCTTTTTGTGTGTGCCTGTGTGTGTGTGTGTGTGAGTGTGTTGTGCCAGTGTGCCTGTGTGTGTGAGAGAGAGAGTGTGTGTGCTTATGCAGGCATGTTGCGGCTGCTGCTCAGCAAACAGCGCCAGAGCTGACAAGAAGAAAAAAAAAAAGAAAATACAATAACAAACAAAACAAAACACTGCCACCTCGCAACAATACAACTATAACAACGATAGCAACAACAACAACAACTACTTCCACTACAGAAGAGTCGCCAAATTCATCCCCCACTCCTTTGTAGCTAGTAAAAATTGCTTTGGAATTAGAAAAAGCAACTAAAAATAGATAACAAAAGCAAAGAAGAAAGAAAGAACAACATCAGCAAGAAATCCCGTTATGGAACGCATGTGGCGCAAAGTGAATCACAGCCTGCGCAACAGCAAATCACAAACGCCGTCGCAGGCAGCACAGTCGGCCAACGCTGCTGCTGGCGCCGCTACTGGCGCTGCCGGCGCAGCTGCCGGCATTATAACGCCACATTCGAGTGACACCATCAGCTCGGCGGGCGGCTTTGGTGATGCGCAGCTCGTGGTCGCTGTTCAGGGTCTGCCCGGCGTCGGCGTTGGCATGGGCAGCGCTGCCGGAGGCAGCAATGCGACTGGACGCCGTTTGGCCAGCAGCGGCCAGCCGCCATCGAACTGTCACAAATCGCTTAGCCAGCACGTTTTGCAAACGCGCACCGCTTCATCGGAGCGTCGGCGTCGACGTCGACGCAAGAGCCGACCGCGACGCAGCGGCGGCATGGTAAGCGTTACCAGCTGCGTGGGCGATGCTGGCGGTGATAATATGTCGTAAGTAAAGCTCAATTGAACAATACCTCCCAAGCGAACCACTATGACTATTTTTAAGATATACATATAGTAGAGTATGTGCTGGACTATTTATATTTTATAACAATCAATCAATCAATGCATCAGTCATAGCGTTGGTACTTCAATCAATATAAATACATAGTTATTAATCAGTTAATCAAGCAGCCCATTAATCAGTCAATCACTCAGGAAGTCTTTGGCTGTACCAGTCGATCAGTAACTCAATGAATTTACAGACTTGTCAGTGGATTATAGAGTCAATCAAACCATTACAGATGCAATTGGAAATAGTGCGATAGGGAGAGGGGCAGCCGGGGCAGTGTGGCCAAACTATTAAGGTTATCAAGGTTATCAATAATAGAAAGTGGGATTAACGCTTTTAGTTATTTTATAGGACTTACGAGACTATATAACTTGATCTTGCCGGATCTCTAATCCACCAAAAACGCGTTTTCTTTAGTGCGGTTCTGTAAGACTCTAAGTAGAGACATCAGAAAACCTTGGGTAGTACATATAGTAGTATTTTATAGGCTTTCTAATACTTCTATATATCTATACTATATACATAGTTTTTATAGCTTCTCTATTCAAATCTCTACTCAGATCTTTTGATCTGAATTCTAACATGAGCTCAAACATAGGCTTTACCATACATAAGCTATAACTTTGCTTAAACATATATATATTTTCCGATAGTGTCCAGTTCCTAATTAAAAGGATAAGACTTTATCTATAACTTACCACTATAATTAGCTTTAGCTTTAGCATGAGGATTACCTTGAACAGTAAATTTGCTCTTCGCCTTACGGTAGCTTCAGACAATTCCAGACCTAAATTGAACTTTAGTTTTAACTTTAACATGAACTTTGGCATGAGGCTAAACGGTGTATTCGTGTATTTGTGTTGCAGTTCCTCGGGCGGCTTCTACACGCTGAAGGAGCACCCGCACCAGCATCAGCATCAACATTATCGCCATGGCCACGGACTTGGCACAGTCTCCACATCGCAGCGCCTGTTTGCCAGCTCAGCGCCCAGTGGCACCGTCATGATGTATCCAAATGCGCAGCGTGCGCCGGTGCTGGCCAATGCCGCAGCAGCTGGCGGTGCAGCCGGAGGAGGAGCAGGCGCAGGAGCAGGAACAGGAGCACAAGCAGCTGCTGCTGCAACGCCGCCGGACATCTCGCTGCGGCAGCGGGCGGTCGCTAAGCTGCGCATGTTCAACTTTCACCTTAACTGGGATCTGCACATGACGCACTGCAAGCCCTGCGGGTGAGTTTACGCCGTGCCCCAAAATGTTTCCCATTTGCCATGAAGTTGCCAGTTGCCAGTTGCAAGTTGTAAGCTGCAAGTGGGCAACTGCGTTGCCAACACTTGAGCCTTTTCCAGTGGTTTGTGGCTTTTGTTGGGCGTCGCAGAGTTTTTAAGCTCTTTGTTATACCCAGTACATGAAACCAAATGAGTACATGGGGTATGCTAGAGCGCGACATTTTAAGCTACTTTCATATCCTTCAGTTGAGTACAGTTCGAAAACAGTTTTCTCATTTATCGATTGTGATTTTTTTTTAATTTCTTGTATTTTTGAAGCACATCCCTTAGTTTATAGCCAGACATGCTTTATAGATGAGTTAGCTGCGTGCTTAAGGCGCTTTCTTTGGGGCCCACTTCAAGTTTTAATAATTATCGATAAATATTACTGATATGCCATATGATAGCAGTCTTTCCCTTTAAGGTTTTGCCTTGCTTAATTCATGGTCTATTTCTGTCAAGCACCGGTATGCCATATGAAACTAAGGAATATTTCGATTCTTTCGTAAATTTAAATTTATCGATTGCTAATCGTTTTTATTAGGTATATTTCTGATTATTTAATTAGTTTTTAAGCCGGGCAGTAAGCACATTTCTTAAAAGCTTTTAGATGATTTTGCTGTATTACATGAATACCGATAAGTTATCGATAGACATCGATTTTTGTTAGCATTCTCAATATGACATAATCAAAGTTGATATCCATATCAACTCACAGCTAGCTACAGGGTAACCGTAAGTCTATCATCTATCCGACAGCTGAGTAAAACGTAACGCAAAGAGTTTTTCCTGGCCAGGGAGTAACTCTTAGTCGATCATTGTTGCTTGCTCGAGTTTGCCCAGTCTGGAGTCGAGTGAGTCGCTCAGTCGGTTAGTTGGCTTCATTGAAGTGTTACGAGGGGTAAGGCTGTGGCTGGGTGGGGGCGGGGCCAGGGGCAGGGGCAGGGGCAGGGGCAGGATGTTGGTGGGCGGGGTCATTTCGTTGAATGAACCCAAATGCAAGTGAAAAACTGGGTCGACGACATTTCCCGTGTTAGCCAACTTTAAATGCTGCGGCTTTAACCCGACACCAGGTCGACAAGCCACCTCCACCTCCACCTCCACTTCCCCCTCTAACTCAACCTCCACTTCCACCTCCACCTCATTTCTATATATTTTTGTTTTTCGTTTTCAACACGGCCTCCGTCCCAAATGTGTCAAATTTTAATGAAGCGCCCGGCCTAACGAGCTTCTTTGCCAGCTGCTGTTAGCCCCAAAAGCCTTTTTTTTTGGCCAAAACTGAAAGTCGCAGGGAGTAGGGGCTGGGGGCTGCTTTAGGCCTGTGCTGACAAGCAACAGCTAAAGCACCAGAGTTAATGGTGTGACACAGAGCTAGGAACTAACTACCTAACCACCTTCGTCTCCTTCTCAAAGAAAGAAAAAATAAGTAAAAAACTAGCTCAAAGCTAAAAACTTTAGGTATACGATAATTAAGTAAGGTGCAAGATGTAAAAGAGGTGCAGAGGTGGATATTAAGGTTACACTCATATTGCAAGCACTCTTAGTTACTTAAGTCAAGAAATGCAACAGAACTCGGTACAAGTTCAACTTGAAAAGGAACTACTACACATCAGAAATTCGGGCTAAGGAATCGAAGCTTCTTGAAATTATTCGCTGCAATAGGTAAAGCATGGGTCTCTTGAGTAAACTTAGTTTAAGAATATGTTTGATACAGAAAACTATTTCACTACCGAGAACTAGGTAAAATAAAGACTATTTAGTTAGAGTGTAGAGCTATTTAGTAAAAGAGCTAGTTCAGAAAGGAAAATTTATAGAAGATTCTTTGCTTGAGTTGTTAATGAAGTAGATCTATTTAGTAACCCGACGACGACATGCTACAAAACTAACAAATTACAGCTGAAAGCGAACTAGTTCAATGCAATGATGATAGTACTTGAAGCTAAAGAAGATCTAGTTCAATTCAAGCAATCAAATGGTGAAATTGAACAAAAATCTAAATTCTATAACATACATATCAATCTACATTTAAAATTTGGATACTCTAGCTCTAAAGATGTAGGAGATATAATTTATTAACGGCATTTCGATAAGGTTTTTGATCGATAAAAAAATAACGGAACGAGTTATCGATTTTTGGTGATAAACTCGATATCCGCGCTGTGTATACGGTCATTTTAAAAAAAAGTTCAAGTCTCTAGCTCTTATATCTTCTGAAATCGACGCGTTCATGCATACGGACGGACGGACGGACGGACGGACGGACAGACAGACGGACAGGGCTAAATCGACTCAGTTCGTCGCCCTGATCAAGAATATATATACTTTGTGGGGTCTGCCACGCCTTCTTCGCCCTGTTACATACCTTTAACAAAGCCATTATACCCTGATTTCCCATTTTCAATGGGTTCAGGGTATAAAAAAACAAACGGCGAAAAGCTGTTTAAAGTCTTCGAGCAACATTTGACTTTAGTGTCTCTCAATAACGGAATTGTTAGAGTTACAAAAATATGTCGCCTGATATGGAAAACCACTCGAAGTGCGACTAAAGTTCACGCACAATAGATGGGGAAACGATGGGCTCTTGCGGTTACCCCTTTGAGTTTTGATAACAATAAGCCATGACCTCTCAATCAAACTCATCTATGCTCAATTCTATTCTATTTGGCTAGGCCTCGCTTGAGTGGAAGTGGAAATATAATAACACGACGACTGTGCCGCAATCGTCGACGTGAGGACAATGAGCTATATCGCTCGAACAGCTTCAAGTTTGAGCGATTCGAGCGCAAGGAGTGCCTCGAGGAGCTCTCCAACACATTGCAGAAGCAGGTGAGTACAGTTGTGTGCAAAAGGCCAATGAACTAGTCCGGTCTAAACAATTAGAGAAAGAAAAACAAAATCGAACAAAAATATGAGAAAGGGAAAGAGAAAGCGAAGCGAAACAGAAACAGACAAAATCGCCCGCTGGGCGTAATTTATGCGTATTTGTTGGACTTACCTTGCCACATGTTGCATGCTGCTGCTGCGAGCCATCCATCTAGCTGGCAATTTTATGCGCATAGATTACAACTAATTGAAGTGTCGAAGAGCTGACCCAACCCTGCAGCCCCGCCCAGCCTCATCTCTAATTAGAGAGCTCTCCTCCACCCCGCCACAGTTGGCCAGCTGCAGTTCAATGAAGCAGCTCCAAGAAAAATTGCATTATGTTGAGAGACCTGGGAGAGCCTGGGGGCCCAGCTGACTCTGGCTGGGTCGGTGTGGGAGGTGGCATCTGTCACAGGTGGCGCTGTGCTGAAACTTGTTCAGCCGAAAGTTTCGTGCGGAGGGATGGGAATCTAATTAATGGCGCGCAACAAATTGAATTTTAATTGAGCGTCGAATTTGATTTTGCCCCTCAAGTCCTGCGAGATCCTGGCGGCCATTTGGCTGAAGGTGTCTGCTAGTCGGAATAGGGTAAGTGCGGGTAGGGGGAGTGGGGGAGGGGCGGAGATAGGTAAATAGGGTGTGCGATGTGGCACAGCTGATAATCAAGTTAAATACGTTTTTGGGCAATGACTTTAGAGAGGCGGGAGGTAGGGGAAAGAAAGAGAAAGAGAGAGAGAGAGAGAGAGAGAGATACAGAAGTGGAAAAAGAGGCAGAGGTATAGTTAGAGAGCGAGAGATAAGAGTAATATGGGAAGAAAGATTTGAAGAGAGAAACAAAGAATGAGAAATAAATAGAGAGAGGGAGAAGGAAAATCAAAAAGAAATATTTGTCTATATAGAGCGATAGTGAGCGCAAAATGGGAGGAAGCGGATGGAGAGCGATAGTAGACAGTGAAAGGCATAGACAAGCAGAAGCAGAAAATACAGAGAGGAGAGAATAGACAAAGATAGAGATAGTAGCGGAGAAACAATGTTGAAAGAGAGAGAGAGAGAGAGAGACAATGAGAGGCTCCTCTCTCTTGCATTCTAAGTGAAGGATTATATAAAGAAATAGCTGAGAGAAAGTGAAGAGAGAGAGAGAGAGAGAGAGAGAGAGAGATGAAGGAAAGAAAGTGAAACAGAGATAGGTAGAGAGAGAGAGAGAGATAGAGGGAAAGAAAGAGAAACAGAGATAGGTAGGGAGAGAGATAGATAAGATAAAGAGAGATGATAGAGGGAAAGAAAGAGAAACAGAGATAGGTAGCGAGAGAGATAGATAAGATAAAGAGAGATAAGCTGATATAGAGAGACAGTAAAGATGATGAGATGGGAGTGATAAAGAGGAATATGATGCTGGTCCATATTCTAGATAGCTTTCTCTATCAATAACTTTCTTCCGCTAATGCATTTGTAAGAGATTTGGGCACTTGGGGGAAAATTGAAAAGCGGAAGAGCTGACAGTTCCATAAGGAAAATCAAAAACCTGGCACTTCCAATAAAAACTCAAGCAAGTTGGCAGTGCCTCTCAGACCCACTTAGACCCACCAATACCCACGGAGTGCGGCCTGCTTCGTGCTAATCTCATCAAATTTTTAAGCGACTCGCTGCAGTGGCAGACCAACCGCTGCACAGACAGGCAGACGAACAGACAGATAGACAGACAGACGCTGGCCCGTATTGACAGCTCTGCTGGCTACTCCCTAATCCCAGGGCCCGGCCTCGGCTCGACTGACGGACATCCATCCATTTGTTAGACGAAATGTTTTTGAAGTGCTGCGGTTTTCGCTCTCTGTAAAACTTGTGTTTCGTCTCGTGGCAAACGAGGTCTGTCAGCTGTCCGACAACCATGCCGCGCCCCGCCCACCAGCCAACCGCCCAGACTGTCCGCTACATGTGCAACATTTGCACCTTCATCAAGACATTTTTCGTGCTATAAATAAATAAAGCAACAAAATTGTTGCTTCCCCTTCAATCACCAGCTGGAAGCGCGCAAGCTGGCAGAGTTCACAAGATTCTGATCCGGCGCGGCTCCGTCACATTAGCAGCTTCATCTGCGCTTAGATTTATGTGCTCGGCGGCACACGGTTGACATAGCCTGTCTCAGCTGAGCTGCAACTGTCTTGTCCGACCTGCCAGACACTAATCATGCCAAAGTGCCTGCCGCAGACGTGTCTGACAACTTTTACCTGTGCCACCCACAGACAGACAGACGCCCGCCCACCTGTCGCTGTCAATTTGATTTCTCAGCCAGCGTAAAAATGCCAAAGGAGCAACAGCAGCAGCAGCAGCAGCAGCCAGGCCAAGACAAATGGCATTGGAATTTACGTTGGCAGCTTAAGTAGTTACTAAAATGCACAAACTCGAACCTCGCTAGCCAAACGATAAGGCCACTCCCCCTATTTATCTACGCCCGCCCTAAAAAGTATGCTATGAAAAATGTACATTTCTCTTATGTGTCTTTAAAAGCCATAAGCGCATCTTTATTAGCATAGATCATTTTTCATTTAGGTCTTCAAAGTGTGCTTTAAGCAGCTTTGAGACAGGGTATATAACGCGTCTATATCTAGCATACATATAGTGAATATCAGTTTGATATATGTATATATAGAGCGTATACCAAGTCTGTATTGCTTATATTCCGGTTAAGGCTTTGAATTTGCAGATAAATTACATATACAATACAGTCGATTCCGGTTGACGATTTAGTGCCGTATTATCCGGAAGATGCTATAACCATATATGGTTCCATATGTTTCATATACATATGTATGTTTGTGGCAACTAGAGAGATATTGAGCTTTCGTCACAAGGTCTACTGTATATATGTATATACATATGTGTATATATGGACACTAAATTAGAGAGGTGAATAGGACTAGGAATAGGTCGTTAAGTTCGAATTACTTAGATGTAGTTTTATCCGAATTTTCACATATCTAACGCGCTTAGATATATTCGCCTAATCTTTCCATCTTAAGTAGTCAACGATTGTGCGATATATTTCAAATTTTGGACCTCTCTAGATGAACGGATCGACGGACAATAACAGTAAGAATATTGGATAATACCCCTATATACAATAATGGAAATTAATTTGTTTTAAACAAGTTGTAAAAGACAAAAAAGTTAGGAACTTAGCTAGTCACAATTCAAGATGTATGTATATTTATAGGGCATCAATTCAGGCTCAGTTTTAATCTGAGAAAGCGTGTTTGACATTTACAATTCATTTGCATTATATATCCTTAAGCTTACATTATATTTCCCCAAGAGTCACTTTGTAGGAATCTGTTTTACCCATTCTATCGGCAGTTAGCTCTCAACTTTTTGCAATTCGCAACTAAATCACAGCCTCCATTTATCATTGATACATTTTTGTATGCCTCGAAGTTGGCCAAGAATGCAATCGCACTTGAAAGACACACACACAGAAGTTATTCAATCAACCAGAGCAGAGCCTGGGCCCAAGTCATATTTACCTCCTGCTGTGGCTCACTGTGGACTCGCCCCTAGCTCGTTGCTGTTTGGCTTTTACCTTTCTCCCGTTTTGTTTACATGCTGAAAGTGTGCATAAATGGGGTATATGCATTCCGTTGAAATTGACGGAAAGTTGAAGTAGATGGGGTAATATATGATTTCCATATAAGTTTTGGATCAGAAGCAATAGCTGAGTTGATCTGGAGGTGAACATTTGAATGAAACAAACACATATCTAGTTTATTTAGAATTAATCAATCGATTTTTGCTTGAAGTGGATAAACTAAGCATATCAAATTTTAGTTATATTAGCCTGACTCGACATATGACTTATGCCTAAGCATATCGAAACATAGAGTACTTCAGAGCACTTCAAATCTTGTTCAGCTGATAAGAACAGAAATAGGAATAACCGAAGTTTACCCATACCCCATATGTATTCACCAACTCTCGTCTCGGTATGGGTGTTTGCTAGTCGTGTATACCCGAATTGGAGCAGCCTTTCGCTGTTGCTGCAAGTTGCGCAACTTAAGCTGCCTTTTGCCTCATAAATTGTTTATTATAATAAAGTTTTGTGGGGATTTTGCCTTTTGCGAATTAGAAAACGGGAGCCGTGACTTGGGTCAAGCCTTTGTTTTGCCCCAACGCCCATTTGGGGTCTAAATGCAATTATATCAAATGGAATTGCAACTGTTTCAATTTCAATCGAGTTTTTAGCAAAATTGCATCCAATTTATTGCAAATTTCGTTTTCATACTGTTTTCATTTCTTTGTGGAAAGGACTTCGATTCGCAATTGGCTCTTTGTGGATATTCAAATTGGATTTCCATCTAAAATAAACAAAAGATGAAGTTCGAATTTGTCGCCAAAGAAATGTTGTCGTTACAGTTGAGGGGAGAAAGTATTTTTCGGATGAGTTTTTCCTGCTGCCTATTTTCAGGTTTACTTGATATTAGAATGGTTTCTCTATAAGAGATTGAGAGACAGAAAGAGGGATAGAGCGAGAGATAGAGGGGGCAGAGATAGAGAGAGAGAGAGACCCATGGGGTGAGATAGAGAGAGAGAGAACAGAAAGACAAAACCATTGATTTGGGAAGTTAAACTTTCTTTCTGAATCATACTATAAGAGAAATACAGAGAGAGAGAGAGAGAGAGAGAGAGAGAAAATAAAGACAGACAATAGGATATATTTCTACTTATCTCTTTTCTATCTCAAATTTCCTCTTTGCGTCTCTTTCCCTCTGTTCTCTGTTCTTCTGCTGCTTAGCCCCTTCTAGCTTGTATCTCTCAATAGTTTCAATTTGCTAAAACTAGGCAATGATTGAGTAATTGACTTGAGATTACATGCGTTACCCCTTACTCGATTCCGTACACCCTCGAGTAGAGTTGAGCTAAGTGTGGACGGAGCTGCTTTAGAGGCAGCAGCAATGTCTTACTTTCATCTCCAGTTTATGGGCCATGAATAGTTTTCTGGTAGAGCACCAGGCTCTTCTCTTTAGTCTAATTGATTTTGCCCAGGTTTTTCAACGCTGCCATCGCGGCTATTCAATTTCCGACTGCCTTCGGTGTTTCGGTCTCGTCAGCCGCCTTTTGTGCTCTTCTAATTTCCATCATCATCTAATGCGCGCTATCAGCGCCCCGTCTGCTGCTGCTTCCCAGAGGCACCCCTCCTCCGGCCCCCTGCCGTACGGCACCATCCCATCCATTAATTTTGATGGCACAATTTTGAGCGCTCCACTCTTTGCCACAGAAATTGCTCAGTGATCTGTGCGCTGGCAATCATTAGCTCCAAATGCCCCAAACAACGGGCGTTTGGGCTCTGCCACCCACGCGCTTGGCTGCTTACTCATGCAACAATTGTTGATTGCGTTACGTGTGCCACGCCTCCTCCGTCTCCGTCTCCTGTCCATCACCCATCAGGCATCACTGAAAGCCACCCTCAATTGTTGTGTGAATGATTGTTGTTGGGTCATAAGTAGAAATTGTGCTGTCAGTGGAATAAACTGAGCTGAGATATGACGTCGAGCTCTGACCTAGTGCTATCTGTGGAATTATTTAACTTGGGCGCTAATCAACTCTGCCTGTAGCACCCGTAGAGCACCCCCTCATCAGCAGCTCTAGTTTAGACCTAGTTAAATGTAATGCGCCATAAAAACGAGTTAATTTCCGACGCCTTGCCAAAAGTTGCCTTCCAAGTGTCTAGCTACCTATTCCCTCTCTCCTTCTCTCTCTGCCTCTACCACTGCCTCTACCACTGCCTCTACCACTGCCTCTACCACTGCCTCTACTACTAACTCTACCTCTACCTCCCTCTACTCTTGCAGTGATGACTCGCTACAAGTGGCTACAAATTTAATCAAACCTTTCGCTCAGTCACCACACATACACCCATCTGTGTGTCTCTGTGCATGTGTGTGTGTGTGTGTGTGTTCTGTGTAACCTCATTCCAGCTGGCTCATGCCCCATCCCACTCCTCGAGACCTTAGCTTCGTTCCCTGCATCGCTGTCATTTCGCTTGGCGTTCTAAATAATTCATGTCGGCAACATCGTTGCTACGTCCTTTTGTGCTGGAATTTTGTACGTCCAACTTGTTGTAATACATTCAAATGAGTGTGTACAGCTACATGTGTATGCGTGAGTGTGTGTGTCCTCTGTGCAAATCTCAAGTTGTTAAAAAAAGCAAGTATACAAAGTATATACATTTATACAACGTCAACGCTGAAAAACAAAACAAGTAAGAGCATTGCAGTCGGGCATTGTAGACTTCGTAGTACTCGTTCTCTTGCAAAACAGACTGAAAATATTGATTCTAAATTTTATATACATAGCTCTATGGAGCTATGCTTTATTTACCACATCGGGGCTGTGTGGGATTTTGATGTTCTAAACTTTAAGTCTCGAGCGTAGAAACCTATATACTCACTTTTCGTTTTGTGAACGCGCTTAAAATAGTCAAAAGTTCAGCAAGTTTTAAGTTTCACTGTGCGCACAGTGGCGCAGAATCGCTAAGAATTGAATGAATTGCTCGGGATGACAATTAATGTGCTTTTCAAAAAAGAAGCAAGGATTAAATTTGAAAAGGTGAATAAGGGCTACTTAGAAGCGAACTTTTGTTAGTGGCCCTTGCTTCTTTTCTTATGATCAGTCTTCGCTCTGCCAAAGCTTTAAAGCTCTTAAAAATAAAACAAACGTTTGTTTTAACATTTCAGCAGAATAGAAGGAAGAAGTTCTACTGATTTAGCTTTAAAGCTTTCAAGTAAAACATTTTGTATATTCGCCATTTCAATTGTATAAAACTAGAAAGTTTTCTTGACTCCGTTTTTTTTGCTGTTAAAAGTTCATTGAAAAGCTTCAAAGCTGAAAAGCTCATTTCGATAGTTATGTTGCAGTGTGCCCAATTGTAACTTTGCTTAATGCAGCTGCCACTGTACACTCGCTGCTCCTGCACAATAGCTAGAGCGAGAAAGAGAGAGAGAGAGAAAGAGAGCGGGACAGAGTGTGAGTGTGAATGAGTAGGAAGAGAGATGTGCTCGAGTCGACTTAAATATGCGTTTCACTTGTCTTGCGTATTATTTGGCGCATTAAATTTATGTGCGCAATTGTGCTGAGTTGTGTGAAACAGCCACCCACACACCCACACCCCCAGTGCACTACCCCCCTCCCTCCCCACGCTGTGTGGCCTGATTTGGGGGCGTGGCAAAGACCATTTGCGGAATTGTGAATGCGCTTATTACATGGCGTCGAGCTTTCTTTGTGCTCTGGTCGCACCAGCTCTTGGGTTACCATCTCATTTTCGAGCCCGGCTTCTCGGCACCTTCAACCCAGCAGGGCGCGCGAGTCCTTTGTGTGTTATTATTCAAAATCCAGTCAATAATACGATACGCGATGCTAATTTATTATACCAAAAGCATAATATAGCGCCGGATGGGGAGTTTTCATCGAACACTTTGTAAATATTTCACGAGAGCAGTTACAATTACAGCTGTCGCTGCTACCCCCGACCCCCGATCCCCGACCCCCACCCCGTCCGTTCGGGCTTTAGTGGTGCTCGTGTGTTATGTCCTGGGCGCCGTTTTCAATTTTATCCCTTTTATTGGTTTTTTTTACACATACATTCATTGAATATGGAAATTCGGGGTATATTGGTTTTGTCAAGGTGTATGTGGCGGGTAAAGCCGTAAGGCAAGATCGAGACGTAGACTTGTTAGTCTGGCTATCCATCCGTCTATCCGTTTGTCTCTTGTTCCATTTGTTTCTCCATAAGTATTTCCTTTTGTCCATCTGTTCGTCTATCTGTCTTTCTGATTTTTCGTCTGACTATTTGCTTTTTTGGCTATTTGTCTAGCTGTTCAGCTGTCCTTAGCTCTTTTAGACTCTAAGATCATTCAAACGAATAGACGGATAGCGAAACGGAAGGACGCTCAGTTAGATAAGCGAACCATGGGAAGGACGAGCTAACGGATCAACAGATCTAATAGTGAAATTTAATGGCAGGATCGTCATATCCCTTCTAATTCCCGTTTTCCTACTACAACGCGGACATTAGACAGCTGTACAGTCAGATACTTAGATCTCGATCTATATTGCTAGAGGAGCTGCGGACTGGTATGTTAATAGGAACGTTCCTCAACAGCCCGTACAGATTAAATTTGCTTCAGGCAAGCGATAATCGATTTATAATCGTCTCAAGTGTGAGCAACCCACACATTGAATACCTCCTCTCTAGTTCTGTCCAATCACAAATGCTTGCACTTATCCATATACATATATTTAAACAGATTGTGAGGGCATTTCCTAGTCGAACACCTTGCGTTCGAGACGTTTAAGGGGTCTCTTTTTTTTCCACAAGCTGCTTAAAATTCATACACAAATATTCCGACAGCATTCGCAGTCGCATTCGTAGTGGATCCATCCTGGGTTCCAGCCATACGTTGTTCCTTTGCCAGCTAGCAGTGAGAAGGATTCCAGCTCCCCAGTATCCATCTGTCTGTCCTGGCTGTTTTTCGCTTTCGTGTGCAAATTAGTTTATTGGAATTTCTTGTTTGCGCTTTACCCAGTCCCCAGCCGCCGTCGCCGTCGCAGTCGCCGTCGTCGTCGGATTCGCAGTCAACTCCAACCGCGGCTTGATTTGTCAATATGCATTCGTTTTATAGCATATGGGTCCACTTATTGGATGTACGGAGAGATCAACCTTTACGCAAGTCGTAAACAATATTGGATTTCAGATTTTATATTAGTTTTGTATTTTAGTGCCCAAAGTTTATTCGAAAGTTAGCATGTGGAAGGAATTCTTTCGAATAGTTGTAAAAATAAGCTGATCAGCTCGATTAGTTTGATTTGAGGACTAGAAAGCTTTCGAATGCGCTCAAGATTAAGCGCAATAGTTCGATTGATTTGCCGTTGGCCCTTAAATCTTAGCTTGCATATAAAAGCTTTTAAAGAGCTTAAGTTTTCGTCGCAACAAATGCTTAAGCTTGCGGATCTTTTTGAGACAGTTCAAGGGGAGCTTTCAACTATTGCTAGAAAATAAAGCTGTTTAGCTTTGATATAAGCATAGATTGAGTAGTTATATTAACAGGGCTAGTTTCCTAGTCAATTTAAGCTTTGAGCTTTTACATCAAGTTTTATAATTTTCTTCTTATCTTTTCTTCTCTCAGCGCAGATCAGCTTAGATCTGTTTGATATTCATGTAGAATATATATGCGTGCAGCTTTTATACTAAAGCAGCTTTAAAGCTTTGATTAGTAGCTGTTAGTCATTTATTTAAACTTTCATGAGCTTAATAGAAACTTTACAATGGCCCTCCTCTCTCCTTTCTGAGATTTGATTTATAATTTAATTACTGCAAGCTCGTAAATAACATTGATCACCTCTTTCGTCTCGCTCTCTGTCTCTCGCCCCATCTCTACCTTTTCCTCAGTTAATATTATCTTTAAATCATATGCACTGTCCTTTTCAATATTTGCAAAAGCTCTTTCAAAGCTCTTCATATGCGCATACAGCAACAATTTCGCGATGCCTGCCTGTTCGAGGCTAGTGTGCAGCAATCTGCTTTAGTTTTTAATATACATAGAAGATTATATAAGGAAAGTTATGGATATTACGTGTCATGTGTTGCCAGTCAGCCAGACAATGCAGCAAAAAAGCCGCAGCCGAAAAGCTCGCACAGACCCAGAGAAATTTGCTAACAATGCTATTAAAATTTTAATGAAAATGATGCCCAACGACTATGACTCACAGCAAACTAAATACGAAAAGGGAGAGAGAAAGAGAGAGAGAGAGATGCAAAGAGTAAAAGAGAGAGAGAGAGAGTGTGCAGAAGAGCGAGGCAAATGCGTGAAGCGTTTCGCAGTGCGTGCAACTGCCATATCAATAACAAAAACTAAAGTGTAGCTTAGACAGGTGCATATGTGTGCGTGCGTGCGTGTGTGTGTGTGTGTGTATATAAACATCTATGCTAACTGACACGCCGCTAGATGGCGCCCATTGCAGTAGCTGACAGGCACGCAATTGCGTGCCAAATGTTCCGTTTGCCAGCGGCTGTAGACCCCAACTCAGTTTCCGCCCTCCGCCCATCTCTTACACCTGTCCCGTATATATCTTGCCTCCAGCTCCAACCAAATTGCCAAAGTTGGCAAATTATTTGCACGTCATTTGGCTTTAAGTTTCGCGAACTTTAACTTGGCCCAACTTTCATTAACTTTCGTTTTTCAACTTTTGAGCAAGGTCTTAAAGGTCTTACCAGTTGAGGTCAGCTCGAATGGCCATTGGCATAAATATGAAATGGCTATTAGTTGCCCTCACACCTTAAACTCAAGACGTCAACTCAAGACGTGTGGATTTCCATAGGAGTATTTGTACATCGACGTTAGCAGGATAAAGTGAAGACCTTATAACAGTGGCTATGAAATCGATAACTTGCATTTCGATTGAAATCGTAAGGAATTGAATGAATTTGTTCTTTAGTTCGTTAGTTACTGAATCTCTTCACTGGTTCATTATGTACTAGTTCAATCAATTCAGGAGCTCATAGTATGAATTACATAAACGAAATTAATTAATTGCTCGGTTCATTCGACGTGCATTACCAACAGCTGAACTAGTTCAAATGAACATCTACCGTCTGAGCAGCGGAACTAAACGCTGAAATGGAATCATTTATACATACATTCTATTGCTTAGCTAACAACTAGAACTGGAACCAGTTATGTTTGCATTCCTTCATTCAATTGCATTTACCCAACTAATTAACCAACTTACGCTTGTCTCTCGTTTCGAAAGTTTTCAGCTTCAATTGCAGTGCTTACGAAATCATTTCGCATATTAAACGACAGTTGCACAAAACAATTTGAACAACACTTGAGCAAAACGCAAATTTAGCTAAATGCAATTTTAAGCTGTTTTCACTGAGCTCAACTTCAACTGCTTCAACTGAAACGCTTTGGACTAATATAACTTTTTGCTCAGCTCTTTGCTCATATTAAGCAGTGTTGCAAAGCGTAGCAAACACTTGACATTATATAAAAAATAAATAACAAGATATTGCATTTTTCTAGTTGGGTATTCAGGACGAGGAGTTACTCTGAGTGTTGCCTAGAGCTGCTAGGCTAGGGCTCTAGATGATAAGCAATAAGCCCTCCCTCTTCTTTCTTTCTCTCTCTCAGTCATTCTATATCTGGTGTTATGCCTCTCTGTATTCCCTTCTCTCTCTCTCCCTCTGTTTCTTTCCTTTCCTCTCCCTGTCTCTTGCTCTCTCTCTCTCTCTCGCTCCTTATCTCTCTGGTGTTCTGTCTTTCCTTTTCTCTCTGTATTTCTGTCTCTGTGTCTCTCTCCTTCTGTTTATCTCGCTCTCTCTTTCTATCTGTCTCACTCCCTATCTCTTTGCCTCTGGTGCTGTGCCTCGCTTTTTCTCTCTGTATATCCTTCTCTCTGTCTCTCTATTTCTCCAAACCTGCCATGTCTGTTCTTCACAGAACTCTGCTACATCAATCTTTTTTCTCTTTTAACTATAACCGATATAAAGAAAAGTTGATACTTAAGGTAAACCAGAATACATGCCTCAAATTTGAAAGTCCTTCGGTCACAAATGGACGTACACCCAAAGCATGCCAGATTGATTTAGTACCCCAACCTGATCTGGACTCTATATGTATATGCCTAAAGTAGTTTGCCGTGTTTTCTTCTGCTTGTTACAAGCATTTGCACAAAACTTGAAAATACGCTTAAAAAAAGCGTTTTGGTCGGCAGGGGCAGGAGGCAGGAGGCGGGAGGCGGTTGGTTGGTATCTAAGGTGCTCTGACAGCGCGCACCCTGCGCTGCGGCACAGCAGAGCTTGCAGCCCACTCCACTTTGTTGGGGGTTGGTAAACGCGTTTGGCTCGAGGCGCAACGCAAATCCGTTTAAATTTATGGCGTGTCATTGTTTTGGCATAAAATTAAGTGAGTGCAATGCCAAAAAGGAGCATGGGGGCGCATCGGGGCGGTGCGGTAGAGGCACCGGGCTGAGTACATGTGTAACCTATGTAGTTGAACATGCATGCAAATGATTGCAGGGCAGAACATGATGAAGGCGCAGGGAGGGGGGGAGGAGCAGCAGAAGCTGGTGTAGGAGGCGCCCAATGAAATTTTCAATAAGCAGCGTCGCCCACTTCAGGGCAGGGGCTATGGAGCTGGGCGGGGCAGTTAATGTCTGCATGGCCAAATGACAAAATATAATTCATAAAATTCATAAGCGCTCTTTTAATTTATGAAAGAAGTCCCCAAAAAAAGCCGAACCGAACAGAATATTCAGTCAGAGCATCAGAGCGCCCAACCCCCTTCAGTTCATCCTTCCGTCCTTCCTTCCGTGCTGCCATGGCGCAAGTCTCAATGGAAACCCCTCGAGCGGTTCTATGTAATTTTAATTAATGCGTCCGTCGTTTAACATAAACGAAATGGGAATACTAAATGGAAAAGAGTGTGAGGGCGTGGGGAGAGTAGTGGGGGTGTGACAGCTCGCTGCTTAGGAAAATGCTTAAGAAAAATCTATGACGAAAAAACTTTTCACAGACAACAAAAAGAAAAACAATGAAGGAAATCAAAAAGAAGAAGTAGAAGTAGAAGAAGAAAGAAACTTGACAATCTCTCATTTTACTTTTCACTTTTTTGTAGCTATGGAAATGCATAAAAAAAAGGATTTTGCCTAGGCAAAAGAATGCGAGAGTCTTGGGTCTCGGCTGAAGGAACTAGAAACACCTAGTTTTTGATACTTTTTGTGACAAAGATAGAGAAGGTTATATAGAGGATGTCAGTCAAGAAAGTCTGTGAATATAGCTACTTCTACAGTCGATCAGTAAGGCTGAAGCTCAATGTATTTATGTTATATAGGATAACTGTCAGTCGACCAATGACCTATCTACTAGAGAGAGGCTATGGCTTATCTAAGTTAGCGGTACGTCGATCAGTTAGGCTAGAGCTCAGCTACTAGGCTACCTACAGGGTAGCGGTACGTCGATCAGTTAGGCTAGAGCTCAGCTACTAGGCAACGTACAGGGTAGCGGTACGTCGATCAGTTAGGCTAGAGCTCAGCTACTAGGCAACGTACAGGGTAGCGGTACGTCGATCAGTTAGGCTAGAGCTCAGCTACTAGAGTGTGAGTACGTCTTATACAGGGTAACTGTCAGTCGATCAACTAAGCTACTACACAATGACAACAGCATATACAGGGTAACTGTCAGTCGATCAAATAAGCTACAAATCGGCTATTAGAGAGTGACTACACCTCGTACTGGGTGACTGTCAGTCGATCAGGCCAAAGCTCAGCTACTAGACCCAGGGCAACTGTACGTCGGGCAGACTACACCGTATACAGGGTGACTGCTAGTCTATCAGCTCAGCCGCCTTGCTCTAGTTCTATGCACTTGTCGGCAACATCTTAAACTTGTTTCTGCGCTTCTCCGTTTATATTTGTTATATATGGGGTTGCCTGATATGATTAATGCCCTCCAAAAAGTTGCCAAAGCGAGAAAAAAAGTGAGCTAAGTGCGGCAACTTTTTAGCTTGTTTTGATTTCGCTCGAGTTGAACGATCGAGTGAGGGATATATATATATACATATATATGTATTATTTTTTTGGGAGGGGAGGCTGCTTAACTGCATATTAATCAGCTTTACTTTAGCTCGGCTTTTGGAACTTTGCCAGAGCTGTGCAACAGCAAAGGGGCGTGGCCAGACAATGTGTTTGGCTTTTTTTTGCAGCTAACAGCAAAGTTGAAGCAAGCACGAGACAAGCCAACATAAATAATGGGAAATTCTTGCGTGAACAATTAAGTAGCTGGTAGCGGTTTGTAAGATTTCAAAAAAGGGTTTACTTGACGAAAATTGAACTTTTTGAGTCCCTTTTGAAATAGCGGAAAATTGTTCAGAAATATGTAGAAATTTAAACGAACTAATAATTTAAATAATTTAAGATTATATCGGGCTTAGGCATACGCAAAGAAAAATACTGGCAAATACTGGGAAATACAGGTAAATGCTTGATAGAGCAATTAAAGAGCTGAAGTTGACTTAAATACTGCGTAATATGTTATTTGCTAAGAGGGCTTAAACTCTTATAATAGTAGAAAATTATTTCATTCATGTACAAATTGATAAGAAATATAGGGATTACGGAATATAAAAGCAAATGTGTCTATAATGAGTATTGGTGGTATTTCACTAGAGTTGGTTTATACTCAGCTCTCATTGATTAGCCTTTGAGATAATATAGGAAATTTCGGAATAGGCTATAGCCTTGTAGCTGTAGCGGTAAATATAGCTGATTCTAGAACTGCTTCTTCAAGGAACTTGAATCAACCCCCAACTCCCCAATTTCTGTGTGAACTAGAATAAATAAGAATATACATAATAAGAGAAAAGTCAAATGTATTTTTTTTTAATCAAAATTCTAAATGTTTATTAGCGTACATAAAAAAAAAAAAAAAATTGTGAACTAAATTGTGCTGAGTGCCCGAAGATCGCTGGGTCCATTCACATTCTCTAGTACTGTCTGCGCTGGCGATAGCCTGGAGGGAGATAGCGGGACGAGGAGGGCAGCACGCTGGAAGCGGAGCCATGGTAGGCACCGCCACGATAGCCGCCAGCCGAGTTGCCGCTGCGATGGCTGTCAAACAGGAAGGGAATCAAATTGAGCCAGGGTCGGAGGAAATGCGGGGAGATGGATGGGGATTAATCCTATAGCTGTCGACTTACTCGTTGGGCAGCGAGGGCGAGGTGGGCAGGTGAGCGCCCTCAGCCTGGAAGCCATTCTTGTCCGCTTTGTAGTTAACGGTATACTGTTGGCCATCATCTCCCGTATAGGAGTAGGAGCCACGCACTCCGAGGGATCCATGTGGCCAGCCACCTTTGAATTCGCCCGTCTCATCGCGGTGAATGCCATTGCCCGTATCGAAGCTGAAAGCCAAGACGAGACGAGACGAGACGAGACGAGAGTTTGATTAATTAGCAATTCATAATTATTTCACTCTCCGTCGACTATTTATAAACTTTTGGCTTAGTCGAAGCTTATGGCAATTTGCTTTAAATAGAGTTTAATTAGAATAACAAGAAAGATTTATGCTTGAAATGGGAGCAATTAGTCTTTAGATTTAAGGCTGCAGTCGAATATAATGGGTTTGTTGTTTCGAATCGCTTTATAAGTGGGAAGAGTAGCAAGAAATATACATATATGTATGTACGGTTGTTTAGCTGAGAACAATATGAACAATAACTAAACAAGGGGAGAGGAAGCATAAGGTCACGATTGGCTCCAAGTTGAAAACTGGGAACAGTTGAAAAAGTCAAGAACTTTAAACTTAATATTGATAGACATATGATGGAGAAACATTGAAGTGAGAACAGTTTTGAATAGAACTTGCAATCAGAGCTCAATGATCTATGTGAATGGGTTAAGATCTTTTAATGGTAGTTGGCTTTAAGCAGTAGGACATCGATTGGGAACAGTTGTATAAAACTGGGAACAGCTTGATGAATGGGAACACTTGCAGTAGAGCTGAAATCAGATTGGCTAATGGCGATTGCTCAACTGCTCACATCAATGGGAACAGATATTATTGGAGAACACTGGGAACAGCTTGACGAATGGGAACACTTGCAGTAGAGCTGAAATCAGATTGGCTAATGGCGATTGCTCAACTGCTCACATCAATGGGAACAAATATTATTGGAAAACACTGGGAACAGCTTGATGGATGGAGATACTTGCAGTAGAGCTGAAATCAGATTGGCTAATGGCGATTGCTCAACTGCTCACATCAATGGGAACAAATATTATTGGAAAACACTGGGAACAGCTTGATGGATGGAGATACTTGCAGTAGAGCTGAAATCAGATTGGCTAATGGCGATTGCTCAACTGTTAACATCAATGGGAACAGCTATTAGAGCCAGGATCAGTTTAGAGTTATATAGAAATCAAAGAAAATGTTGATGAAGTGTAACAGCTATCAATTAATCAAGACTAAGGGGAGTTCTTGGAATATAGAAATCAAATGCATTTACCCAAAATTATAATTGCCACTCGCGTCGCTCTGGTAGTCACTGCGCACAATCGGTATCTGAGCCTGGCGAGCACCGGCTCCTGCTCGAGCGCCTGCGCCACGGCCATGCCCACTGACGCCATGGTAGTGCAATTGATTCGGATGCGGTGCCAGATACTGGTTCGATGGCAAATAGCGCTGAGGTGGACGGCCAGCCACAGCGCCGCCGACAACGGCGCAGGCCACCAGGATCAATGGATGCAACATGTCGCACAATAGTTCACAATAAAAAAAAAACGATAGACAGATTTCTGGTATATTTCAGATACTATAACTGCAATTGTAGCTCTGGCTGTAGATGATGTATTGATGTAAAAGTAGATGTAACTGTATCGTCAGCTGTTGCTGTGGAAACGCTTTAGCGCCGACTGTTTGGGGCTTCGCTGCGGCGCTGCGTCTTTTATACTCTAGCACAAGTTGAACAAAAATTTTAATTGTTTCTTGCTTCTTCATCTCTTCTTCTTCGCCGTCGCCGTCGTCGTCGTCTTCAACTTCATTCTATAAAGATTTGAGTCTTTTTTGCTGCTGTTGTTGTTGTTGTTGTTGTTATTGCTGTCTTTCAATTAGCCCAAACGCTGTCGAGGCGTTTGCTACATGCACCAAAAACACTTTGCAATTCGTTGGCTTTTTTTTTGGGCTATTGCAAAAATTTTGGATTTTCATTGTTTTTTTTTTTGTTCATCTCCTCCTCTATCTTCTTCTTCTCTGTCATCGTCCACTTTTAATTAATGTTCAGCTTAAG
Organism: Drosophila mulleri; assembly: GCA_035047565.1. Lineage (NCBI taxonomy): Eukaryota > Metazoa > Arthropoda > Insecta > Diptera > Drosophilidae > Drosophila > Drosophila mulleri. The sequence continues at coordinate 491,851 of JAWNPK010000166.1, read as the reverse complement.
CTAAGGCTCTTGGCTTCACCCAGCTTTGGGTGTGGGCGTCTAGTATTAAGTATTTTTTTCTTCTTCTTCTTATTCGGGGTGGGCTTTACTAATTATAACTCATGTGCCACCATCATTAGCCAACGCACACACACACATACTAGCTGCCGCTTTGCTCTTTTTTTTTTTGAAGTTCCGGCTCGCCTCGCGCTATGAAGTGCCCTCACCTGAGGGCCAAAATACCGAGCGCAAAAACAACTTGAGGCGATCAGCAACAACAGCAACAACAACAATCTAAAGCTACATCATCAATAAATCCGTAAACAGTAGCCTCAACACTTCTACAACGTTTACACATTCTCATTCCACTTGCTTTTCGTTTTCCAGTTCGTAAAAGTCGTAAACGCATTTCAGTGAAAATGCGGATAGGAATTTATATATATGGGGTATATTGGTTAAAGTATTTGCTTGATCAGGATGATGATCAGGATGATGATCTGAGATAAGAGATGTGACATATGAGATATGAGATGTGAGATATGAGATATGAGATATGAAATATGAGATGTGAGGTATGTAATATGATATGAGATATGAGATGTGAGATATGAGATATGAGATATGAGATATGAGATATGAGATATGAGATATGAGATGTGAGATGTGAGATGTGAGGTATGAGATATGAGATATGAGATATGAGATGGGAGATGTGAGATATGAGATATGAGATGTGAGATGTGAGATATGAGATGTGAGATATGAGATATGAGATATGAGATAAGAGATATGAGATATGAGATGTGAGATGTGAGATGTGAGATGTGAGGTATGAGATGTGAGATGTGAGATGTGAGATGTGAGATGTGAGATGTGAGGTATGAGATATGAGATATGAGATATGAGATATGAGATATGAGATGTGAGATGTGAGATATGAAATATGAGATGTGAGGTATGTAATATGATATGAGATGTGAGATGTGAGATATGAGATATGAGATATGAGATATGAGATATGAGATATGAGATATGAGATATGAGATATGAGATATGAGATATGAGATATGAGATATGAGATATGAGATATGAGATTGGGGATTGGAGGTTTGAGATTGGAGATAGGAAATACATATCTTTGCGTGAATATATGCATTGAAAAAGCATCTGCCAGTCGAGCATAACCCACTTGAGCAATTCTCTTATTTGTTTCATATTCAATAAAGCTTAATTCCTTCATCCAGCTCCATTCCTAATATGCTTTATAAGCAAAATTGATATATAATAGAAATATAAAACAGCTTTACTTGCAATTGCTTTCAATTGCTTGGGGTATACCCAGCCAAATGTCGCTCATTGTAAAGAATTTGCTACTTCAAGCACTTCTCGCACTTTGATTGTTTTGGCATGACGAGACAGGTTCAGAACACAGCTTCGGATTTTCCCCAAAACAACAAACAGATCTAGAAATATAAATAGCACTGTGAGCAGTGCCAGAAATAAAAGAAATAAGTACGAGTGCTACTGTGGGTTGAACACTACTGCCCCATTCCCTGGACAAAGTGCAGAGAGGTGTCTGTCGATGTCTAAATTCTTCGAATGAATTAAAGCGTCGTTTTTAGTTGTATTTCATAGGAGTTTGAAGCGCTTCTTGGATAGTAGTTAGACAACGAGTAGAGTATATAATAGTTGAGCTACTTAGGTAGAGTGCATGTAGAGTCTTGGCTTATGAAGCTACAGCATAGAGAGCTTTGTTTGATTCTATTACATGTTGAATAGATACTTCATTGAATACTCTTCACTTTTAGTAAAGCTAATATACCCCGGTTGCTGTCGGCTTTGTAATGGGTTCGGTGTCTAAAAATAGCAATGGCGATGCGCCCGGTCTTGGTTCTGTTCCTACAGTCGCTTCGCTGGTTTCGCTGGCTTCGCTTCGCTTTGCCGTGCTAAACAATGGGAATAGTTAAAGAATAATGTGCGCATATCCGCAATTATTAAAATAATGACAACAACTGTTTGGTTGCTGTTGTTGTTATTAAAAATAGCTGTCGATAAGCGATAAAGCGAAAACTTCATTAATTAATTATATACATAATTAATATTGATGAACGACTAATCAAATAAAAGCGTGAAAACTCAACTTGCGGCTGAGCTCGCTGGGCCCAGCTACAATTATAAATTGCCAACGTCATTATCAGCGCTATCGTAATTATCGCCATCATTATCATTATCGTCATTATTATCATCATTCATTCATTCATTCATTATTGCAAAGAGTTGCGGTGAATGTCTTTGCGGCGCCTAAACGTTGATCTTTGGAGAGCGCGTGCCGCGCTTTTGTTTCTCCCTTCTTCTTCTTCTTCACTTTGTTTTCAAATCTTCGTCTAATGATTCGCCTGTGAGCATCATTAAAACAAAAAAAAAAAAACAACTTTATTTTCATACTCTAGCTAAATAGTCAACTATATATGTACATATATACATATCTATTTATAACTCTATGCTCGCTGCTCACTTTAACTAGAATTTATAATAGGAGTTGATTTGGTACTAGCTTTTGCTTTGTCATAAGTCGAAAACAAAAAGAGTTATGAACACCAAATTTGATATTTAACTTCATATATATATAAATTAGAATATATATTTTTAATAACTCTCAGGAATTTGGCTATAGATCTGAGAAACTAAAAAGTTTTAATTTTATAGAGGTATATATGTGGTATATGCTTAAGATTTATAGCTCTATAAAAGCTCTATATAGAAAACATTTAATGTTAATAGGGATCATGAATATATAAATATAATTATTATTATAAATATTTATAAAAATATAAATTTAATATGTCGTATTTAGAAGAATTATTAATTTGATTCGAAATTTGTTTTTAGTCAGCTCTAATTCTACATTATAATATAGAGTATAGCTCTATAAGTGTAACTATCCATATAGAGTATATACATGTATAGGAGCTGTAGCTTACTCTCTATTCTGCATATCGCATTTGCAAGCTTTATCTTTATCTGCAGATTGTATATGCAAGTTTTTATTATATATGTCACATCTGATAGCTGCATCTCGATTTTTCCTGTCTTCATGCTTATCGTATATAGAATCGCTATCTGCAAGCTATCTGGCAGCTTCTGCCTATGCGCCCTTTGCCACGCCTCCGCCTCTGTCTCCGGCTCTTTGCGCTTGTTGCATTTGAACTTCGCGCTTGGCTGGCAGCTGGAAATGCATATTGTACAGTTAGATGGACAGATACTACCTGCTACCTGATGGCCTAATGGGCCATCATTAAGTTTCATTACGAGCTAAGCTAAGTTGCGTCCATCTCCCTCTCCCTCTCTCTCTCTCTATTTGAGATACTTTTCATAAGTTATGCAGACAAAGTTTTGGCTTTTGGTACTTTGTTTTTCTCCAGTTTTCTGCTCCAGCGGATGTAATGCCAGCCGCAAATGAACTTGTAATTCGCAATGAATTTGACACTGACAGCTGGCAGCTGGCAGCTGTTGGTGCACACATACTTTTGGCATTGACTGTCGACTACGGTAAAAACTCTAAGAATCCGCCTGAAATCCAATTGTGTAACATTTCGGATTAGAGCTTCTGGCAATTAGTAATATTTATGAAGCGTACTTAAGACGAGTATCTGAGATTGGATTCAAGTAAATCTCAGCAGAAGTGGAAATTGAAAAAAAAAAGCTTTTAATAAACCCAACTGAAAGTTGGCTAAGCCGTTTAAGAACTATAAAGCTGCTCAACTTCATTATTTGTGACATTTTACAACACTGTCCGAGGTAAGACTCTGTTATTCAATTCCCACATTTTTTGCTCATTTTTCTTGCTCCGAGTTAACCAAGTTGCTTAAGCTTGTAAAAATTGCCTGAAATCGGATTAGGTGAGAGTTAAACTGGAAGCTGCAGTTGCTTAACGAGCTTGGTTGGCTCAGCACCTGGCTGCACGCAGTTAGTATACCCTGTAAATGAGCGAGTGGGGTATATGAAGTGAGAGTTGCATAGTTATCATTGTCAAAACGTAGTTGAAAATGACGCATCCAGCGTTTGATATATTAAACTTCGTTATATCTTCAGGTTAACTGATCTAACTATCTATGTGAACTCGGAATCTGGATGAGCTAGACTTGTGAAAATGGGCATATAGCTGTATCAAAAGTCGTTATATCTTATAATTCCTTTTCAGAGTCTAAAATTTCAATTTTATCTGTCGTACACTCTCTGCCGCCTCGAATTTCCAGGTAATTGGTAGTGGCAGTACTTGAGTTGTTATTAAATTGTTCTGTTTTGGTTTCATTTTGCGATTGCAAGTGCTGGAGCCACGCCCCGAGCTCAACGCATTGGTCTGTGGCTAATTGAATCATGAGATGCTTCGACAGAAATTGTAGAAATGTTTGTGCCCATAAAATGTATGTAATCGCTTTAAGGGGAGGAAGAGGCTGAGACCGAGGTCTGGGGGTCGAGGGCGAGGCAGAAATATTTGCCTAGGCGGAAGGACGCTGCAGCTGTTATTGTCGATGCCAATGCACTGATAAGAAAAGGAAAAATAGAAGAGGAACAAGCTGAAATCTAGAATGATATAGGGGCAACGAGCTGGGCTGGGCTGCGAAAGGGAGGCGGAGGTTAGGTAAATGTTAGCAACAGCATCTGTTCAACCCGCTTCCGCTCGATAGAAATATATAAAGAAAAACATTCAAGTCGATAAGCGCGTGCTGTGAGAAGCGCAGAGAGAGGTGGGAGCGGCGGCGGAGAGGAGCAGGTCCTGGAAAGTTGTTCTTGTCAGCGAGTCTGTTATCGCGCGTCCTGCGCTCGTTATTTCCTCTTATGATTTCCCTTTGAACTTTATGCCGCTGCCACATCGAGTCAAAAATGTCAAATTCAGCTATTTGTTTAATTGAAAAGGAACAAGAAAAATGAAAGAATGAAGAGGAGAAGGCAAAAGAAAAATCGTTGCGTGCTTTTCGCCTAAGCTCGCCAGAACCTTTTCCCCCATACTTCTGTCATTTATATTGACCTCCAACCCTCAACTTGCTTGTCAAATTGTTATGGCCCATTCATTTAAATGAGACAGTGAGAGACAGAGAGGGAGTGAGCGAGCGAGAGAGAGAGAGATAAGAGTGGGAGGAGCAGTTGAGGATTACGACTATGCAAGTACTTATAGCCGAGAGAGAAACTTATTCCAATACATTTATTTGCATTCGCATATGGCAAAGTCATTGAGACTGTTGCTCAAACTCAATCAGAGAGATTGCAGGAAGCAGCTTAAGAGCTTATCTCTCTGATGCGTTTCTCGGCCACTAAATCAATTGGGTTAGAATGCAAATTAGGGCCCGGCTAGAGTAGAGTAAGAGTTACTTATGTCGTACATGAACCCAGCTAATCGAAGCGCTAGAAATTCAGCTTAGGACAGGATCTTAATCAAGTTAATGATGGCTAATATGATTTATATCCGCATTGGATCGATATTTGAATTCAAATAGAACGTGTATTAAGCAGTCAACAAGGCCACATTGCATAATTCTTACGTGTTTTTCTTCTTTTGCTATTAGATAACAGTATTTCTTGTCTATCTAGCGTTTTGGCTCCGTTGTTCTTTCAAGTTTTGCTTAGCTCATTATATGACAAACAAATCTGATTTACTGCTTTCGCATTGTTGTTGCTGTTCCTTCAAATCATGTCTGTCTGTCTTGTGGGTGTCTGTGGGTTTCTGAAGCTGTCAGATCGCTTATCTCTTGGCCACATTCATCGAGTAATTCCCAATGCCGTGGCCGTGCGACTCTCTCTCAGGGCGCTCTCTCTAAGGCAACAATAACAATTTGTTGCTAATGCACTTTTTGTTTGCTCTGCTATTGGGGGGGCTTCAGCGCCTCTCCCCACCCACACGTATGTTTAGATATCGCAAACCTTTGCTCTCACTGGTCTAACCCCTCGGTGTAAGGCCGCAGTCGTGGGGCTAGCTAAACTACTCATTAAGCCAACATGGAAGAGTCAGCGCTATGTTTGATTAAGCAATTCCAGTCGGAAATTAAATGGACACGCAAAACAAACTCCAAAGCTCAGAGGGTTAGCGAAAACAAGAAGAAGAAGAGCAAATGTTGAAAAAATACAAACTGGAATCACACTAGTTGGAAGTGCCTGACTAGTAGATACCCTGCTGAGCCTCCTAAGGGCTAAACATTGAAGCATTGGGAGAATTTATTGTTAATGTGAAACGAACCTTATATAGGGAAGTGATATAGGCGAGTCTACATATCAATTCTCAAGTCTATCAATCTCAGAGATTGATTTAGACGTAGGAAGAAGGAGGAATAGAGGGTAAGCCGAATGGCAGACGGACAAAAAGATGGACGATAGATGAATGGAGGAATAGTTGAATGAACGGATGGATTATCGGATGGTAGAGTAAAGTCAAAGAGCCTACGCACAGGTCTAGATCCAGTCGCCTCTTACTCCTGGGCAATAACACACATACTTTTTGGCAGCTGTGATGGCTGCTTTGGCAAACACATCAAGAAAATGTATATACCCTGCTTGACCGTGTCCAATAGAATTAGGGTATCAAAAGGGTCAGCTGGTAGTAGACTCAGATGCTGGACAGAGTTCGGTGTTTGTGTGTGTGTCTATCAAACTTAACTGAGCAGCGCTCAAGTGAGAAGATTAAATCGCCATAAATATTAACTACAGTTGCTTCCGCAGTGGCTTAAGGGGGAGGAGGGGCTGGCTGGTTGGGGTGCACCCGAGGGGACGAAAGCATCTGTGGCTCGACGCTAGGTAAGACAATTTGAAAACGCTTGCCTTGATTTAGCACCGGAAGGCACGCACATCACGTGCAACCCCCCCTACACACACAAGGTACACCCACGCAGGCAACCCAGGCCGCTCCACCTCACCTACCCCCTGCTATTTGGAGCAAGTGTACAAATCAAATGATTTATTGGGCTACGGTCAGTACGAAATTGGAGCATGCTAAAAATAATTGAAATGTACAGGCAGCACTCACCTGAAACGAACTGCACGAGAGCTTCCTTTTCTTCTATCTTCCTCATCTTTTTTTACAACTTGCTTATAACTTTTATCCAGCTGCTAATTGACACACGTAGCCGGGGCTCCGGCTGGGGGGTGCGGAGGGTAGGAGTTTGTTGATTAAGAACTGGCCGCATAATTGAGTTATCAAATTGTCTGCGACAATCCTACATTCACATACAGACAGCCCTATGCAGCCCTGGGCCATCCGTTGGTCCAAAAAACCAATTGACCACCGACAAAAAAATGAGCTGGCCTCTGTGATTCACAATTAATTGCAAAAAGCATTTTGCTTAACCAAAATGTATTTGGCCAAAAGCCGGAAGATCTATGCCACAAGAATGCCATGCCAACACACACATGACTAAAAGGTACCCTGTAAAAAGTTGGTGCGCATAGTATGATTGCATATATGTACACATTGCTAATATGCAAGTAGAAAATGCTAAGCCTTATGTATATAGTGGGAAAAGTCGATTAGTTCTGCATAAGTTGGCATCTTCGCATCGTTCGCAGGTAAATCTAGTCGACATGTTGGCGTGATCTATAATATAGGTATATATATTTCGGGTTTCATAGTCACAATCACCAAGTGAAGTTTCTTTACTAAATCGATAGTTATCGATTTATAGTGGCTTTTAAGCGATAAATATACATATACATATATTGTATCTCAGTTAGATCAAGTCAAGTACAACAGCAACTCAGCTCTTAAAATATGCATTGTCCATAAGATGCGATCAAACTCTACCAACCGATTTGATAGTGGGTAGCCAAACCGCAGAGCCGGCAAACAACTAACCCAACGGGGCAGCATCCGTACTCATCGGGAGTCGTCAGCATCATACTCCAGCTCATTCGATTGCTCATTCTCATACTCATTCACATTCCCATTCCCATTCTCATTCCCATTCTCCTCATCATTATCGTTGTGAAAGTCGCATTCGCATTCGCCTCCATTCAAAAATCAACCCCATTTTGTGCGTTAGTTAATTGCCAATATTACACAAGTGCCAGGAGTCCAACAGCCGAAGTGCCTCAGCCGAGTGCTCTGCTCTTGCTCTCTCACTCGCTTGCTCTCGCCAGTCTCCACTGGCTTGCGCTCTCTTTGTTTTGAATCATGCACAGTGCGTGTGGAATGTTAACGTACATATGTCATACACATTACTGCGTTCAGTGTGTAAATCCAAATAGTTTTGCATTTTATAATATATAAATTATAATATACATATGTACTTACAAAATTTCTTGCTATATGCTGTGTTAACATGTAACCGTAAAGCTCTGCTTACTATTCCTTTATGCTTCTATTTATTGTTCTTCCTTCAGCGGCTCGCTTGATATGCCGTTACATAACTGCTAGCAGCGAGTGTTTGCGGCTATGACGTTGACGTTGGCGCTGCCACTGTGCGCAGGCGCCAAAGTCAGGCCGGCAACGCCGCATTGTCATCAGGCAGGGTTGCTGTTGCTGCTGTTACAGCTCTTGCTTTTGCTCTTGTTCTTGTTGTTGTAGCTGTAGTTGTGGGTGCCGTGTGGTCGTCGCACGTGCCGCGCTGCTTTGGGGGTTGTGACTGGCGAGAGCGGCTCAGCCAAGGAGCCTGCAGCTGGGAGCTGTCGCTGCTGCTACTGCTGCTGCGACTGCGACTGCTGCTGCTGCTGCTGCTGAGCTAACTTGGCAACCGCGTGCGAGGCTCATAGCTCAGTTCAGCAGCAGCCTTTGCAGTGTACGCAACGCCAACGCAAAGCGCGCGTCGTTGTCGTTGTCGAAGTCGTCGCCGGCCATTGAAAGAGAAAAACGACAACACGACGGCAAAGCAATAATAACAGTAACAGTAAACAGCAACAAACAACAATATCAGCAACAAAAGCACAGAACACAAAACTTAGTGAACAGAGATAACGGATGCTAGTGAAACACCAGTCGAAAGCATAGCGCGCGCAAAAATAAACTAATTTTAAAATAGTGAGAAGTTGGAAAGTTAAAAAAAAGAACAGAAACTATAACTGTTGTATTTACAGTTACTGTCGTTGTTGTTGTCACACGTTTATTTTTGTATTTTTTGTTGTGCGAGTGTAGAGTATTGAAATCTATATCAAATTTTGCAGTGTAGTTTGTTTTTGTTTTGTTGGCAACATAGAGAACCGCACACCCACACACACAAACACACACATACACATATCAAATGGAAAGTGGGCTAAAGAACAATACCAAAAGAGGTGAGTTTGCATGACACAAAAGCTAGCTGCTACGAGCGCTAATCATTTAATGAATGTGCATTTCATATAATTGTGCAATTGGTTTATAAACAAACTATAAGTGTGAGCGTGTGTGCGCGTGTGTGTGACTAATGTGCGAATATTAAGGCGCAAAAGTAGCTATAAAAACAAACACGCGCACACAATCACATGCACACACACAAATAAACAAACGAAGTGCTGAGAGCAGCAGCGGTCGCTGCTCTGCTGTCAACGTCAACAGCGACGTCGTAACATTGCGAAATTGATTTTTCATAGCGGCTCTATTCTGCTCTCTGCTCTTGCACTCTCTCTTTTACACTCTCCATTCTGGGAGAGTGTTCGCTGCCAAACTGTCTGGCAGGCGCGTCGTCAACCTGTCACAATACCTACAAAAACAACAGGAATTGCTGCCGCTGATGTTGTTGTTGCTCTTGCAACTGCTGCTGCTGGAACTAATCAAAGCGGCTCGTTTTGCTCAGCGACTTTTGGCGCTGTCGCGCTGCTGACGTCGCCGCCAGCTGCGCGCTGCTGGCTTGCCTGCCTGCCTGCCTGCTTTCGTCATGACCTTCATGACTCATCGTTTCGCCTTGCCATGCCGTGTCAGCAGTGCGAGCGAGATGGCGCGCATACTTGCACGGCCCGCCTTTTTGCTTTGGTTTTTTCTGTTTTCGGTTTTCTGTTATTTGTTTGTGTTGTTTTACTGGTGTTATTTTTTTGCGCATTTAATTAAATAAATTGTCCTTACATTTAGTCGCCTGCCATTGTTAATGTGCTTTATTTTGTTTTTGTTATTGCATAAAGTGGAGCGCGGCTAATATATAGTTGGCCATTTTGTTCATTAATTTTGGGCGATCCCCGTCCAATGTCGTCCACCTGACTGGTCAAACAGGCCGCACCTGTAATACATTTAAACATTTATATATGTATATAAACGTAAACCCGTTTTTTAACGTGTTGGTCTTTTGGCCAAGTTATCGAAGGTTAGTTTGGGTCTCTGCTATAGGCGAACAGGCGGAAAACGGTCATTGGCAGCTAATTAAATCTTGTTTAATATACAATAAAAATGGGATCGCCAATTTCGTAACGTACCTCTAGAGTCAGCTAATCATAATATGTATAATGTCTAATGGGTTAACTATTTCATAGCATACTTATTTGGGCTGCAAACGAGAGTCCAATAACCAATAGGTTCAGATAACATGATCATTAATAATAATGAATAATAATAATTAACGATAATAATGATAATAATAATAATAATAATTATAATAATAATAATAAATGAATGATGAACCAGAAATGGAGAGGAAATTAAAAAGAAAAACATGTAAACATATACAGAGATAGTTCATATGGATAAGTTAGGATTTCTTACTGATCTTAAGCGAAATGCTAGAAGATAGATGAGAGAAAGAAAGAGTGAGGGAAAGAGAGACAGAGAGAGTGGCAGACAGAGAGCGAGAAAGAAAGGGAAAGTATGAGACAAAAGAGAGGGAGAAGGAAAAGATTGATAGAGGGATAGAGAGAGATATGGAGAAAGAAAGACAAAGAGTGTGAGAGTGAAAGTGAGACTGACAGAAAAGAAAGAGAAAAAGAGAATTAGAAGAAAGGGAAATAGAGACAAGAATAGAGATAGATAAAGTAAAGAACAGATAGAGATAGAGAAATGAGAGATACTAAAGAGGCAGATAAAGTGAAACAGTGTGCGAAGAAAGAGAGGGGTATATGTATATATATTTAAAAATATACGAAAGAGAGAAGGAGAAAGAGATAAAACGAGAGACACACGAACAAAATCTTTAGAAATCTATTAGATAGGTAGATTTACATATACGTAAATTAATGCAATCGCATTATTGACAAAGTTTTATACCTAGTATTTGGCAATTCTATTTCAGGACTTATCATAAGCCCTGCATTCACTCCTTATAAATTCACATTTATTATTAGCTTTGCTCATTTCTTGACCCGAAAACTAAATAAAACGAGCTGCAAAGTGCAGAGCTTACTGCTAAATTGTAGATCCGTTTCCATTTCCATTTCCATTTTCATTTGCATTTGCAGTTGTATTTTCCTTTTCCTATTCATTTAAATACAAAGTTTTGAGCTCTATGTCTCTCTATCTCTCTCTGCCCCTCTCTGTCTCTATCTGTTAAACAGTCCAATTTTAATATTTCAGCATTATATTTTTATATATATTTTCCTTCATTTGCTTCATTGGCAGCATTTTTCGAGGCTGGAAAATTTGCATTTGCGTGGAAATTTTCTTTTCTTTTTTTTTCGTTTCGATTTGTTGGCCACAAGTTTTAAGCCTTCTTTTTCTTTTTTTTTAATGAAGTGCGCTTAAAAAGCTTTTGCTTTTTGTGGGAAAAACTGGTGGAAAATGCAAATGAAAAGTTTACAAAAAAAGGGAGAAAATTACTAGAGAAAAATAAAGCAGCCAAAACAAAGCGTAAAAAGTCAAACGAAACTTTTGCCCAAAGGGCGTGTGCTTTAGGGGGGCGGGCGATGGGCAGTGGGCGTTTGAGGGCGGGCAGGAGGGGCGTGTCAGTGCCTAGATACAAGTTAATAAGTACGTGTATCAAGTGCATTGCCAAAAAGAGGGCGTGCCAGTTGCCGCCCGCAAGCCGAATCGAGTTGACAACTAATTCCAAAATGTAATCAAAGGGCCAGCGCTCTTTTGGGTCTCCATGTGTGTGTGTGTGTGTGTGTGTAAACGTAATATTAACAAATGACTGGCCATCAATTTGCAGCTTATTTAATGTCGCTACAATTGGCCAAGTCAAAAGAGAGGGAGAGAAAGAAAAAAAAAAGGTAGCAGTCATTGGGATGTGGAGGGTCGCAGACTTATTGCCAGCACTGTCAAATTATATAAGCACTTGCCAAAAGCCTCTCAAGAGTGAAAAATTACACACACGCCTGTAAAATAACAGGAAAAAAATGATGAAAGAAAATTTTGAAAAGAAAAGAAATTACAAAAGAAAAAAAAAAAAAAAAAAACAGAAAAAGCTGGAATAGAAAAGAAGAGAAAATATAATAAATAGGCAAAGATTGAATACGCTTTAGTCGACATGTGAGTATGATGTGGGTTAGATAAGCCGGAAGACTATATTATTTATAGAGCTAACGGAGATATATGTGTTTATATTAGTATGCAAAGTATTCTATATGATAATAAATTTTGCTTGATTTCTATATATTGTGAATAGCATATTCCTCATTCGAATGGTATTATAGCTCATATACAAAGGGATCTAAGTAATATGAATTCTGTATATAATGCTATATGTAGGTATCATATATTTTGCTATATTCTAGCTCAGATATTGAAGTTAAACAAGGACTGTAATGAAGAAGTTTATCATAGCTTGATCAAAGTTGCTCCTAACTCAGATCATATTATTAAAATATATATATATATATATATATATATATTACATAAGTCACCTTCACATAAAGCTAAGGTTCCCGCCAACAAAAAGAGAGAATAAGAAAACATGAATAATAAATTATGATGGGAGGAGGAGAGAAAACAAGGTGTGTGCCGTGCCTCCTCGTGTCGTGTCGTATGTGTAACGTGTGTCGAGTCGAAAGTCATGAAGTGATTTTCTCCAATTTTTCAGTAGCTCTTGCACGTTTATCGTTTACCGAGACGTGGGTGGGCCGAATGAGTATGAGAAATGGACGTAGAGGTAGTTGGAGATGGTGTGGGGCACGGAGAGGGAGCGGGCGGGGCCATTTTTCCGGCAGACGTCTGCGAAATGAGATAAAAAACATTTAGGCCTTCACAATGGGCATTGTTCGAGCGTCATGCTGTGTGCGCAAAATGCGACAACTACAAACAAAGAAGGCAAAATCACAATCAGAAGCTGAGCAGCCATAATTTCCCGCTGCCCAACACTGGGCAGTGTTGATAACGCTCTTGTTGCTGCTGTCATCTGGTGGTTGCTTCATCTTCGCCTCTGCCTTTGCCTTTCACTTGGACTTGGACTTTGCCTTCACAGAGACAGCCGCATTTTTGCGCTAATGATTAATGGATGTCATCCTGTTGGTCCCGTTACTCCTGTATTACGTTCCCCCTCAAACAAACTGTTGCACAGTGGCACGATTGTAATTTTCAGTGAGATATCTATAGATTTATATGTATATGTGTAGAATATCAATATATAACTGTTTTGATATTAATGCTTCTGTTATCGAAACTCAAGAGCCATCGTAAACTAAAGTCCCGTTTCCTTACAGAATCAAAGGTCTAGTTGCGGAAGCTTTTTCTGCATAGTCTGGAATACCAATTTCCATGAGGGATACCTAGTTTAGTTTTTTTTTTGCTTACACTTTATAAATTGCTTTGTTCTGTAAAAAGTTTTCTCTGAAAACTTTTAAATTTTGCATTCATATTTTGCCATACACTCGAACCAGTGTGCGTGCCAGGGTACCATTGTCTCATAAGTTTTTCTAAGCGCCTTCGGGTGCAAAGCCGCTCAAAAACCTTTTTTTATACATATATAATCTATTTGCCGCTTCTTCCATCCGATTGCCTTTCGCTTTTGTTGCAGCTGTTGCAAATCTCAGACGTCGTCGTCGCGTCAGTGTTGATAAATGCACTTAAAGAACCCGCTTATCGCCTGCCATTACCAAAAGCCCGTTCGCCTGGAATGAAATCTCTTCTCTCTCTGTCTCTTTCTCTCTGTTGCGGCATTTGAATATGTCGCAATCCGCATGCAAATGGAAATGAACTGCGTCCATTCATTACGTTCATTAGCTAAACGGATTTTCGCTGACAGCCGTCCGACTCCTGCTCCAATGCAAAGACAAATTAAAAGAGAAACTTTTGGCAACTGTGCAACACCGTTTGGTAGTAGTGTGGCTAACTAATGTCTGTGAGTGTGGAAGGAGCAAAGCGTTTCGAATGGAAACAAGCCAAGTGAATATGTTTTTCCTTGGCTTCAGCTGGCAAAACGTTTATTGAATTTCTAAATTGTTTTCCCGTTTCACTTGTCATACACAGCTTTGCTCTCACCCCACCCTCTCTCTCTCTCACACACACACTCTTTCTCTCACTCTTTTAATACATTTCCTATTTACAATTTCAACTATTTAATCGATTTCTATTGCCTGACTCCATAGGGATTGCTGTTGGCACACATACCGATGGCATTATTACGGGCGGAATTCTGAATGAGGAACGTCTATCCAAGACCAGGGTTATTTAAGTTATTCCTATGTATGTGTGTAGAGTTGAAAGTTAAGTCTGTTGCAGCAGCACGCGAGCACTTTTCAGGATATCTCGCAGTCGTGTATACCCAACGAACGCTTTTTGTACATAAATCTATGTCAAGTTTTCGATTATTTAGCATAAATTGCTAAAGGTGCGCCTCCACATTTACCTCATGCAATACTCGCCCGATTGCTACCCATGTCCAGTTATTTACAGTCCAACCCCACCCCCACCCTCCGCCGTCGCCTTCCCCAAAAACGTTGCTCTTTATCGATGACGCTCCCAGGTGAAAACTTCATGTAAATTGCGTTGAAAGGTCGCAAACCCGTTGAACTTTATTCATATGTGAGCAACAATAACAACAACAGCAACAGCAAAGAGAACAAACGCGAATTGTTGCATACACGTGCTACAACAAGTGTTAACTCGCAGCTCCCCCAGCCCCACCTGCTCACCCCACAGAAAGCTCGCAAGCACTGCCCAACACAATTTGTCATTTAGCAAATGAAAAAAAAAAGAGTAGCGAAGAGAAGGGTAAGAGAAGAGAAAGGAGAGAAGAGTCGAATCGTGTTTGGGGTTTTAGCTGTTTGCTTTACTGCTCACCTGTGTGCGCTCTATTAAATATTCACCCTTTATTTCCGGCTGCTGTTGTTGCCATTTCAACTCAACCCTCCGAGCGGTGGCCGTCGAAAAACTGCTAGATCCCAACTCCTCCTAACCTCATTCACAAGTCGAACATAGCCTCACTTTTGTGAAAGTTTCCGTATTTTTCGCTGATGTTTACAAATTTTCACGCTAAAATGGAAAAGTTCGCAAGTCAGCGAAACAAACAAAAAATATATGTATATAGTTTATATTGTTGCTACACTATATGCCATCTCGCTCTCTCTCTGTCTTCGTTTTCTATCCTGCTCGTGCTCTCTCTTCTTCGCTCTGTTGTACTCGCTCTAGCTGTCTTGGGTTTCACTGCAAATTCTCCGGGGATTGTTGCTGTATGAGTGCTGTCTCTGAAGAGGAGGAACCCCTAGCTGCTGCTCTTCTTCTTGTACTCTTACATGTTCTTAAAATCAAGCATATTGGCATTTAAGTAAAACACTTGCGTATACTTGCTATATAAAGAGACGTATGTACATATATGTTTTAGATAGATATAAATCTATACTATAGGCTCTCTATACAGATGTTTTCTTTTGGTTAGGTCTATGGAAATCATAGGAAATTGTGAATGACTGTATATCTATAGGAGAGTGTAAATTTTACTTCTTTAAACTAACGCTTTCTCTATACATCCATAACTGTAACTTGCACAGACTTCGAAGATTTCGGGTCCCAGAATCAAGTATCAGTCTCAGTCGACCTACTCTTCGATAGATCTATTATCAGAACAGCAAATATCTATTGATACCAATAAACCTATCGCTGCTCTTGCATTATTGAACGAGTATCATGCAGTCGTTAAAGCTCTGCAACTTCAACGCACTCGCTTATTCCTTGCTGGCGTTGTCATGTGTCAAGTGCCAAAGTTGTAAACAACATGTTTACGCTACAACAACAACTACAACAACAGTAAACAATCTATATGAACTCCGCTTTCTCAGAGTTTTTTTCGTCTTGAGCTCAGCTCCGTTTCGATTGGCCTTGAAGTTACTGTCCGTAGCCCCCTACCCCCATTTCTCATTGCAAACTTTGAAGCTCATTTCTTTTGGCTCATTCAACGGGTTCAGTTGGTTACGGAGGGGGTTGGGTTGGTTACTTTGATTTCCCCAATGACAACTTTGTTGAATTGCAGTTGCCAAAACATGGATTCAATTTATTATGATTCGCTGACAGATATGTATGAACGGACGGCTAGTTAAAGTGGGTGTTAAATTTGACAGTTAAATTGAATGTCCATTACAATAGATAGCTAAATGCTATTTATGATAAGTTGCGTTGAGATAAACCGAAATATATGTAGTAACTGCATGCCAAATGTTTGACAGTTAGTTTGGCATGAGCTTAGGCAGCCACAACATGTGAGCCGACTTGACAGGCACTTGAGCGTATGCTAATTATCATGTAAAGGCCCTCATTACAGTTTCTTCTGTGTGTCAACCTTTTTGCTAGGAAATTCTTTTAATTCGTCTAATTGATATGCTTCTGGTAATTGACATAGAATTATTTCTTTGATTTTATTTTCATCTCATTTATTTTTAAGCATATTTTGTGGCAAATGTCAATTAGCATTTAAATATAACGGGAAGCCAAAACACATTATTAATGCAAACACCAACTGGCAGCAGCTATGAAGCGAAAATGCCTGATAGAAGTGTAGATATCCTGGGTCGACGAATAACTTCATTGTTTCCATGTTTAAACCTGATTATGCAATTTACAGGGTATATATGCCTATTATTTTACATCAATGTATCAATGCTACCTCAAGCATTTAGCGCTTTTGTCTGTATTCATCTATATAATAGCTGGTGCTCCAAGAAGCTTCAGGTTTAAAAATACATGATAAAAAATCAATAAAAATTATCGATTTATTTTCTGAGCTCAAGAATGGATTAATCCGAAATATTAGACTTTGTAATGAACTGAAATGGATGGTATATAAAGACCTTAGAGGGATAGAAAAAGAAACAGAAATGCATATAGTATGCCGTTAAGGGGATAGAGAGACATAGTAGGACGTATAGATGAATGGAAAACCTAGCCATAGTTTAAATACAGATACAAAGACCCTATGAGCAGCGAGTATGAGAAATAGGCCTATTTCTACACCTACATTCACCACAACTAATATGCACCGTTGTCAATCAACTTTCGCGGGGTAGCGAAACAACCTTATTAGTTATGTAAAGTGCGCTTTGCTGTTTTGTGGGACAATGTGCCTCGCCATGGCCCTAAACAGAGTGCCGTTAGGTTACGTTGCTCCATCCACCTGCCACCATCCACCATCCCACCTGGAGTCCAGTTGATTTTATTTTCGCTGATTTGGCACGTACGCAGCCTAAAAACCGTTTTGCCCTCCCCAGTTCCGTCTAATAAGGTCATTTCGACAACAGATGGCGCTGCGGTGGCGAGCAACATTGACCGCTGGTCGGCGCGCCAGCGTGTTAAATATGTGAATTATGTTAATTTCAAGCGACTGCCTCCTCGCTCTGCCACCCTCTCTCTTCCGCTCACTCTTGCGTCTGTGACGCGTCAAAAAATGTAGTTTGCTACATGTATCCCCCTCAGTCCTAAGCGCGGTCTCCCTCGCTCCCTCACTACATCACTCCCTCGGCTCGCCCTGCCGCACTGCGTGTTGTATTACACACAAAGCTGTCGGACGGGCATCAGTTGACAATCCCAACGGCATCTAGCAAAGGCCTCCTTACACACTCACACATGCAGACGGCCGCCCTATGCGTTATCGTCTGATACACTCACACACACACAGACATACACATACTACACCGCATGCCATGTCGTCACATGTGCGCAACAAATTGCGTCTACCGTTTTGAATTTTGCGGTTACATTTCCGTTGCACCGCCGGCATCGATGATGTGATGCGAGCAAGAGAGTGAGAGCGGCTGGCTGAGTGGGAGCGTGAGAGTGGGGAGGTCAACGTTGACAGCATTTCAAATAGCAAAAGCCAAAGGCGTGCGAAATAATAACGGCGAAAACCTGGCAAAAGCAAAGCGCAAAAGGCGCAGGCAGCTGCTTAAAAGCAACACAGCACAGTGGCACGAAAAGTGTTTGCTGAGTAATGAAATTTTTGATGCATATTTATAGCTTACGAATCTATCGATTCTTTAACACTAGTATACATATATTCCAGACAAATATCAGTAGTCGTACGTGCATGCTTGTTCTTCCGCAATTTAATTAGTATATGAATGATATGCAATAAGCGCTGTCCACTGTATGAGAAAGGGCGCATAAGGAATTTTATAATTTGACTTCTGCTTCGTTCCACTGTCTGCATTTTTCAACTGTCTCAAATGTTTGTCATATTTGCCACTGTGCCCGCCGTTGTCTTCGCTCACATTGCAGCCCGCAAGTATGCAATGGCAAAGAATGAG
Source organism: Drosophila mulleri (assembly GCA_035047565.1). Classification (NCBI taxonomy): domain Eukaryota; kingdom Metazoa; phylum Arthropoda; class Insecta; order Diptera; family Drosophilidae; genus Drosophila; species Drosophila mulleri. The sequence continues at coordinate 473,323 of JAWNPK010000166.1, read as the reverse complement.
CGAGAGAGAAAAAATAAAGAAGAAAAAACCGAAAGAAATCTGTAAATCTGATTTATGCGTTTGGTGCGCGACGCGTCGCCGTGTGTGCGGGAAGGAGATGCAGCCATGGCTGGCAAGGCAGTTCGAGTGCAATGGCGACACGAATCGAACTTAGATTTAAGTGTGAAAAGGCATAGGCAAAAGGAGAGGGCAAAAGGAAAAGGAAAGGGAATGGGAGAGCACAAATCCCATCAAATTTGTTTCCTTAGTGCGGGAATTACGAATTGGCAGATTATGGAAATTGCTTTGCTTTCGCAGCTGGGGCAAGTTTTATTGATCAGCTGGACACGGTATGGAGTACACACACACATACATATATGTACATATGTATGTATGATTGTGTGTGTGTTGTGCACAGATAGTTGCCGTTGATGACTCATGTACAGTCATAAAAGAAAGCAAACAACGAGCAAGCGAGACAGCGATAGTGTGTGAGACATGCCATAATTTGATATGCGGCTAAAGTAATGCCAAGCTTAATACCTGTAGACAAATAATTACAACCAAAATTTGAGGGCTGACAAGTGGTGTGGGTGGAGTTGAGTGTTTGAGTGGTTGAGTGGCTGCCGGGTGGTTGCTGGCGCATGTGGCATACTTAATGACAATGAAGCTCGTGTCAAGGATTACTAATTAGTGTCTGGACGTTGACGACCAAAAAACGCTTTTTATGAGCAGCCACTCTATCTCGCTTGCTCTCCCATTCACGCTCCCTCTTCCTCACCCTACGCCTGTTATCTATAGCTTAAGTGCACACACACACACCGCTATATAGCTAGATATTTGCTTTTTAAATTGACTTTGGCCGCCCACAAATTGAGCCGTTTCAGTTTCCCCCAAAATGTTGAAGCTGAGACTGAGCCAGCCCACTTACACACACACCTTACACCTTACGCCCCAAATCTCTCAATCCACCTGTCTGCACATTCGTCTGTCTGTCCCTCTCTCTCTATCTCTGCTTATAAACATTCATGCCTTTAGTTTGCTGCGGCTTAAGTGAAATTTTTGTTGATGTCTTTTTTTTTTTTGGCTCGTTGGGCAATTTATGTGTGTGTATGTGTGTGTGTGGGTATGTGTGGAGGCGTGTCCATTTAATTGCAGCTTCAGTTGTGCTAGACATTTGCCAAACATGGTCACATGATGAGTGGTATGAGGGTGGGCGCCAAGCAAGGTAAGGGTAGCAAAAGTTATATGAAACCTATTGAGAGACTTGACAAAATTGTGATAGCTATAAGGAAGCAAATGAGGGGAGAGTCAAGTTTAATGGAGGATTATCTATCTATACATCTATCAATTTGAAATTCTTGGTCTCTAATTTATGTATTTCAACTAGAATTGTATTAGAAACAGACTGAACTCTAGCATTCATTTAGTTGGGGTACACATGTATATAGATATATGTATGTGTGTCCACATTTAATAGTACAGGGTATTTGCAATTCGTTGCCAAGCAACTTCAGTCATGTTAATTGTGGCACTTGAGTGTTGAGCCTCGTTCTCTGATGCTGCTACTGCTGCTGCAGCTGCTCAAGTTGATGCTAAGCTGATTTGGATTTAATGAGCTATGCTATGTACACACACACACACACACACACACATACATAGACACACGCACACACACAAACACACACACTTTCGAGTCGGCAGCAAAATAAAAATATTTACTTTTATTTTTGGCTTGGGCTCAGCCGAGGCTTTAGCTTTTGGCTTAAGTTTCCCACTCGTCCGCTCTTGTCCCTCTTACACTTGCCCTCTCCCTCCCTCTCTCTCTCTGTCTTTATCGCCACGGCTCAGTTGTCGGTTTGTCAGGTCGTCACTTTGAATATGGGCACCAACATCATTTGCCAAAACCACCTGTCAGCGCCGCGAACGATGGTGCCATACTTGAAAAAAAAAAACAAGAAAAAATGGAGACGAAGCAGCAGGGAAACCAACCACCCAAAAGACCCGAAAGCAACCCCCACCCTCCCAGCTCTATACTATCTCTGCTGCTTCTTCTTCTTCTTCTTCTGCCTTTCTCATATTATCAAGTAACGCGGAGACACACGCAACATGCGACGCGTTTATTTGCTTTGCCATTGCCTTTAGGGCTCTCAATCGCTTCATATACATACATACACACACAAACATATATACATACATACACATATATATGTATATCATATATATGTTTATTTATTATTTGCTTAGCATTATGCGTTTGGTGTTTTGTTGCCAAGAAATACGGTGCAACCCCCTCTAGAGTGTGGCCCCAAACCCATACTCAATTCCATACCTAAACCCAAACTGAGCCCCGTAAGCCGCATCGTTTTAGCCCCTCGAGTGAAAATTCATAAATGAAATTCCGTAAATATTTTCCTTGGCTGATTTCTAGACTGAAAATTAAGCCGTGGGCACAATTTCAAGCTTTATTTTCCACTTCACAATAATTTCAGCGAAATTTTAATCGAAATTGAAGCCAAACGGCATTTGTTGAGACTGGAGCGAGTGGCACAGAGTCGGCTCCAACTGCCGCCTTGGCTCGTAGAAAATTGTGTTTGGTTTCTGTTTGTTCTTTGCTTGAATGGATAGTCTTGATTGTTGTAGCTCTAGTTTGTAAACTCTCTAGTCAGCTGAGCTGTTGAAAGTTGCATTCCTTAAGCATTACAAAGCTTTTCTATGCAATTCTCAAGGCTGGAGATCGATATGCCAAATCGTAAATCAATATTCCTTGAAGTCTATTTTAATTTATTCAATTTAGCTTATGTCAGCTTAGTCAACGAGCAGCTTTACAACATATCAGGTAGTTTGATAGGTTAGGGCGCAACTTTAGGTACCAAAAAGACATTTCTTGTGAAAGTTGTGAGCCCCCACCTAATTAAAGCTTCTGGCCCACTACTCTAATGGCTATATCACTTATGGTCTCACTTTCCTTGTCAGCAGTTGCATATAGCTCATCTTCCCCATAGACTTGAACTTAACTAACTTAACCTTACCCTACCCTTACCCCAACCCTTACCCTCATATGTGTATATATACATACTTCTTCTTGGCAAGCAATTTCTTAAATTGTTTTGCACTCACAACTCATAATGAGGACAGCGACGACGACAAGGATATGCATAAGACTAAGGCGGCTGACTAAGGGTGAAGTGGTCGAAGCCCTTTGAGTGAGGGCGACCTCTAGGAATTCTCTGCACTTCCTTGAACCCAAGGAACGTATGACCGGGTATGTTGGTTTCTTCTTATGTAGTTAATAAACAGCAGAAGAAAGCATTAGTATATTGAGTGTTGAGATCAGAGCTTGGATCTAGTCTTATTCACCTATCTGTCTGTTTTACTGTTCCATCGTTCGTTATTCAATATGAGCACGTCGATTCCGGCAGTTGCATGTACCAAAGTATTGAAGTATCAAATGTTTTATAAGAATTATCGATATGCTTCGAAATCGTTTAATGAAGATGCAGCATATTTCTGAAATATTTTGTAGAATCGTAATTAGAAACACCTTCAGGCCATTCACTTCAACTTCCTATATCTCGTTTACACTGTTGCATTTCGAGTCTCTACCGCTTTCTGCACCTTGTTCAGCGTATCTTCTAGTCGAGCTAGCCCGTCTACCCAGCTCAGTCTTTGTTATTTTTGATTCGCTGACTCATGGACAACGTTAATGGTAGCAGCAGCAGAAGTCGCAAGTCCCTATTTAAGTTTTGTAGTTTAACGCGCTTTGGATATGCTTATCGCCCCCTCTTCAGCCACTTGAGGTCCTTCAGCAACTTCATCTCCTTATTCCTCCTTGTCGCTCGCCCTCTTCCGCCTCCACTCTGTCTGTTTAGCAGATGCTTTTGCTTGCCTTTTGTCTGAAGGACGGACGGCGCTTAATCGACTTTGCCAACATTAAATGCGTGCGGTTAGCCAGTGTAACCAAACCCCAACTGCTGCCCCTGTCCCAAGACCCACTATCCCCGCTCTGTCGCGCCCTTTCGAGCGCTCGCTGTGCATGAAAATGGCGTGAAAAACTGAATTGATGTAAAAATTCCACCCTCCATGTGCTGTATTATTTATGCCCATAAAAATATTATTGCCATTTTTTGGCATTTGGATTTTTGTAGACGTCACGACCGTCCCGTAAGCCCTGCAACGTCTTGTCAAATGTCAGGCGTGAAGTGTTTGTTGATGCGCTCCTCGTGCGCCGATGATGAGAGCGGAGCGAGTCGCTACCCGTCCAAGGCGGCTAAGGAAATGCCGGATGTGCTGAGTAATTGGACCCATATGCTCCACCACACCACCCCACAGCCCCCGCCCATACGCTGGCTGTATATATTTAGAGGGCATAGTTTTGGGTGGTTGTGGCTCGTGCGGTGATACACACACACTCCGATTCTCCCCCCTTTTTATTCACTTGCCACAGAAGTTACATGCGATTCAGATTTGCAGCAATCGAAACTTTGTGATTGCAAAAATTGAGAGAAATATTTGAGGTTGGCTATGTAAGGGTTACGCTAAGAACTGAATTGAAACACTGGTCAGATACTAAATTGAAAATTGTTGAAAACTGAAAAAGTAAGGGAAGAGCTTGATATGGCTGTATCCGACTAGCAAATACCCGGAGCCGAATATGTTCGAATTTGGATGTAAATTCTGTACGTATTCAATGGAGTTTTACAGCGCATAAGATGAATTTTTTTAAAAGAAGTGTATATAATATATATAATTTAATATAATGTGCAAGATTTGCAGCTTCTATTGTCGATTAATGCGCTGAAAGTTTAACTCAAAATATTGATACTTATCGATTGAAATGAAAGCATATATGTATGTATGTATAGTACCTAGACTGTCGGACGGATAGAGAGTTGTACAGTTGGAAATACTTGACTCAGGCAGTTCATCCCGTGGAAGGATATACATATACGGTCTGTCATGCATTTCTCTGTCGCATGTTAACCAATCTAATATAAAGACAACAGGAGACATGGAACAGTTGATTGCAAAACTTCAATCAAAATTGTTATGTTATGTGATATGTCAGTGGCTGAGCTTATGTTGTAGTTTACGTCAAGAGCATGCAGTTTCTGGTTTGTGAGCAGATGACAGTGAACAAAGCTAGTTGACTAGCTAGGACAAAGTCAATATCACTTATAGTGTAGAAAGTGAGGTTAAACTGGATTTGAGTAGAGTAAGCAGGTTATGTAAGCTGAATGAAAACAATGAATGCTAAAATGCTAAAAAAAGTAAGTTTGTGATGCATCTCAATTGCTTTAAACTTGCCTAAGCCAACTAAAAGTGAGGTTATGTAGTGCTTTGGGGCATAAATGTTGAAGCTAAGAGTTAATTTAAGAAAATAGAGTATAATACTTGAATCGAGTCAGTTTTTAAGAGCTACTAGAGAGAGGCAATCAAAAACGTTAAGTCCAGCTATATCAATTCATGTATATGTATAGAAAATTCCTCCAAGGACTGTTGTACTACCTTTCCCCTGGTAAAGGAGTATAAGCTACATACCGACTCAAATTAAACAAACTTTAGCCCTGCCCTATATAGATATGCTCGCCAATTCTATATTTGCTCTGCCAATGTGTGAGGTTATGTAAGCACGCAGTTAGTATTAGGTTGTGTCCGGCCCCAACTGGGCAATCAAAATGGCGCTCGTTAAAACAGAATCACATTCATATCCATGTGAATGGCCACAAAATTCGAACAATTCGAATTGTCGTTTCATGTGTGCACTGATTCCATTTGGTTTTCAGCCACGTAATGCCCATTTAAATGAACTCCCACCCCATCAATTATCGGTCGGCTGTGAGGGGGCCGGTCTCTGCAGTTCGCAAATAAAGTGGCGATTGGATATTACAACTTTCCGGTCACTGCATTTCTGCAAAGTTCACAAAAAAAAGGAACTACAAATACAAACAACACGAGGAACGCCACCAATCCCCAGCCCCAGCTGCATTCTCTCCCCTTTGGCGCTCAACTTCTGCTCCCACAAGCAGAACAGAAAATTTTCACAATGTTCGCTCAACTGTAGTGGCAAAAAAAAAAAAAGGGTTTCGAGGCGTCGAGTGTCGTCGTCGTGTAGTGTAGCCAAACAGGAAGTGCCACAGCGAGAGAGAGAAAGGAGGAGAGAGAGCGAGAGAGAGTGAGAGAGAGGGGATAGGTGGCGCACATTTGTCAACATGTGTACAATTGCGAGCATTTAAAACTCTCGGCCCTCGCCCCTCGGCCTTGGCCAGCGGCCACAAATGAATTTATTTATTTTACGGTTTGACCCACGCCATTTATGCTCGCCCAGCCAATGCCGCCAACGAGGGGAGTATATTGGTTGTTGTTCAAGTGTGAAGAGCAGACTTGAGTAGAGCCTTGCCTGCTGTGAATCACTAAGGTTCGCATTGAAGGAGAGGCTCCCAGGCATTCTCTGTATGTCTTGGCTCTGAAATTGTAGTCAAAAGACTTGAAATGCCCTATCGATAGTCATCTCATTAGGATTCGCAAAATACTTCCACACATTCCGATTCCACATCGAATGGCACATCTCGTGCAATGCTTATCGATAGCTTTCGCAGCAGCTCAAATTATAGTTATCGATAACAGTAGCAATCATGTTAATCATTAAGGTTCGCATTAAAGGAGAGGCTCCCAGGCATTCTCTGTATGTCTTGAAATGCCATATCGATAGTCATCGCATTAGGATTTCCAAAATACTTCTTGCCATGTTTATCGATAGCTTCCGCAGCAGCTCAAATTATAGTTATCGATAACAGTAGCAATCATGTTAAGTCAGCTTGAGGCTGTTATTCTTGCTCTGAAGACACTCTACAAATAGATATATAGAATTGATGTCATCTGATATTGACATTTGCTTACGTTTTTCTATTTGCTGCCGCATTCCGAACGAGTATGCAGCAGTCGTTGCGGGTCGACTGCAACAGTTCTTATTTGTTTAATTTCATTTTACAATTTACATTCAGTTTGCATAGCAAACAATTTATGTGTTGCACGCCAGGGCCAAAGATGCGTCTCTACCTCCAACCCTCTGTCTGTCTGCCTGTCTGTCTGTCTGTCTGTCTCTCTGTCTGTCTGTCTGCCTGTGCAACCCCCATTGTGGAGGCTGCCACACTTGGTTAGGCTGTGTGCATCTGCTTTTGACTTTGGTGGTTGCGACGACAATCAAATTTATTGAGCCAGCGCGAAGTCGTCAGGTTAGGTCAGGTGCTGTCGTGAGGATCCTTTCGATCTGCCTCACACACACACACACACACACACACACACACACACACACACACACACACACACACACACACACACACACACACACACACACACACACACACACACACACACACACACACAAATATTTAATTAAAATTTATGGCGCGCAACCCCCAGGGTGCAGCCACCCAAAGGCCGACAGGAGCAGCGGCTCGACATCAGCAGTCAGCCAAGCGATGACACCCTTCAAGCAATCCCGGCGAACCCAACGTCCCAGAGCCGCGAAAGCCTGGACCGTGCACGGTGCACAGTGCGCCGTTTGCAGTTGACTTTTGTATCAGCCACGCCTCCCCCGTCCTCCGCCACTTGAAACTTTGTGCTCCCAAATGTCTCATTGACGGCCATTTTTAATGGTCTGCACTTGAAGTACAGCAAAAATTACAAAAAACCAAACAAACAAACAAAAACAGGCATAAATCTGCCAAAAGGGCAATGCTCGACTAGCCAAATACCACGTACAAAAAATTGAAACATGTTAATTTCAACAGAAATCAACAGAAATTGAAGTTTGATGTACTCTAAGGTCGGGCTAACCCATCTACCTCGGTCACACCCAGCGCACTACAGGGTATTGCATATAAATGCAGCAAACTCTGAGCCGCACAATGCACATGCGAGCTATTAAAGAAGGAAGCAGGAGGAGGAGTAGAAGTAGGAGCAGGAGGAGGCAGAAAACGTTGCAACGTTGTATATAAATAAAATGTGTAAAGGATGTCGGAGATTGAGGTTTGGGGATTGGGGTAATGGGCAGCGGCTTGGAGTGCCTGGCTAAAGTAATTGAGCTGTGGCGGCTAGGTGGAAATTTACCTGTAATTGCGCCCCAGAGCAAACAAATCAATTGAGCGTGTTAAAGGCCACGCAGAGTGAAGCCATTTTCTCTGATAATTGAATGCTCCCGCTGCCACGTACACACAACGCTCATTTAATCAATCAGCTAAACAGTCGATCCATCAATCAATCAATCAATCAATCGAACGAACGCACAAACAGCAGCTGAGCAGCGGACACGCGAATACGCGGACTCTTTGAGGTGTGTGTGATTCAGTTGCCAGCTAATTGCAATTAGTGTGCGTGACTTTGACAGCTACTCTGACAACAGCAGCAGCAACACAGGATAACAATAACAACAACAACAACAACAACTACAACAACAACAACAACAACAACAACAACAACAACAACAATAGAAGCAGCAACAGAAATAACAACACGAATAGGCAGCTAGGTCAAGCTGTTGCCTGGGGTTAAGGGTTAGGGTTAACTTGTCAAGTGCAATACTAAGCAAAACAAAGTCGCTGTAGCACCGCAGCGGGGCATGCGCGACTAGCAGATACCTTGCATTCCATTGTGTTTGCTTTTATATTCATTTGTAGGACATTTGGCATTTGAAGAAAGTGGCATAAGGCCCACTTCACTCTTTAGATAGAGCATCTATTTATCTTTAAAGGCAACTGTCTCGTCCTTTTCGCAGTTACAGCAGCAATATACCCTGTAAAACGAGTGTAATACAATGAAGCTCGCCTGCAGCACTTGCAGCCCAAGCTGTCGAGGCTTAAGCAATCTAAGCGCAGGCTTAAAACATTACAAGCAAAGGCAGCTAGTGATTGGCTTAGTCGCTGTCAGTTATGTATTGAACTTGTAAATGCCAAATTGATTATATGGAAGTGTGAAAGACATACATGGCTGGCTGGCTGGATTTACTACTCACTATGCTCTATAAACTCAATGTCAGCTAATATAAAGACTATCAGACTTTGCTGTACATAAAGTTTGTTTGAACTTAACATGCGCATTTAACATGAACTTTATAGAGATCTTTAAAGATTTAAGCCTTAAACAGTTGAAGCAACTCTTCACAGTCTTTGACTTGAGAAATATGGTAAGATTTATGTAAGCTTTCCACGCTGCTAGTTGATTGCTGGCAGCCCTGTTTTGCAGAGTTGCCAGACTGCAGCAAATTGGTGTAAATGTCAAAGAGTCTAGCGCTGTTTTGAAGGCTATCAAATGAACTAGCAAATGGCGTTTCGCATTGCTGGCAATGCAATGCACCCACACGTACACAGACACACCTACACACACACACACACGCACACACACACACGCAGACAGAGAGCCGCGCACAGCTAAGCTTTTGTCAGGTTTCTGTTTAGTTTGGATGCTGCAATCAGCGCAATATGCTACAAAGCAAGAAATGTCACAGGCTGAAGGGAGAGAGGGAGCCAGAGCGAGAGAGAGAGAGAGAGATAGGAAGTAAGGTAGCGTGGGTAGGGGATACAGAGGGAGAGCTAGAGCCAAGCCAGCCAGTTTATATTTCCTGGCCAGCACACACACACACACACACACCCACATATATGTACATGGACAAAGTGTGTCAAAGCAAATGTGGCATGTGGCAACATGTGGCCACAGACAGTGGCTGAGCAAAGTCGTGGCCCGAGTTGGGCTTTTGCATTTGGTGTCTTTTGTGTATGTGGCTCGGGTTGGCCGGATGGATGGCTGGATGGGGCCTGGGCGCGTTGCCAAAGTGCCTGCGGTTATGCGGCAATGTGGTGCACTAGCTGTAGCTGTATCTGTAGCTGCAGCTGTAGCAGTGGCTGTGGCTGTGGCTGTGCCACCAAGGCTGTGCTTGCAGCGTGCAACGTTACGAAACTGAAACCGAAACTGAAACTGAAACGAGCCGCATTAACGCCGCCTTTAAAATTTATGATATTTACTCGAAGCAGCAGACGCCAACGACGACGGCGACGAGTCGAGCAGTTCCCCCAAGGTGGGGGCGGCAGGTGTAGGCGGTGCCCGTTGCAGGTGCACGCTGTATTGTGGCCACGTGCCAGCAGCCAGCGGCTGCCTGCTTAGCATTGCCTCTGTCTCTGCTTCTGCCGCTGCTTGTGCGCTTTGGTTATGCATTTTTTATGGACTCACATCAAAGCCAACTAACTTGGCAATCAGAGCAGCTGCTTTGGCCAGGCCAATGAGGCAGCTGCCTCGACGAATCAACGATGACTCATCGGCCACGCAGCACGCTAGGCCATTGCACTGACTTACCACATACCCTGTAATTGGGCTGTGACGGAGTTGCTAAGCGAGCCACCCAGTGTTGTGGAGTGGCTTGGGCTTGCCGTCGCCAATCTTATTGTGCATTACGCAAAACGGAAGCGAAAGCTCTCTTGAAGACTTCTTATATAATCGTCTATCTTTTAAAGTGCCTCTCGTTGTCTTTCTGTGAGTAGATCTTATCTATGCATTCTATAGGCCTCTCTGTCAGCCTCAGCTTAATCTCTAAATCTCGTTATCTCTGGTTATTTATATTTCTCTGTCTCCGTAGCATATTCTTCGTCTATCTCTATTCCTCTTTCTTCCTCTTTATCTATCGATTCTCTCTGTCTCACTCTCTCTCTTTCGCGTTATCTCTCTGCCTTTCTCTCTCCCTTCCCCTCTATTTATCAGTCTGTCCTATTCTCTTTAATCTTATACTTCTCTCTCTCTCTCTCTCTCTATCTGTGTCTCTCACTCACTATATATACATATATCAATAAGTCTGTCAATTTTAACTTCTCACTCTCGATTTTTCGCTTCACGCCTAATATCTGTCTGAATCCAGGTACACCTCTTGCTCGTTAGGTGCACGCTGCACTTGCTTCAAGTCTCTTGCATACTTCATGGGGCGAGCAGAGATTATGAGAGGTGGTGCGGGAGGACAGGTGAATGTGGCATATTATGCACACTAACCAACTGCCTTCATTCACTATGATTGGCCTTTCAATTTCAAAGCAATGCCCCAAAGGCCACAGCGAAAAAAACTCTAGCAAAAGCAAGAGCAGATGCAGAAGCAGAAGCAGAAGATAGAGCTCAACCCAAAGTAGCTGCAGCAGCAGCCTTCACATTCATTTTCTTGGCTGGGAAAAGTTTTATCCGTAGCTGCATTTGGGTTCCAGTTAAAGTTCTTAGCTCAGTGCCGCGCCGCCCGTGCACCTGTCAACACCTGAGCTGAGCTGTGCTGAGCAGAGCTGCCGTCGCCTTTACTCCTTTCGCAAGGCGTTCGCATCGTTTTTTGTAATTTTCTTAAGTGTTTGTCTGTCTGCCAGTTAAATTATTAGCAGCCATGTTCTGTCGTCGCTGCTGGATTGATTTTACTGCCGGCGAGGAGGACTACGTCGTGTGCGCCGGTCCCTGTGCCTGGCCCTATCACGCCACCTGCGCCGCCGTCCCACGGGAGCTGGCGCGTGAGTTACGACGCAGCAGCTCAAACCACTTTGACACTAACTTTCCCAGCTTCGGTTTCGGTTTCGGTTTCGGCCTGGGCTCTGACTCAGGATTAAGTGCAAGCGCCGGCTCTGGCTCTAGTTCCGACTCCGGCTTGGAATGGTACTGTCGCAATTGTCGTCAACTTTATCGCCTGCAATTGTACTTTGAGGTATCTATAAGAAAAATGGGTTCCCAGATACAGATACAGATACAGATACAGATACAGATACAGATACAGATACAGATACAGATACAGATACAGATACAGATACAGATACAGATACAGATACAGATACAGATACAGATACAGATACAGATACAGATACAGATACAGATACAGATACAGATACAGATACAGATACAGATACAGATACAGATACAGATACAGATACAGATACAGATACAGATACAGATACAGATACAGATACAGATACAGATACAGATACAGATACAGATACAGATACAGATACAGATACAGATACAGATACAGATACAGATACAGATACAGATACAGATACAGATACAGATACAGATACAGATACAGATACAGATACAGATACAGATACAGATACAGATACAGATACAGATACAGATACAGATACAGATACAGATACAGATACAGATACAGATACAGATACAGATACAGATACAGATACAGATACAGATACAGATACAGATACAGATACAGATACAGATACAGATACAGATACAGATACAGATACAGATACAGATACAGATACAGATACAGATACAGATACAGATACAGATACAGATACAGATACAGATACAGATACAGATACAGATACAGATACAGATACAGATACAGATACAGATACAGATACAGATACAGATACAGATACAGATACAGATACAGATACAGATACAGATACAGATACAGATACAGATACAGATACAGATACAGATACAGATACAGATACAGATACAGATACAGATACAGATACAGATACAGATACAGATACAGATACAGATACACTTAGAGAATCGGTATTCAGATTACTTTCTTCCTCATTATTTTAATCGCCTCCCCTTACACTCCATGCACTTTTCCATACACTTCAGCCATAATTTGCAGATTTCCATATTGTGTACTGCCACGCCCACTGTCGCTCAATCTAAGGGCCCGCCCACCTGGTCGACTGTGCACTTGACAAACAGATTTCCAGTGGCGTCGCCATTTTTAATTGTAACTGTAATTTAGCCATTGTGCTTCAACACTTTTGATGACGCAGCGTGCTCCCCCATCTCTCTCACTCTCTGCCTCTCTCCCTCTCTTTCTCTCTCGCTCTCTCTTTTGTTCTGTGTAAGCACAGCTGGCAGCACTTGGCGTATGTGCGTCGTGTTCTTTAGCTCAACTTGAAATTGTTATTTTTAGCATACAAATTGCATGAAGCCTCTCACTCTGTACCTCTCTTTTTCTAACTTCTCTGTCTCTCTCTCTCTCTTTTGCAGATTGCCATCTGTGATGATTACAGCCTGCCTGTAGACTTTGTTAAGAAACGACCGTCCAGTTTCGATCCCTGCCTGGCCGAGGCAATACCAACGAATCCGGAGCATTGGATAGCGCCGAGTCCACAAACAGAATTTGTAAGTCTGACTTAACAATGAACTAGTTCCGATATATCATATATTATTCAAGCTTACTTTATACGATTCTTAAAGAAATTTAAAATAATATCATTTCATATATAGTTGACATCTAGAGTTTGGGCTATGAATGAACTAGTTTGCATATGAACCATATACTTCTGCTATGAACTGAACTAATAAGTGAACGCATGAAAATTTAATGTAGGCATCGTCTGGGGCATTAAAGCTTTCAATGGAATGAATGAAATCTTTGACAGACTTTGAAGTGGGTGATGCAGTTGGAGATGGAGCTGAAGTTGAAGTTGTAGCTGGGGGGAACTGGCTCCAGTGTGGGCTGGCATTGGTAAAAAGCAATTAACTGCCCTTGGGCAGCTAATTGATAAACTGCACGCACCGACGACGAGGACGACAGACGAGGATAACGGATAACGGACGACGGACGACAACGATGAGGACGTCGAGCGCATCGGCAATGCGCTAATGAAAAGCATGAAAAGAATTTTTCTCATTGCTCGCAATGTTCGACGTTCTCGAATGAGTTCTCCCACTCAGATTGGCGAGCCTTTTGATTATTTAACCGGAGCGAACAAAGCGTCGCTCAAACAATGCACAAAGTCTATTGGCTAAATATTGCGAAATAGCTGGAAAAAATACAGCAAATAGCCAACCCTCAGCTCCTGCTGATCCCCCTGCGGCTCCTCCTGTTGTTGCTGCCCAGCGGGTGGTCAGCCATAAAAAGCGAGCTGAAAGGCCTGAGATACTAAGTATTATGAAAATATATATATGAACAGAGAGAGGAAGAGAGAGAGAGAGAGAGAGAGAGAGAGAGAGAGAGAGGGAGTAGGAGAGAAAGGAGCTCAGCCAGCGGGCACTGGGCGTGTGCGAGGAGCCTGCAGCAAATGTTGCCACAAATCAAATGTTACGCTGCCTCTGCCCCTCGGCTCTGCTCCACATGCGGCACATAACCCCGCCTGCCAAAAATCTCGGCCCGTTATCTCGAGAATCCACAAAAAAATTACGTTACGACGTTCTTTTTTAGATACCCGTTCAGTCAACTGAACAGAACGAGTATATTGGCTTGTCTGAGTATAGATAGAAAGCGATCGAATATTGGAAATATATGTATAATAAATATGCACGTATGCTCAATCTTGCCTTATATGGTATATACAATACTTATATTGCATATAGATATAGATGTCTACGCCGGAACTTTGTCAGTTTGGTCACCTTTCATTAGCATTGCATGCTGCTGTCTTCATGAGCTGCTGCTCTATATTAACTGAAGGCCTTGTACCACCTCGCTCTCGCACTTAGTAACACCCGGGACTATCTTCTCTCTCTTTCTCACTGAGTGAACATGCGAGTCAGAACTGTGCACAATGAGCTTACGTTCTTTTGAAATCTGAATCATATTCGAAGACGGCATTACTGACTCGACAAATGAGCGAGTATTGTGCAGTCAGTTCCTGCCGATTGTAGAATAATCTCTATGTATTTGGTCTCTCTCTCTTTTTGTCTGGGCTGGAGTTTGGAATTTCGGTTTTTATGGCCGCATGCGAAATATTTGTGCTCGTATTGTGTGTTTTGTTGTGCCTCGTTGTTATCCAGTGTTATTGTTGTTATTGTCCTTTTGCATATTGGTCGTAAAGTGAAAGCGAGAGTGAAAGCGGCTGCTGCGTCGCCATGGCAGCGCATAAAAAATGTTGCTTTGCCACTTGAATTTCTTTTTATTGAAATTTGTTTAGCCGCAAGCCCTCAAATGAGTGTGTGTGTGCTCGACTGTGTGTGTGTGTGTGTGTTTGTGTTTGTCTTAGTGTTGTAAATGTGGCCGAAATTGCGCAGCAAATGTTTTCATTGGCTTGCAGATTGTGCGGTGGCTGCCTCGCATAGAGCCGGCCAATTGGCAAAATATTCACATTCGATTCGTTCTAGCATTCACAAATATTCACTGTGAATAGCGAGTGTGCGTGATTGAATATTAAGTAGCCAACATTGTTGGCCAAATTCAACATGTCAAACGGCCAATTAGCTGACGAGTTTTGGGCACTTTTCTGTTGCAGTTTGCTTTTTCTCTCTTGCTCACTCTCTTTCGCCTTCTCCGTATCCATTCTATTTCTATCGATCTTTCTTTTTATATCTCATGCTGCTGATCCCTCTCTAATGCTATATCGTTCTCTCCCTATAGCATTATTTCCATGTCTGAAGCCCTATCTCCTGCGTATATCTCTATTTGTCTATGCCGTTTCTTCCTTTCTTCCGTTATTCCTTTCTTCTGTTCTTCCATTCTTCTTTTCTCTCTGCTCTCTTTCACTCTCTCTCTCTCGCTGTCTTTTGTTCTCTCCCCTATGTATGTCTTTCATCTCTCAACTGCGAGGCATTCGTAAACGTTTTACTGGCTGCTCACATTTAGCAATGCAGCTCTTGGCGTTGCTCTACACACAGCGCCGATTTCCCCCCTTAGTTGAGTGGCCCCCCCGCTAAGTGCTCTGCTCCCCTCTTCACATTCGCTTTGAGCCGAGCCAATGGCCCAAAGCGTTAACGTTTAGCGCCTCTTCAACTGTGCTCCATGTATGCTATGTCCATTTGCCGCCCTCTCCCTCACTCTCTCTCTCGCTTTCTCTCTTCTCCTTCTCTCTTATTCCCACTGCTTTACAGTTATTAATGTAATTTTTTATCTTATGACTTTTGTTTTGCGTAAACAGCCGCGACGCGTGTTCTGTTCACATATAAAAAGCTGCAGGCTATGTGTGTGTGAGTGAGTGAGGGAGTATCTGTGTGTGGGCGTGTGAGTGTGTGCCATATAAATGCTGGCCATGTTGTTGTTGTTGTTGTTGTTTTTGGCACACGTTTTAATGGCAAACGCGCGCGACATTTTTGCGATATGAAAAACGTCGAAGCAAACGCGCACACCGCCGCGCCCCTTTCGTTTAGCCTGTCGCCCCCCGTCTATACAGCGTCGCCTGCGCCTCTGTCTGGGCTGCATTGTGAAGTGCACTTGGGCAGAGCCGTTGCCAGCTTTAGCCTGTATTACTCTCCATGGAGCAATATCAGCGATAACTCTGCGAAAAAATCAACAACAGCACAACAAAGGCCACCTGTATGTGTGTGTGTGTTGGTGTGTGTAAGTGTGTGTGTGTGTAACTGCTGCTGCTGTGGCCTTTTTGTTGATTTCAATAAGTTGGCTGCGGGTGCCCTGGTTGCTTGTTGCTTGCTGTCACAGCTCACATATTACTCATACGCCGCATTGTCTAGCTTGGAAACTAGAAACAACAAACAAATGAGTGAGAGAGAGAGAGAGAGAGAGAGGCAAGACTCTAAGTGAATGTTAAAGCCAAAAGACGAAGTAGGAATGCTCTACGACAAGAAGACATATAACTATATTGTAAGCTAAGCAAAGGCAAGAAAAGGGATAGAGCAGAGAGACAAAATTTGAATGATATCGATGACTATCGATTGAGTTGTTTTTGAAGTTATCGAATTATTGTATGGCTCTTACCATTTGATCTTGAATCAACTAGGGTATGTTGATGGGGTAGTCTTTAAATATGTTAGAAGTCTTAAGACAATTTCGACTTAGCTATAACTTAAATCGGATAATGAGCTTGAGCTTGAGCGGGACTAAGCCTTACTAGATCGTAGGCCAAGATCCAGCTCGCTTATGGTGAGAGCTGCAGCAGGTTGAAATGTTGTGATATTTCCGAATAGAACTTCCACATAGGTCGCTTCTATAGTCAATTCTAGATGAATTAAGATATATGTATGTATATACCATATGATTTACTTCGTATCACAGACTCAAGTATTGCTTAAACTGATTTCAAAAGTAGTTGAAGCGACATGCCCAAACTTTTATTCATAGTCTCTCTCTCATTTTCTAGTTTGATAATGGCATTATATTTCATATAACAGTATTCGAACTTCTTGCCTCAATAAACGATTTGGCTCTAGCTGCACAATTTTTGAGCTTTAAATTTTATCCAGCTGAGTTTTCCAAGTTGTGAATATCTGTTGGTTGCTCGCTCGCTTGGTTAGCGTATGCAAACACTACTCAAAAGCATTACAGAGGGAGAGATTGTGAGTGGGAGAGAGAGGGAGTGTGGGTGGGTGTAAAAGAGACAGCCATGCTTGTTAGCTAAGCATCAAGTTGAACAGAATTCGTTCATGTGTGTTTAGAAAATGGCGAAACAGCTCTTAAGGTACGTCTGCTTTCAAATCATCATCATCATTATCATCATCATCATCATCATCATCATCATGATGAGCATCAGCAAAAGCATTTCATCAGCCGCAACATCATCTGGCAACGTTTTCATTAATGTTGCCGCATAAAAATCACGTTTCCTGCGCCAACAACAACAACAACAACAACAACAAGAACAACAACAACGAAGCAGAAAAAGAAGCAGCTGCACATGAACAAAGAGCCAGAGACAGACACTCACACACATTCATCTAACCATTTTGATTGTAGTTTGTCTAGCCTGCCAGCTAAATGCCTCACACCCCTGCCACGCCCCGCACTGATTGTTAGCAACATTTTGTGGGCGGGAGCCAATCGAAGTCGTGTATGAAAATTCACGTTTGCCAATAATCAAGGGCAAATATTTAAAGAGCAACGAGTGTGTGTGAGTGCTCATGTGTATGTGAATATGAGTGTGTATATGTGTATGTACATACATATATGTACATATGTGTGAGTGCACATTATGTGAGCAAGATTTAATATGGAATGAAGCAAAAGACGATGTTAGTAAAAACGATTAATATGGAAGCTTAGAGAGGAAATTAGAGTGCAGATAGAGAAAGAAAGACAGAGAGAGAGAGAGACGCTTGTGATTCTTGCGATATACACATACATATATCGATATATATGTTTACTTCATTGTTCATTCTATACCAACTCTTATTTTTGCAAAAAATATTATTTTTTTTTTTAAGCTGCTTACTCGTCTGTCTAATAAAGTTAGCATACAATATATGGCGCATGCGATAGTTGCGCTCGGCTCACGCGCTCATCTCTAAATGAAAAGCGCTTACAGTTCAAGATCAACCCCAAAACCAATATGCCATTTATTGACTGTGTATTGATGTGTATTGGTATGTGTATTGGTATGTGTGTGTGTGTGTGTATGTTTTGCATTTAAATTTTGTATTGTCTTGCATTTATGAGATTTGAATTGAGTTGAGTTATCAGCAGCAACAGCAGCACCAGCAGCACCAGCAGCCGCAGCAGCTGTCCGGGCAACGTGAGCTCAAACAAAGCCGTTGCTACTAGCCACAACAGGGCGGCGCTTGAGCAGGGGCTATATATACATACATATATGCATATACAGAGCTGTGTGTGCGTGTGTGTGTGCTACTCACATTCATTCGATGAGCTGGCGCAGTTGAGGCTTAATTTATGAGTTTCAATTAAAAATTCCTTTCAATTTCAAAGTCCACCAACAATAGAGTCCAGTGCTTAGTGTAAGCCGACACCGAAAGGTCCCCCACCCTTCCCCCCGCACACACACTTATACGGCCACCCACACCTCGACCCCCAGCTGCCAGTCTTGGCATCGATTTCCGCAACATGCAACATGGCCCGCTCCCAGCTCCCAGCTCCCTCTGCCCAGCTCTGCTTGGCTCACTCCTTTGCAGCGGAAATTTATGTTTAACAATAATGCGCATATTTACGACTTACTCTCCCCATCTCTCTCTCTCTCTCTCTCTTCCTCTCTTTCTCTCTCTCTGTGTGTGTGTGTGCTGTTTATAATGTGTGCACATTAGGGACACGTTAATGTCATTTGCTGGCGTTGTTTGTGCGACCTGCTGTTGCACTTTTGTAATGTTCAGCTATTTGTCATCGTCTGTCGGACATTGTCTCCTCTCATAAATGAAAGATGAACAGCAGCTGAACCATGTTGAACTGAACTGAACTGAACTGAACTTGTACGGAACATGAACGGAACTCAACTGAACTGAACAACTGTGAATGAGGAAGCAATGGATTGAACAAGATTTCTGCATGACAGCAGCTGAACAATGTGAGAGAGGCAGATAGATAGAGAGAGAGAGAGAGAGAGAGAGAGAGAGAGAGAGAGAGAGAGAGGGAGAGAGAGATCAATAGATATAGAGCGGAAGGAATATAATAAAGTATAATGAAAAATAACGAGATAAAGAGAGAGACAGAGTGTGTGTGAGAGACAGAGAGTGAGAGAAATTAAGATAGTGAGAGGGGGAATAAGATGAGATACAAGGGATGTTAAAGAAGATAAGAAGGACAGACAGATGGAAAGCTGGATAGAACGATGGAGAAAAATATAAAATGAAAGAAAACTAGATAGTAAGAGGCAGGAAATCACAGAGAGAGAGAGAGAGAGAGAGAGAGAGGGAGAGAGACTGAGAGAAAGAGAATAGGCAAAGAGGAGAAGAGGGAGCTATACATAGAGCGAAAAAAGAAAGAGAAAGACAGAGACAGAGAGAGAGAGAGAGAGAGAACTTACTCTTGTGAGCATCAGCTATTAGCTGTACAGTTCATATGAGTTACTAGTTCCGCTTTGATTGTTGTTCACCCCAAGGTGGAATTACGTGGCAGGTGGAAGAGTTTTATTTTTTCTCTTACTTGATTGCTGCATTTCTTTTTTTTTTTGTGTTGACGGCATGCGATAAAGGAAACCCTTGAAGCGCTCAATGGGCTGAGACCTCAACACGCACATTTCGACCACGGGGCACGCCCAGTGGGCGGTTACCACATGACGCATGCACAAATTTTAATTAAACGCCAACAAATTGGAATTGAAACGCAAATCAAATTAGTCGCAACCACAAAAGCAACAGCAACAGCAACAACAACAGCAAAAACGAAAACGAAACAAGAGAAAGGCACAAAATGTTAACTCATTCGCTTTTTGTATTTGCCTTTACAGCTGCCATTTAACGAAGCCCAACAAGCGTCGCAACAACAGCAGCAGCAGCAACAACAACAGCAGCAGCAGCAGCAACAGCTATCGACTGCAGCAGCAGCAGCAGCAGCAGCTGTGCCACCGCCGCCGCCGCCGCTTGCCTCCTTGGCAACGCTGCCCAGTCAGGCGACAACTGCAGCGGCAACTATTTTGGGCAGCAGCAGCAACAACAACAACAACAGCAGCAGCAACAACACTTGCCAGCAACAGCAACAGCAGCAATTGCATGCGCACAACAACAACAATACATTGCCAGCAGCACCGCAGCAACAGCAACGCGGCACCCTGCAACATCCGCCGCTGCCCAACAGCAACATCAAGCAAGCCTCTGTCAAACTGATCGAGGGCTATTCCGATCCGAAGGACACGCGCCACCACGGCCAGCACAAGAAGGTCTATCACAAGAAGGCCAAGCGTCGCTCGGCGCCGTTGCACAAGCAGCGCCAGCATCAGCAGCAGCAGCTGCAAACGTTGCCAACACCGCGCGGACACCAGCAACAGTTGCAGCAGCAGCAGCAGCAACAACAGCAGCAGCAGTTGCTGCATCGTCATTCCACATACAACAACAACAACGGCAATCACAAGAAGGACAAACGCAACAGCCATTACAATTCAGGTGAGCAGCGATGTAAACGATAATAGCAGCAGCAGCAGCAGCAGCAATCAACAACAACAGCTAATGTAGTCATCAGCAACATTTAGGCAGCTGAAATTGTAGGTAGCATATAATTCAGCTGGCAGCAACAGCAGCTAGCAACAATTGCTAAGATCCGCAAGCCGAAGCAACATATGACATTCACTAGCCAGCAACATTTGTAGATAAAGATCAGTATCATTAGCCACAATTGTTAGCAGCATTTCTTTCAGCCTGCCAAAGCCAACAGCAAAAGTCAGCAACAAAGCTAGCAACATTCGCTGGCAGCAAGACATAGCAACTTTAGCCGATGAGTCTAAGATCAGTAACATTAGCTAGCAACAAACCGAGGTAGCAACATTTGCTGTTAAGTTCTACATGTATCAGCAGCAAACAGAACGAATATCAGCAACATCAGCTAGCAGCAGAAACACCTTCGCAACATTTCAGCAAGCAGCAACAACATTGGGTTGGTTATCTAGCTATAAATGTCTATATAGAGCTAGATACATTATTATGCAAGAGTTTTACAGCCCAATTATTGTTGTCATATGTATCAGTTTATATATTTGAGCGATATCTGCAGCATTTACTTGCACATGTGAGCAGCCTCGAAAATGTTGCTAGCCATGCAGGCGATAGTCAACGACGTTGCATACTTTTTGGCTCCAGTGAAAAATGCTTTCGAAGAGGTTTTGTTAGGTAACAGTCGACAGCTAGTTTGGAAGAACTATAACTGTAGCTACATCAGCTGTATTTTTACACAACCAGAGGCGTGGCTTTGTGGGCGTGGCAATTAGGTGCATTTGGCAGACAGCTCGAATTGCGGTTAGGGCTGCGGCTGCTGAGATCAGCCAGGCGTTAAATGGCAACTGGCAGCCATTCGACTGCGACGCAAGGAGCAGGAGTGAAAGACCTAGAGAGAGAAAGAGGGACAGAGAGAGAGAACGAGAGAAAGAGAGAGAGAGAGAGAGAGTAAGGGATAGAGCAAGTAACGCATTGCCGAGCAGCCAAGCGCCTAATAGACTGCGACAGAGACGCGCCAAAAATGCGCAAAGGATGAGGTACGGAATGCAAAGGGATCCCCTCACCGACTGCCCTTTGGCTCATTCTCATTTGCCTGGCGGGCGACTCAATTAACTGGGCGAGGATAGTTACAACAGCGAATGGATTGCGGGCTGGCTGCACTTGCGTCTAATTTCTCGTAATTATAAACAAAAATCTCAAGTCTGACAAGCAGCTAAATTGTTCTTGACAGTTTGGACATTGTCTCTGTTGGCAGTTAACAAAAGGCAGCAACAAAGCTGACTTGACTGTCTTTAAAATGCCTGCACCTAAAGACGTTAAGAAAGTTGGAAAAAGTCTACGAAAGTGTTGAATGGAGCAGAAGGATGAATTGATGGTCCAATTGAAAGCCCAGTTAGAGCATTGCGAAACTCTTTGACTTAGGGTCATTCCCTAATCGTGAAATAGAATAGATGTTGAGTTAAGTTAGGCTAGAGGGTAATTAGAACAGAGTTGGTTTGGGGGTAAGTCAGTGAGAGAGGTGAGATTACGATTAGATAAGGGGTAGGTTAGGTAGAACATGCCTTAGGCTAGTAGAGTGTTGATAGGAGTTCGATCCAAACTAGATCTGGGTTACGTTACAGTGGGAATCATAATGGAATCATATGCTTTAGATTGTGACTAGCCCAACGTAAGGCTAGGGTTGCATTGGGGTCAGATCTGTTGAAAGTTTGTTTAAGGTGTAAACTACATATATCGGAGTTGGGTTTGAGTTAGTTAAGAGTCTCGTATGACCTGTGTCTGGGGTAGCTTAAACAAGGGTCTGGCCTAGATCTGTTGCCTAACATATAAGTGAAGGGAACTTTGTTAGCAATTCAGCATGATTCACTGATAGCTAAACTAACGGTTTGCATCTGCAGATTCGTCAGCACTCAAGTCCTCTGACGAGGAGGCGGACATAGACGAGGAGGTAGAGCGTGCCGTGCCACCAACAGCAGCAGCCGGAACCGGAACTGGAGCCGCAGCTGGAGATTTGCTCAATTCACCGGACAGCATATCGGATGATCTAGTCCGTCCGCTGCCCGCTCAACTGCAGCGCAGTCCACGCAAATTGACGGTCGCCCAGGCGGAGCACAGCAAGCGACAGCCGTCGCCGTACTACTACTCGGACTTGCTCAAGACTCGCGACAAGGAGGAGGACGGAAGGAAGCCGTCGAGCGTCGAGCGCGAGCGCGAGCGCGAGGCGAAGCAAAAGTGCCGCCAGTCCACGGCCAGTGAGCCGCCGCAACAGACCCTAACGCAGCCCCACCGACTGGGCGGCTATCGCAAGAGCAGCAGCCTCGATGCCCCACAGTCTCAGCAGCAGCAGCAACAACAACAACAGCAGCAGCAGCAGCAAGAGGAGCAACTGCAGCAGAAGGGAGACGACGCAGAACTAGACAACGATCCCGGCGAGTTAGAGGAGGCGACCTGCCTCACCGAGCAGTCGACGCCGAAGCGCTACAGCTTCACGGAGGAGGGCGTACGCATAATTCGCTGTGAGACGCCCAGCACCAGCACCTCGGAGGAGTCCGATTGCAGCGAGTGCCTGAAGCGACGCGAGTGGCACGCGCGCGCCTTGGCGCTCGTGCGCAAGACGTGCAACGTCCAGCCGCGGCAACAGTTGCCCATTGGCAGCGGCGAGTTGCAGTTGCAGCTGCAACATTGCGACGCCGGCGAGGGCGAGCTGCTCAAGTGCTGTCCGCCAGCGATTGCAGGAGGAGGAGTAGGCGTGGGCGTTGGCGTAGGAGATTTAGCGTGCGAGTCGATGCCGCCGCACCGCCTGCTGGGCCCAGCAGCCGTGTGCGGAGCCTGCATACCGACGCCCAACAAGACGATTGGACTGGGCCACGGCGATGAGGACCAGCTGGATGAGCTGGAGGAGTACTTTAGGCCACGCAGCATATTCTACGTGCATCCGCATGGCGTGCACGAATGCGTCGAATGTGCGCCGCCAATTAAGCTAAAGGAGCAGCAGCAGCAGCAGCAGCAGCAGCAGCAGCAGCAGCAGCAAACAGCAGGTGCTAAAGAGCAGGAGGATCAGCAGCAGCAGCAGGAAGAGGAGCAGGAGGAGCAGGAGGATCAGGAGGAGGAAGGTGAGGAATACGATTCCGACAACATGGCCAGTCGACGCCGTCAAATCTATGAGACGGCCTTCGATTGCAAGATAGCCAAGTCAGACGATGATCTCGATGAGGTGGATCGCATCACCAATCACTCGGTCTTGCTGCAGCTCAACAGCAACAGCAACAGCAATGGCAACGAGCTATCCGTGCCGTCCAAGTCGCTAAGCAAAAGCCGTCTCGAATGCAAACGCGCTAAGAATAGCAAAAATCAGGCGCTGCAGCAGCAGCAGCCACAACAACAACAGCAGCAGCAGCAGCAGCAACAGCAGATACAGCAGCAGCAGCAGCAACAGGAGTCGCCTGATGGACAGTGTCAGGTGGTGCTGCAGGTGCAGGCAGAGCTCAGCCAGCTGCAGCTAAGCCAAACAGCAGATCAGCAGAATCAGAATCAACAACAGCAACAGCAGCAGCAGCAGCAACAGCAACAACAGCAGCAGCTGCCCACGCGTGGCTACACGCCCTCGCCGCCTTCGACGGCGCCGCTGCCCATCAAGTTTCCGGGCAAGCACGAGCGCTACATGAATAGCATAAAGAGCGCACCGAATCTGCCAGCGACGCAGCCGGCGCATCCGCGACTGCGCGACTTGCGGCTGCCCTTGCAGGCATCGCTGCGCCAGCACCAGCAGCAGCAGCAGCAGCAGCAGCAACAGTTGCAGCTCTGCGGCAGCAGCAACGACAACAGTCTCACCGACAGCGCCTACGTGAATCCGCCCTCAACAAACTCGAACTCGAACTCGGCTGTTGCCTCCACCTCGGCTTCGTCGCGCCGCCCGCGCAGCTTTGTGCTGGAGTCGGGCCGCGTGCTGGAGCTGCGCCGCAGCGCCCATCACCATCATCATCAGCACCAGCAGCAGCAGCAGCAACAGCAACAGCAGCAGCAACATGGCAAGCAGCAGCAGCAGCACTTGCCCAAGCCCAGGCACAACTACAGCTCCACCGAGAGCATTGCCACCTCCTCGAGTGGCGGCAGCATGGAGTCGTTGCGCAGCAGCACCAGCGAGGGCAACCGCAGCACCTCCAGCTCGGAGTCGCGGCACTCCAGTTCGCTTAGCTCGCACAGCTCCGAGAGCAGCAACAGCAACAGCGCCAGCGCCAGCGCCAGTGCCAGTGCGAGCGCCAGCTCGAGCGTTGCCTATCCGCTGCGCGCTCCCGTGCTGCTGCACTCCAAGCTGCACATACTCAGCCCCATATCGGACAAGTCCTCGCAGGAGCCGGCCTCCGAGCAGTCACAGCAGCCGGCGACAGCAGCTGCTGGCGCAACCAGCCTGCAGCAGGAGGAGGCCTCGGCAGAGGCTGCGGCCGCTGCAGCTGCTGCCGGCAGCTCGTCCGTGCCTGTCCAGCTGCTGGTGAAGCAGCAGCGCAGTGGCAGCCAGCGGGCAGCGGCCGTGGCGCCCAACAAGGCGCTGCTGCACCTGGCCGACGAGCTGCTCGGCTCGGACAGCGGCATCTCCTTGCACTCGCGCGAGGATGGCAAACCCACGGCTCTGGCGCTGCAGCGCCTGACGCTGCCCAAGCTGCAGCTGGGCAATGGCAGCGCCGCGGATACGTCCTCGTCGGCGGCCGCGGGCATCTCCTCGGCGGCCACAGCGGCTGCCGGTGGGGGCGGTGCAGCTGGATCCTCGGCGCTGCCGCAGGAGTTGCGCGACTTGCCCTTCGACATGCCCAAGCTGCGACGCCGCAAGACGCTGCAGCAGGAGGCGGCCTGCACCTCGGGCAGTGCCACCTCCGTTGACCTGGGCGATCTGCCCTTCGACATGCCCAAGCTGCGCCGGCGACTGCGCGCCAATCAGGCGGAGATCAATAATCTGCTGATGCACAGCACCGAATCCAGCGGCATCTCACAGGCATCCTCCAGCCATTCGATGCGCGACGAGCAGAAGCTGGCCAGCAAGCTGGGTGAGTTGGCAAAGCCGAGAATCTCTGCTTTAATTACATTTAATTACTCTCAATTACTCTAGCAATTGCTTAAAAGTAATTGAAGTTGTTTGCGAGTAATTAAGGCGAATTACGAGTAATTAAAGTGATTTCTGAAGGGAATTCAGCTTAACAAAAAATATCATTTTATTAGACTTCATATTCTCAACTCTCTCTCTCTCTCTCTCTCTCTATCTGTTTCTCGTTGCAGACACTGCGCTGTTCCGACAGAATCTGACGTTGAATCTGAATGAGCCGCGCCAAGTGAACAAACAGTTTGGCAGTCTCGATCTGCGTGGATTGAGCAGTCACAAGGAGCTGAACATGAATCTGTGCCAGGGCTACGTAACGGCTGTCGATCTAATAGATGTGACCATACCATTAGAGCGTCAAGGGTACATATATACATAAATATCTGTCTTCCTCACGCTCTCTCTCTCTCTTTCACTTACTGCAGTGCTAACTCTCTCTCTGTCTCTCTCACTCTTTCTAGCTGGTACCATGGCGCTATAACA
This sequence comes from Drosophila mulleri, assembly GCA_035047565.1. Lineage (NCBI taxonomy): Eukaryota > Metazoa > Arthropoda > Insecta > Diptera > Drosophilidae > Drosophila > Drosophila mulleri. The sequence continues at coordinate 447,009 of JAWNPK010000166.1, read as the reverse complement.
CGTATCGAGGCAGAGACAACGTTGCGTCCCTTGGCCGAGGGTTCGTTTCTGGTGCGCAACTGCGAGTCCACCAAGCAGGACTATTCCCTGTCGCTCAAGTAGGTCAACTACTCTGTAAAACTATGAACAATTGTACTAAACTCCTTATCTCTCTCTCTATTTTTCTCTGCTACAGAGGCGCCAAGGGCTTCATGCACATGCGAATACAGCGCAACGAGGCGGGGCAATATATCCTGGGCCAGTTCAGTCGACCCTTCGAAACGGTGCCCGATATGATACGGCATTTCTGTCTGAATCGCTTGCCCGTTCGTGGAGCAGAGCACATGTGTCTGATTGAGCCGGTTATAGCGCAGCTGCTGTAAACTAACAGAGCTGTTAACGCAAACATGTTAACTTGAGAGATGTCAACGCCGTGCGCGGGCAGAGAAAGCAACATACATATTGATATATAGCATATAGAGAGAGCTCTATAAATATACTCTTTATACATACATGTAGCGTATATATCGATCGATGTGCCGATCCATATATATGCATTATATATGCACTAGCCATATACTCTAGTCTTAATTACAAATTGTTTCTACTCATCTCACTCTGTTATGCTCTCAATAAAACTTCGTTTTGGATCAATTAGCACACAGAACAGCAAAACCCAATTATGTTAGAGCAGAGTATTAGCGAGACACACGAACTATGTAGCTTAGTATTAAACAACAAGAGAAAGGGAATCGGAATGAGAATGAAAATGAACATGAGAATGAGAAAGAATATAATAAGTACGTAGCACTTTCAGACAATACGAGACAGAGCTGATCGCATAAACCAAATTAAATATTTATACACAATATACACGATATATATATATATCTGACTAGATCTAGAAACAAAAGAGCACTTGACAGTTGCTAGACGTAGTACAGACACTCACACGCATATATACGAAATATATATATATATTTTTTTGTTTTTCTTTCATTGGTTTTTGGTGTATTCGTAAATCACGATAACAATTTGATATCTATTCGTAACTAGCGATTATCACGCGTATATTAAATACTTGCAAAGTCTAAGAATACTACGTAGATTACACTAATAAAAACCAAAACCCACACACAGACACACACATAGACACTCAGTGATCATGATTCACAAACTCACATCTAAAGCCTCGTCCACACGGCACGTTTACACGATGTTCGCTTTTTTTGCGCTTTGTTCGTTGTCGACTCGAAATGAAGGAGGAAGCTAACAATTTGTTAATTAATTTTATGTTCAAAACTATTATATATATATATATATATATATATATATATATATATATATATATATATATATATATATATATATATATATATATATATATACATGGGTATATCGATTAATGTTATCGATAGTTAGATTTATCGTAACTTATCTAGAAGGCGTAATAACTTCATATATACATACATATATTTTTTTTCTAGTTTTAGGCCAGGCATGCAAACGTAGAGCGCTCAAAGCGTTTTCGATTATTGAATATGAGTAGAATGAAGTCGATCGACTAGGACGTTATCGTTATCGTTATCGATATCAATATCGTATGGCAAGGATATAGCAACGCATATGAAAAACTTACGATTTTAAGTGTTAGTTTCTAATAAGTCTCTCTCACTTTCAGTCTCACTCTCTATATGTAGAGTCAAGCACGGGCTAATTAAGCATTATATATAGATCTATATATACTACATATATATATGATAATATATATCTAACACAATATTACGAGCAGTCAATGGTTTTTTGGTTCCAGAGCAAAAGAAAACGAAGAAAGAGAAAAGAGAACACAAATGAAAGAGTTGGATAGTTTCAGATCTAACAGGATTATCTATCTATATGTGCAATAAATGAGTTTAGTTTCGAATGCAAATTATGTTTTTATGTGTGCCAAAAAGTATTTAAGTATTATCATTATTATTATCATTCTCATTGTCATTATGATTGTCATTATTCGATATATTTTTATAACTAGAGATTTTTGTTATTTGTTGTCTAATTTGTAAGTCTGTCAACGCTGTGCAATACGCAGACCATTTAATCTTACCTTACTCTCTATGCGTTTTACCACACTGCTTTTACGTTATGCAACACTGTCTCCAGTTAGAAATGAGAGCAACATCGAATATACATATATGTATATACATATGTGTATATCTATTGAGTTAAGCTTGATCCAGCTGCGAAGTTGTAAATATATTTATATATTATATTATACGAAAACCAAGAGTATTTGATTTGATTTGCAATACAATTTTAAGCATAAGACTTCCATATCTCCATGCATCAAATTCAACTTAAAAACAAAGCAAAAATCTGAAGTGTAGCAAAATAAAATATTATGTTGAGGCTTCCAGCAGGAGTAGGCAGTGAAATGGAGGACACAGCAGTAAACGAGAGAGAGTGTGAGGGAGAGAGAGAAAGTGAAAGGAAGATAAAGAGAGGGGATAAGTTTTGTCCAATTGTTGTTTCTAACATAACAAGGAGAGATCTCTTTCTCTCTTACTCACACTACCTCTCTCTCCCTCCCTCTCCCTTTCGCCCTAGCTGTCTCTGTGACTTTATCTTACTGTCCTGCACATGTGTCAAACTATAAAACCGAACACCAAAAACAACACAATTATAAATGATAAACAACAACAGGAAATATTAATGAGAGATGAAAACAATGAACAGCAGCAAATGCAAAAATACAAATTTAATAAACATCAACCGAAAACGAAATGTATTTAATAAATAAATAATAAAAAAAAAAACAAAAAAAAAAACCAATAAAAAAAAACTTGAAAAAAATTAAAGAAATATGCATTATAATTTATCGATAATGGGGGGATATGTGAGATGTCAATAAACGTCAAAAGAGCTCCTTCCATCCATGAGATAATCTTGACAGCCTCTGATATGGCATGGAGTTGAATCTTGGCCAGCAACTGAACTTAGGATGTGCGACATCTATGTTCGATGATGCCCCGATGCATTCTCAATCAGTCGCCCATGACCCATGACTTAGCCCAGTTTTATATTTGTATACGGAAATTTCAATAAACCATATTTCCGGCAAGACCCAACCCAATAAAGGAGATCATGAATTCGGTTTACATAAACGTTTTATTAAATCGTTTTGATAGCGCATATCGTAAGTACGTATGTGTGTGTTTTAGCATAGTATATTATGGTATATGCCTACAAACAGGTAGGTGTATATTTGTATATAAGTACGTAAGGTTATATTCAATAAATTATATAGACTTGGTGAAACTTGCACTTGAAACTTGCACGAAGAATTATTTACAACAGACCTCAAGAACGTATTTGCATTTCTTGCTCCTTACACATTAGATAAGTACATGCCTTTCCTTTCGTTTCTTTTCATTAATAAAAAAATACTAATTCGTTGATTGTATAGGCATGGAGCCCCCACCCAACTCCATGCCATATACTTGACATTATTATATATATTTATATATATCATATATTGGCCGATCTTGGCTATACAAAAACAAAAAAAATTGATAATTTTGAAGACTTGCAGGAATTGGAACTTCCTGTGCTTAGTGCTTGGGACATTTAAAATAATAATTTGGTGTGCTCTACTTGGGTGTGGCCTAGACGGCCGCCTTCCAATACCCTCTGCGTTCTTCTTGATCAAACTCTCCCATTGTGCGATCAGGCGATGCGACGAGGGCGCCTCCTCCGGCGTAAGATCACAGAGCTCGGCCAGCGACATGGCCGGACGCATGCCCGAATTGGAACCGGATGTGCTCAGAACATGGTTGGAACTGCCGCCACCATTTGACACAGCGGTGGCGGCGTTAACGCTGCGATTGCCCGCCGACTTGAGGCCCATTGGCTCCAGATCGTTGCTAAAGTGGGGGGGGGGGGGGGGGGGAGAAGAAGACAAAGTGGGATGTAAGTATTTGTATTACGAAAGCTAAAGTAAAGTAGCATATCTGCAGTAGTTCTCCTTTGCAGCTAAGACACTTGCTTATCCCAAATTGCAATCGTCTAATCCTTTGATAGCTTTCTATACGCTATATTCTTTAATAATGAACCTCTCCTACCATTCTACATTCATATCGAGCGATTTACCCCTCTTAGCTGCCCTCTTTTAATGTGCTAAACGTCACCTAATCAATCGTTTCCTCTGATATTGAGCTACCCCTTCCTGATCTAGCCCCCTTTGCTCACCTATCTTTTTCCAGCTCAAGTATGGATTGCGCTTTGCGCAATTTGCCGGGACCATAGCAGTGTTCCACCTCGGAGTCGTCTTCATCGTCATCGGCATCGGCCTCATCGTCTGTGCTCAGTTGCCTGGCATTACAAGGAGAATGGATTAGAGGGGCTCTGTTAGCCTAGGGGGAGACGCTAAAGCAGACTTACAGCTTCTCCAGCATATGCTGACGGTTGAGCTTGCGCAGACGCTTCAGCTCTGTCTCGCGACTCTTGAGGTCCTGCAGCTCGCGCTGGATCTTCTGCTCGACGGGCACATAGCCTCGCCTCAGTGGCCTGCCCTCCGAGTCTCGCTCGATGCTGCTATTGCTGCTGATGCTGATGTTGCCGTTGCTGATGTTGGCAGTGCCGTTGATGTTGTTGTTGTTGTTGTTTGTCAGGTTGATGCCCAGGGGAGAGGTCCGGCCCGATTCCAAGAAGGCCAATGCATTGCGCGAGTTCAGCATGAGGGACGGACTGTTGCCGTTGGCCAAGAGCATCGGCTGCCCAGCGGACTGTCCCAGCTGAAGCTTGCCGTGCGAGGCAATGAAGCGCTGCATCACGCCCTTTGTGGAGCCATTGAAGGCGAACTGGCGCTTCTGTGGCTGCAGCTGCGGCGTTCCCGGAGTCCGGGTCATCAGCTTCTGCTGCGGCGGCTCTGGCGTCATGTTGTAGCAATTGGGGCCAATGTAGCGCGACTCCTGCCGGCCCGCCAGGTTCAGCTTCAGTCCACCCTTGCCCTCCGACTTGTTGTTGTCGTTATTAATGGTCTTCTGCGAGGATGCCGAGATGCCCGGAGTCATCCGAATGGTGCTCATCCAAGCTCTCCTCCTTGTGGCTGCTGCTGTTGCTATTGACGCTGGACGCCAGCGAGGGCGTGTTCGATAGCGATTGCTCCTCGATGGGCACCAGCAGTGACGTAACCGACGCCGGCTGAGCTGTCACCAGCACGCCCTGGTCCACCTCATCGTGCCCAGCCTGCTGCTGCTGCTGCTGCTCCAGCTCGCTGGCATTGCCATTCAGAGCGAAGTTCACAGCGATCGGCGGAGAGGCGGTTAGAGCTGCTGCCGATATCAGCTGGCGGTATTCCTCCTCGCGTCGCACCACCTCCTTGATTTCCTCCTGAATACGTGTTAATGGATCCATTTTCTGAGAGAAGAGAGAGAGGGAGGTAGAAGGGTTAGGCAATTCGATATCTCTGTGTCTCTGTACGTGTGTGTGTGTGTGTGTGTGTGAGTGTGTGTGGCAAGCAGGAAGAGATCCGATAACAAATCGTATTTGTGTAATCGAATATGATGACAAAACGGGGGGCAACGCAGGCCGCTGCAGCTGTCAGCTACAGCTAACAGCTACAGTGAGCACTGCCTAAAGCCATTGAAGCTTAAACCAATTACTCGGCGAATCAAATGAATAGAAAGCGAGACGTGCAGTCTATAGAAAGATAGAGAGAGAGAGAGGGGGGAGGGCAGAATTTGGAAGAGAGAGCGTAAGGCGAACAGTTGATTCGATACCCTGTAGTCCGCAGTGAAGACGTTAACACTTCTTAGACTGTGTGCACAGTGGGGAATACTTACAGTAAATATTGCCAATACTATTTTGAACGATACTGAACAAATGTCGAGTCAAACAGCCGGAAGGAAAACTGATGCAAAGAAAAGCTGATGTGATTATAAAATGCTGTGGCAGCTGTCCAATAACTGAGTTCCTCTTGAGCAACTGTCCGCCTTAGCGAGTGAACACTGTGGACTGAATTATGTTATGTGATGAAGCGCAAATGTTGCAGCTGCTGCACTTACATACCCGCAGATCGGCTCACAGAGCAGAGAGTGAGAGGGGGCGGGGGCTGGGGGGATTGGGCCAGAGAAGCGGGAGGAGGAGCTGCTTATCGAAGCACAATTGAACAATAGCGGATGAGGGCCAACGACAGCAGAAGAAGAAGCTGATGGCGACGAAGCTAAGACCTTGCGACAGAGGGTGGAGGGGGGGGGGGGCACCCATAGGGAGTAACAGCTACAAGTTGGGGCAGGGGTAGAGTGAAGCTCCAGCTGAACCGAATGGAGTCAGCGTAACGAACTGCGTTAAGCGACTTTTGATGCGTGCGATCGCAAAAGTTGCGTGGCATTTGGACTTCAAATTGAATTCCGAACGGCAAACAAAGGGACGACGATAAATGCGGGACGTGGCGTGGCGTGGCGTGCCGGGGGCTGGCCTGAGTGGGGGCTTAGAGGCTGCTCGTCAGAAATGCTAAACATATACGAAATGAAACAATCGAGAGTAAAAGTGTTTGAAAGTCAGAAATATAATAATAATAAACAACAACCAGAGCGACAATGGAAATGAACAACAGGTTGTTGATGTCGTTGTTTTATTGTTGTTGTTGCTCTTGCTGTTGTTGTCACACATTATGGATGATGGGCGTGACAAAGGTGACCTCAAAGTTATGACACCGCATGCCATAAAAAAATAACAGAAGGGCGGCAAGTTGAAGGAGGTAGACGAGGGGAGGGAGCGCGAAAGGCAGGGGGAGCTCAATGAGTGAGAAAACTGAAAATGAAAAATTGTAAATGAAAATGAAAATGGGAAGCTTTTAACGGATGCGGTTGAGTGGGCTGTAATGCGATATAAATAAGTATATAAATATATATATGCATATATGTATATATATACAGATATATGTATGTATTTATCTATTTGGAGTGGAGAAGGCGTAGGAGGCTTGGGACAGAGCTTGAGGTGTATGACTAAGATAGAGATAGAGATAGAGATAGAGATAGAGATAGAGATAGAGATAGAGATAGAGATAGAGATAGAGATAGAGATAGAGATAGAGATAGAGATAGAGATAGAGATAGAGATAGAGATAGAGATAGAGATAGAGATAGAGATAGAGATAGAGATAGAGATAGAGATAGAGATAGAGATAGAGATAGAGATAGAGATAGAGATAGAGATAGAGATAGAGATAGAGATAGAGATAGAGATAGAGATAGAGATAGAGATAGAGATAGAGATAGAGATAGAGATAGAGATAGAGATAGAGATAGAGATAGAGATAGAGATAGAGATAGAGATAGAGATAGAGATAGAGATAGAGATAGAGATAGAGATAGAGATAGAGATAGAGATAGAGATAGAGATAGAGATAGAGATAGAGATAGAGATAGAGATAGAGATAGAGATAGAGATAGAGATAGAGATAGAGATAGAGATAGAGATAGAGATAGAGATAGAGATAGAGATAGAGATAGAGATAGAGATAGAGATAGAGATAGAGATAGAGATAGAGATAGAGATAGAGATAGAGATAGAGATAGAGATAGAGATAGAGATAGAGATAGAGATAGAGATAGAGATAGAGATAGAGATAGAGATAGAGATAGAGATATAGAGATAGAAATAAGAGATAAGAATACGAAATTTACTTTAAACTTACAATAAATCTTTTAGTGTTGCAAAAGGAGCACAGCAACCGACAAGGTGAAGAGAAAAAACAAACTATTTGTGTTGTCTGGAAGTGCGTCTAACTGAAGTGACAGAACACAATTGAGACAGCTCGAGGCTGGGCCAAGCTTTATATGAAAGCCGATTTGGAAAGGGAACAGAGAAGCATGCATATGTTCAACTGACAAATCTACTTTGCTGATCTTCGTCAGTCGTCAGCAGCTAGATCCAACAGCTGTGTCTGGATGCCATTCACGCAGCCCGATTGTAATCGAGGCAAATTTGTTTCGGGCAACAGCTGTTTAGATTGAAGCCGAGCTGAAGTCGTACTAGTCAATGTGAAGGGGAGACTCTGCCTACTTGATAGCCAATGCAAATCACCAGCTGATTGTCAAGGAATTTGGCTGCTACTGCCGGATTTCGATATTTTTGGAGTTAAGAGACTTAGATGAATCAACTGAAGTCATTAAGAGACAAGGGAAATCACTTGAAGTTTCGGGAAGTATTCGAATTTTCATTCAGTGACTGCAACTTTATTGATATTAGCATTAAATAGTTGACGCGAAAATGCTGCTCAACAAGTCCTAGTTGCATGTCAAATTTAAAAATAAAATAATTACATTTTTAATCTCGTCTCTTGCTAGTTTTACAACACTGATCGACAGTTGCCCACTCTCTTGGGGCAAATACCAGGAAGTGCAATCACATCAATTCCATACAAAATTTAACATAATAATGCTAAACACTCAACTTTCGATGCTAGTGTCGTTTTACAACACTGCCCCCATAAACTTCGCTTAAAGGTTGACAAAATAATGATTTAATTGCCAAACACATGTCAAGTGCTTGTCAGCATTTAGCAAGCAGATGTGAATAGTGAGCTCCTAGGTCTTTTAGCATTCTACAACACTATTTGTCGTGGACTTTGCTTGTTAGCGCTGAGGTAGCAGCAAATTATGTGTCAGCACATGCCTAGTTCCTGTTAAACTTAACAATAAGATGCGAAAACTTCACCTTAGAGCTTCCCCATTGTCGCTTTGCAACACTGCTCGGCAATTAGTGTTTCATGCAGACAATGACATTGTTGTTGGCCAAATGACAAGTCAATTAGTAACAACTGCAGCTGCAGCTGCCGTGATCTTTCTTTGGCTGATTTCACGATTCTGCGAGCAGAAAAATTCTTGCTGACTAAATGCAATTTAGCAGCTAAACACTTCCCCCAGCGGCGACAAATGGCTAAAATGGCAGAAATGCGCCCAGACAAATGCCAGCAGTGCTAGAAGCGGGCGGGGAGCGGGGTGAGCGAGCAGTGAGCGAGTGCCTTGCTGAGAGGTTAAAGTTTGGCTGGCAGCATGTTGCGGGTCAGCGCATTGGCCAATAGAGGGCGCTGTGCCTCGATGTGGATGCGTCGACTGTTGTCGCTTGTCTGTGGCTTCCGCATGCCCGATGTTGTTGTTGCTGTCGGTGTGTCGCAGTCGCATTAGAAAGTGGCAGCAAATGTCGTTGTCTGCCGCTAAGCAGCCAGCGATGGCGGGACAAAAACGCAATTCGGAAACACGGCACAGGTAACACTGGCAACAGCAGGCAGCGGCTGGCAAATGCAATTTGCTTCGTTACTGTGCGAGGCTCATCAAATCTTTGCGCAATTCGATGCAGATTTTCACTCAATTGTGCGTTAAACTCAACACGAACACGGACAAAAGCCAGAAAGAAAGAAAAAAAAAAGGAAAAAGAAAAACCCGCCACACTGTCGTTTTCACTGGCCACAGGCAACAACAGCAACAAGAAGCCGCTGCCAAAATGTTGTACATAATGTTAGTCTCGATATAGCCAGCAACAAGTTGCTAGCAACTAGTTGGCAACATGTGACAGCAGCACACACACACACACATACACACACATGCACATAGAGGTAACCGCCAAAGTGCAATGGCAGCAGCTGCCAATTTGACAGCTGTTGTTGCCCCTTCCTTTTGCTTTTCTACTTTACCGCAACTCTTTCTACAAATTTCTTCTTTGCTGCTGTTGCTTGCAATAACGGCAATTGGGATAGCGCATGTCCAAGACAAGCCAAAGTCGCTGGCCCAAGCTGCTGAACTCATTTGCATGTAGCCGGGGTCACTGGCTAAGCGCCAGAGCAGCACAGACAATCCGTCTGTCTCGCTCAGCTGCTCTCGTACATGCCCAGCATGTCCAAAGATGATCGCCAAGTACACGAAAGAGCATGGCAAAAGGCAAAAAGAATAACAGCAAATTAGCAACAACAACAAGACGCACACCAGCAACAGCAACAGCAGCAGCAGCAGCAGCGCGGCGACAGCAGAACGTGACGAGAAACGTGACCGTGACTTGACTGCACGCGCTCTCTTGCTCGCTCTCACGCTGGCTGGCGTAGCGCTCTCACGCTTTAGCATTTCTTGCTCCACTTCCAGCCAGCTAAAGCATAACAGCGAACGCTGACTGCGCTGCTGGCAGCGCTGCTAGCGGGGTGGGCCGTATCGTTTCCAGGCGAGTGATCAGCGCATTAGCATGATATTCATAATGTATTTACGGCTTGCCGATGATCACGTTAAGGCCGATCGTAATGATGTTTGCTGATGCTATGGCAGCGCGTCAAAAATAGCAACAACAGCAACAACAACAGCTGTACACGTATTTAGGGCAATTCATTTAACGTTTTTTGTTTTGGCTATTTTTTTTCGCTTTGTTTATGTTTTGCTCTGCGTTGCGCTGCTCCTCGCAATCGAAGCGAAGCAATTGAGAGAGAGAGAGAGAGAGAGAGAGAGAGAGAGCGAGCAAGAGGGCGCGTTCAGTCAAATTTTTGGCCTGCCAGGCATTTGGGTCAACAACAGTTATGATAGCCGCAGTGTTGAGCTAATGGCGCCGCTGCAGCGCTGAAAGGATGCCAGGCCAATCAAAATTAGCTGCAATTGTGTGCTTATGCCTCATTGGGCGTGTTCGCTGTCCGGCGGCCACATTTAAATGGCTGTCGATAGCTCTAATTGCTGTTGATGTTGTTGTTGTTGTGTTTGATTTGTACTGCCCGCCATTTGCTTTCCTTCGGCTTCGACTCCTTTCGTCAGTTCATCGCGTTTGAACTTTACTGTACAGAGAGTTCTTGAATTGTGCTCTTCAGCGGCTTGCAGATTCTCTCTGCATTGAAATGCATTTAGCATATCGAAAGATTTCACTTTAATAACGGCTCGCTTCACACTTCAGGTGCTAGAAATTGTGTTCCATGCCGAGCTATTGATAAACATTCGTATGTTTACAATCTTCAGTTGAATTATATACAATCATATCGTATAACAGATGCGATTAGTTGCTAGTTGGCTATCGCCTACGGTCATTAGCTCGTTCTGCAAAGCATTTCTAGAGCATTTGCCAGTTTGACTAGGCCTTTGTGCTTTATCGATTATCTTGTTGGCTCTCTTTCGCAGCAGCAGCAGCATTGCAGATATCAACACCTCCTCAAGCGTTTCTTTCACCAGAGATACTCTGCTACAGATACAGATACAGATGCAGACACAGATCTGTATACAGATACAGTTACAGTTACAGATACATAGATCCATAGCTAGATAGATAGACAGATACGCGGCAGTTCATGCCAGCGACCCAGTTATTGGATAAAATCGTGATCTATTCTCTTGCAGCAACAGCAACAGCAACAGCAACAACAATCAGCATCTACTGAGATCGACGGTCTTTCGACAATTTGATATCTGTGGCGGATGCAGTTGGAGCATGTGTCAATTATGACGCCATATCATGAGCATATTACAAATTACCGTTATGCCCGATTGCTATTATTAAGCATATTTGCCATGGCTAGGTCTTGGCCCCAAAAAAAAATCTCTGTTGCCCAAAAACCAAAGCAAGAAAACAAAAGAAAAACACACACCAAATCTGTAGCTGGGCCCACAGACAAAGTCACGTCTCGCCACTAGGGCAAATTGTTAAGCTAAGAAAATAGAAAGATATACATATACAAGTATATATGTATATATAGTAGTATAATTTTTCATATAACTATATATGTATGTGTTTACACAAGTTGTTATTAGCCGGCATTGCTGCAGTTGAAATAATATAAAATGAAAATATAATTGAAGACTTGACTTTATTATTACGTTCATAAGAAGCTATGACACAGTGATATACATACTATGTATATATGTATAAATCGAATGAAATTTGATATACATATTTTCTGAAATTTTCAGGTCAATGTGTCATAGCTTTGTACGAACCCAATAAAGTGAACTGTTATATGTATATAGAGTATGATACTATTTATTTGAAGCTGAATTTTCACATAGTGAACAATTTTTGTATGAAATACGACACTTGAAATATGTCTAAGCAATTGTATAACAGTTACATATGTACTGATCTATGTAATCTGAAATCTTTATATGAATTTACGCAAAGTATTTTACGGCTACTTTGAAAATCTTGAGCAATTCCATGTAGAATTGATTTGGTTTTTTCCATGCTCTACAGTTCAATATCTGTACTATGTATAACAGTGATGTATATTGCTGAAGACAATTTTGGAGTTCGAATCATAAATAAATTACTCTGTACTATGTATAACAATTATTTATATGATCGCAGTCAACTATAATTGAAAATCACATCATAGTCTATACTATGTATAACACAGATTTATTGTCTAGTTAACGGTAATTGAATCTGGCATCATAAATAAAGAACAAGTCGAATTGTCACTAAAAACCATGCGCAATAGCTAAAAAGGGTTACTTCGTTGTTGTTGCTGTCTTTTTTACCTTTAGCTCAAATAATTATTTTCTTTTCTCGAATTTTTTCGTTATCTGAGTTAGCCACGGATCGGCATTGGGAACTACGCATTTACTTAGCAAAATGAATTCGCGATAAGCGGCAAATTGATAAAAAACAAAAGGAAAACAAAAAAGTAAAGCAAACAGAAGAAATAATTTGTAATAAAAAACCGAAACGCCTTCGATTGGCGTGACCTGGCTAAATCGAAATCTGAAATGGATTTCGGAACTCTTGTTTGTCCATTGAGCTTCGACCTCGTCTCGGTTAATTGGTTGCTTAGGTCATCAGGTTAAGTGCTCGCTGACGCGCCGGCTCCTCTCATTCATTTGCGGTTATTTGCGGACATTTCCAATAGCCATTAAGGCGTGTTTGCGGTTTAACTTTATGGTATAACAGTTAAATAATAGACATAACGCACATTTCCACAGAACTCTATCGAGTTGTGATTCCCGGATTTTTATCAAGTATCATTGAAAACGTTATTAACGCGTATCATTTCTGTTTATACCAGTTTAATAGCTATGCGTATAATAGTCTTGATTTGGAATTGAACAATAAAACATTTGTATAACTGTTGAAAAAAGACACCTTTTGTATCGTACGTAGAACAGTAAGAAGACTTTGTTCTACGCACAATTCGTGTCGCAAGACAGCTGTACCGTGTATTGTGCTAAAACAATAACAAAATATGTGTAGAACAGTCATACAACAGTTGTATAACAGATGTCAAGACCTGCTTGTAATTGCTACAAAATGCAAATGCACTCAATTTCAAATCAACCAAGCCGAACTCAAGACAAGTTGTATAACAGTTGTGCAGGTGACACGACCTACACGTTTACACCGACAAACTTATACTTACTTCAAGAACATTCGACGAACACTTAAAAGTTTTGTATAACAGTCGTAGTGTATTGTATTGTATAACATTCATATAACTGTTGTATAATAGCTGTCAAGCACTCCATGTAAATGCTAGATGAACCAATCCAAATGCAAACCAAGCTAGCGTTAGAGCAAAAAATGTTGTATAACAGTTGTGCAGGTGACAAGCTACACATATCTTAAGATGTCCAATGTCACATTGGTGTGCATTTTCAAATCAAATTATGTCACCCAGCGCGCAGTCTCAGCAACGCATGCCAATGCCCGATGAGCGAACCCAAGCAACCCACAAAACGTGCTCGGCATACCCAAAGGGGCAAGCCGACAGACAGACACACAGACAGACAGAGAGAGTGAGATGGAGATGGAGAAAGAAAGCAAGACGGGCATTCACATTATGTCATGTAGTATAACAGCAGTGCAACAAGTATAACAAGCAAAGCGCAGCTGCTGCTGCTGCTGCTGCTGCCCTGGGCCATTGACATGCGAAGAACAGAACTGGGCAGCAGTTAAAGTCCAACGCATCTAGATACATTTGTATCTGTATCTCTGCGCATCTGTGCAGCTGAGGCGCTTGCGTGTCTGAACTTGAGGCGTGCGCTGGCGCTTTTTATTACTATTAGTTAGTATGGCCCGAAGCAGAAGCAGCTGGCAAAAGCCATGCTACATGAAGCACGTAAAAGATACAGATACAATGCCAGAGATACATAGAGCGAATAGCAAACTGCGCACAGCTAACAGATACATCTACAGATACACATTTGCAGACCCCGAGTCGAGCTCTAATGTAGACGTATCGCTGATAATTGCCATGTTTTGGGCCGCTTCTTGTTTGGCTTGTAATTAAAACGTTGCTGCGCTGTCGCTTTTGATTGAAAAATGTTGCCCGAAATTAACAAAAGCTGAAACAAAACAATGGCAAATATTTGCGGCACGTTTGTCGCCACAGATACGAATACAGATACAGTCGAAGAAGAGGAAGAGCAGCAACTCCATTGCAGACTCTAGCTAGTGACTCTAGCTAGCCGCAGTAGTCAATTTTTTAATTGAGTTGCCTTGCTCAGCCATGGTAAATAGGCACAAGGGGGAGAGCGAGAGAGAAAGAGAGGGAGAGGGAGAAAACAAAACAAAGCATATAAGCTACGAAACCATGAGCTCATTAGAACCTTGGCCATGTTTATAAGCATGTAGATCAATAGCATTTAGAGGAACAAATATTTGGCAGATTACTGACTCAGTTCGAGTGTGAAGTCATGTGACTCAAGATTCATCAGCTTAGTCAGCTTATTTGTCAGAAGATGGTCCTCTTTGCCGACTAATATTAAGTGCCTTCTGGCCGGAGATCTAGTTGGCATGCATGAGCGCAACAAACGTTTGACTAACTCCATAATTGCCACAGAGAGCAGCATATGGTTTGTTTGATGCTTCTATGTTCATCAGATCTAATGAGCAAATTTTATTGGACATTTGAATTGAGGCTTGATTAAGTTGATTTAAAGGTTTGCCGTGCATCACAAATACATATAACAGCTGTATAACAGTTGTATAACAGTCGTATAACAGTTTTCAAGTTACCCTTTTTAAGCAAATCTAACAGGTTATACACAAAATCATAGTACAGTTTGTCTTCAGATTTCATTTCTTATCAATTCAGTAAACATAAATAACGAGCCTAAGATCAAGCCAACACCTGTTATACTGCTCGTATAATAGAGTTCTTTGGATGCCCCATTCAAACATAAACAAGGTACTTGGCCAGAAATATACCACGTTATACGTTAAGCAGATCTACGTATAACAATTGAGCGAGGAAATGTGCTTGAAATGATAGAAAACAATTCGAGAGCAAAAGTGAAACCACTTTTGTGGCACTCGAGCTCCCAAAAACTACATAAACGAGTATCATGCCATTCAATGTGGCCATATAATCAAGATTTTCTAAATATAGTAGACTTATATAGAGAGAGGGAGAGATGGACCCCGGGTCGGGTTGAGTTAAGAAATGGCCTTAATGCCAGGCGGGCAGTTAGCTCGCATAATAGCTGTCTAAGCTATTCAAAAGCTGGCCACTGAAGTAACGGCATTTCTTTTTTTTTCTTTTTGTGGGTAATTTAAGCGATCTTAACTAACGGTTAATTTACTTAACTCCCACCTAAGTCGTAGCTAATGGGCTTTCGTCTTGAATGAATGAAACGCCGCGTCGGTCAGACAGCGAGCAGACAGAAAGCGAATAATCATCATTCAGCCTGAAGACGGCTGGGTGCAAGGTCTCGGCGTTTGGATTGCGACTCTTCGTATTTCATTTTTTTTATGACATTTAGCGGCTTGCTTAGCGGTAAACTGTTTAGAGACGTCTTTAACACATGCTAACTGCACTTTATAAGCGTCATATTTTGTTGGCTCAATGAGGTTTGTTTGCTTTGGCATGTTCATAAAAATTATCATTATCATTATCGTTAGCTAGGCCTTTCTCTCCCTCTCTCTCTATATATATACATATATCTCATTCGCACTGTCTTTCTATATTTTCATGGAAATTTGTCGTGTGGTGTTTGTTTGATGATGCCTTTCACCCACGTTTACGATGGCATTTGTCTTAAGCAAGTGTTAAATGCGTTTGTAGGCCACAATTGTGTACGAAATGCCAGAGATTCAGATGTAGGTATATAACAGTTGTATAACAGCTGGTCACTTGAAATGCATGCCAAAAGTAAAAGCTGACCATGCATGTAAATAGATGCTTTCATTTAGGCACAAGTATAACAGTTTTGCATATGACAGACCATTGTCAAGTATGCGAAAAATTTAAAGATATTTTATCATTCAAACTATGCACAACTTCATTGGTATAACAGCATATAAGAGTTATATAAAACTTTGCCAAATGCTCAATGGTTAATGGTAATCAAAAGGATTTGCGATGCTTTATGCTCATTTGACAGTATGACAGTTGAACAGTTGGAGAGTATGACACAATATGCGTATAACGCTTGAATAACAATTGATTAACAGTTTGTTATGAATGAACAAAAGTGGTATTAAGCCATTTTGTAAATAATTTAACAATCATTGAAGTGTTTTTAGCAGTTGTATAACAGTTTGCATGCATTATATACAATATACATACATATGTGGGTACATACGTGTACAATAACCACTCTGTGGTACAGTCAACATGGCAAAGCAAGCTCATTTTGTTAGTCGTTTAGCATGTAACAGCTAGCCTAGTTACACTCTACTAAGCACTGAGGCAAAAATATAGGCAACAGGCCAAAGCATAAAATCCAAATTAGCTAAATTTCAATTTGGCTTTAGCTGCGAAAGGCGGGCGCAGTGGAAATTAAGTGTAACAAACTTCCTTTTGGTTTTTTTTTTTTTTTTTTGGCTAATTTCAACAGACAAGAATTTCGGCAAGAAATTGAATACAAACGGCGTTTCCCACGCTTCTAAAATAGAAAGAGAAAAAAAAACACACACACACACACAAAAAAATGGCGGCGCTTGATGACAATGGCCAAACGCAGGAAGATTAACGGATCAGCAACGAGCAGCAAAGGCCAGCCAGTGCCAGAGCGAGAAAGAGAAAGAGAGAGTGTCAAGTGGGGTGGGTTAGCATATAAAACGGCAAATCATGTCATAAATAAGCAACTATCGCAATAGCAAAACCAAAATGCAAATGCAATGTGCGGGCGAGGGGAGGAAGCGAGATGGACTGACTGACAAATAGATATATGTATGTCTGTGTAAAGCCATAAGTGCGACTTCCCAGTTGTCTTTTGTTGTTGTTTCTTAATTTCGTTTGTTTTGTTTTTGTTTTTTTTGCATTCAAACGGAGCTTAGCTGTTCGCAGCTGTCTTATTTATGTTACTGTGCTGCTACTGCTGCTGCTGTTGACGATGATGATGACGATGACGATGATGATGACGATGACGATGATGATTATGTTGCTGTTGATGGCGCTACTTAGTGTGTATAATGCGCTGACCGTTAAACGAAGCAGCAGACAGCCAGGCAGGCGAGGAGTGGCAGAGGGAGAGTGAGGGGGAGAGGGAGAGAGATACTGAGACCAGCAGGTTGTCACCTCTGTTCACCGGAAGTGCTGCACAAATGGCACATGGCTTCTCGCTCTCTCTCCCTCTCTCTCTCTCACACTCTCTCTCTCTGACACAGTCACTCTTACAGCCATTAAGACATTCGCTTTTGAATGCATCCAAATAACTTTGCATTCCAATTAGAATTCGAAAGTAATGCAAGTGGATTGTTTTAATCAAATGCATGATTCACACATTGAATTAATTTGTTCGGCACGCACACGTTTAAGTCATTAAACGAGATATATTTAAATGTAATTCTTAAAGCAGTTCAAAGCACTTATCCGAGTGAAGTGAGTTTATCATATATGTATGCACATAATTAAGTACGCACGCTTCTGAAAGCTTGTTAAGTATACGAAATGTTGGTCCTTTTACCTGACAAACTCACAAGTGGAAACCGAATGAAATCAATATTCACAAGTATTTGCAAGTAGTTCGCAATGCTGGTTCTACTTTACTTATTTGCTCTTGGCCTTAGCTGCTTAAACTATTATTTTGCACTTCAAGTTGGCATTGTTCAACTTCACTTCAGCAAATGCAATGAATCCATTCGAATGTATTCGCCGCACTTTGCTGATTGCTTTCGATGTTCTTAGTGCTTATCTAGTATTGTCAAATACTGTTTGCAATAGCCCAAAAATAGATGCGCTTTTATGACAAGTCTCGAAAATGTGTTGCTTTTTTGGTTATAAACTTCCCCCTGGAATTCGATTGGCCAAATTAAATGGACGGCGGGCTTGAGTCATATGGCAGCAGCGTATCTACTATTTTTTTGCCGCAAAAAAAAAACAAACAAAATATCTTATCTGGTTTCCTCTTTCTTGTTCGCCTCTCTTTTGCGCTTCTCATGCGCCACAGCAGGTGCGGCGTGTTACATGGCCTCGCTGCATCGAGGCTCGCTATTTGAACAAGTGCTGGCATATAAGGCTCATATAGTTCACACACACACGCACACAGAGACATACACATACACATATGGTAGATACATAGAGCAAGGGCTGATGGCCCGGCCAAGTGAATTGTGTGGAAATCTACGCCTGATAATGGCCTTATCTTAGCTATCATTTTGTTATCGATACGAAATGTGCCTTCATGACATTCAAGTTCAGCTGGTTGCGGGCACACTGAGTCATCGAGCACGCTTTAATTTATGGCGCTTATCTAAAACTTAGAAGTTTTTACAGTCCAAAAAATAATTGGAAAGGAAAAGACAAGACAAATTATGGAAACATTACACAGAAATTACACAGGCATGAACTCATGTTTCGTGCTCAGCTCTATAATTGATATAGTATAATAAATTGCGAACGCCTAAATCTAGCCATGCCGAGTCCAAATATATATAATATATATAAGTAGAAATGAGTTCGACTAATGGAACATTGATTAGATAAAGTCCAAATTGGCTTGTGTACTTCCAAATGCCAATTAACAATAGGCGAATGGGACGCAGAACGAAAATATACATATATGGATTCAGCTTGGGCTCTTTGTCATATGTATAACAGTTGTAGTACAGCTTTTCGCTTATCAGTGCTGTTTACCTCAAATGCATGTCAATGTTGCGAATAAATACAGAGCCAAAAGGTTGCTCTACTGTTCCCAACACGCCGAACTGACAGTCGACTGTCCGATAGTTGTATAACAGTTGAAAAATAACTATCCTTTGATTAGATAAAACATACAGAGGAATACCTTTTGGCAGTCATCGAACTGAATTGAAATATTGATTTCGTTGGCATGGAGTTCAAATATGTATAACATATACAATGGCATTTAATTTAATTTGTATAACAGATTTACCAATGCGGACAATAGTCGACAAATAATAGACAAACAGGATGATTGAGTGCCAGGCATTCAACAAACTTGAACTAGAGATAGCACAGTATTATAAATGTTATATAACAGTAGTATAGCTGTATAAAAAATGTCTAAAATACTTAAGTGATGAGCTAATGCAAATCACTTATCCAAATATCGCCCAACTACTGTATAACAGTAGTATAACAGTTGCGTAGAACTCGTATAACAGTGGCGTAAATAACTAAAGAATGCATGTTGTTCATTACATTACAGCCACATACGTGTCGTATGCCAATTCTATATTAGCAGTATAACAGCCGCAGCTATAACAGATGTAAATGTTGTATAACAGCAGTATAACGATGATATGACCGTCAAGAGAAGAGCAATCATTCAATATTGGTTTAACAGCAGTATAACACTGGTATAACAGTGCCTGAGGCCACCTCCCCCAAATCGACCATGTGCTAATTGACTCGATTATTCGCTCACGAGTTTTACAATTTTCAGCGATTTCAATGCTAATTAGCCAAACCGCCCCTGACATTGATGAATGAAGCAATTGTGGGCCGAAGTTGAAACTGTTAAAACTGTTCTACTGTTATTTGTATACTCTGTAGGTATATAAGGCATTGAAAGTACACATAGATTGGGGGAGTAGTGCAGCTGGCAGCTAGTTAATGCACTTGATAAGCTATCAGTAGGGAACCTTGACTTATATAGAGCCATGGTAGCCAGCGCTTCTAGATATGGCTAGAAGTATTTACGATTTAAGCCGGTTCATGAACACCACTTCATATATATTATATATATATACTTAAAAGATATACATATATACGTATTTATATATGATATTGATATCTCATATCGGGGCCCCATTCAATTGGTGAAAGCGCCGCAGAGTTTCGGCCAAACATTGTTAGGCATTTGATGTTGGAGAAGGCGACACGCTTTTGATTTGCCTTTCGTCGTCTGCCATTGACATTTGCTGTTGCTTTCATTTGAATTCAATGCAAGCGGGTGGCAACCCTGCCGGCACCACGCCCCCGCCTCTTGCATGCACTGTGCGAAAAGTAAAAGCACAACAATGCGCCTTTTGTCTGCAGCGAGCTATACAAATTAAAATTAGCACAAAATGTAAAAAATTACGAGTTTTTTCTACAAATTGCCAAGCAAAATTCCAGTCATAAAGCCCCCACACACTCCCATCATGCACCTGTATAGTTCCACTAATTGATACTTTTGCCATATTCATATCTAGGGAGGGAAAATATGCGAAACTCTGGCAAGAGAGAGAGAGAGGGACAGATATATGTATGACCAGACGTAGATAGAGCTCATCTATGTGGCAATGGGTTAAGGTTACTGATATGCAAATGGCACGGAGATTTTTCAAAAATTGAGGCAGGTTCACGCAATGCTTTTGCATACAATGCCCGACTCAAAATACCCATTAGAAAGTTGCGCTTGAGCGAAATCGAATCATGAATCGAACAATGCAAATTTGCAAAATGCATTGCGAATCATCTGAAAACAGATCAACAAAAAAGTTCACAAGCTCGACTAGAAAATTAATAATATTTTAGAAATACACTGAGAAAAATGTACAAGAAATTCAAGAAAACAAAAGTGTCGAGTAATAGCTGAATGAAATTGTGAAAATAATCTCAGAGCGAATTAAAAACAAAATTGTTTCCATATGCATATAGCAACTACGACTGAATGAACTCTACAGATACGATATTTTCGATGGATAAATGATTATTTAGGCTTACTCCATAAAAGTGTTTCAATCGACTATACGAATAGACAGCTATAAAATTAAAGCCGTCACAGGGTATATAATAGAAATATGGCCAGCTTGCAGCTAGAAAAACAAAGCCGTCACAGGGTATATGATAGAAATACCTTCAACTTGCAACTAAATTCAAAGACAACAAAGAGCTGTTAGCATATATCACTTTAAAAGCACTAAAACAAATAATTTATCAATACTGAGTGCTTAGACTATCCCCCACTCTCTCCCGCTCCTCTTACAGCAGGAGCTAGAGCGATTGCGTCAATTCCAAAAATAAGCTACAATTTGTGAATCAATAAAAAAATAAAACGATAAAAAAATTATAGCATGGGGATAGAGGGAAAGAGCGAGATTTAACAAATCAAAATCATTTACTTATTGCAATGGATTTTTAAGAAATTATGCTAGATACAAGGAAAGAGAGCGACAGAGAGAGAAAGAGAGAGAGAGAGAGAGAGAGATGCCTTGTATGTCTGTAATACATATTGCTCTATGAGATAATCGCATCGCATCGAGTCTTTCACTTCGAGTTGACTCAAGTTTGTTGGAGTTGACATGGCTATTGGATCGATTGATTGGAGTCTTATCAAAGTGTGTGTATTATGTCTAGCGAAACTATTAAGTCAGTGGGTAACGGTAAATGAATAATAAATACTAATTTTGAAGCGCGGCTGCATGGAGAGCAAATGGGCAGAAAATGTGTACGACTAGCAGACACACTGTTTGTTGAGAAGCAGTTAATAGGCTCGATTCAGTTGGCCTTAATTTATCGATCTCATTGCAAAGTGATATATCGGTGATAACATTTCAGCAAAATTTGAAATTCATTATCGATTCTAATCGAAAATCTTATCGATGGATGAAGAGAAATGTGATTTGAGAAAAGCTTCATACATAAGATCTAGGAATGAAAGGCTAGGCTCTGTTAAATAAAATGTGTTATCGATAGCACAGGCACATATATGATTTCTTTATCCCTGGTATAGAGTTTATGTATGTATATTCCGTCTATTCATAGCTTATATTCCAGTTTTTCTTTTTCTATTGCACTCCCAACGGTCATTGTTATTTAGGGCATTTGTTGTTAATGTGAGATTGAAGTCTAACGGTAAGTGAGCTGCATAACATTTACCAACACTAGGCTCATTCAAACATTCACTTTTTCAACACATCGATGATATCTTTATTATTATGACTATGATAATGCGTATATATTTTGACTATGGTCATTATAATATGCAGAGTTGCTGTTGTTGTTGTTATTGTTGTCGTTTCATAATCTCTCTCGTCTCTTTTATATCATTTTTCTTTTCTTTTTACCGCTCTCTGTGATGTTACGAAAATGATTTCATTGTCAGAACCGAGCAAAACTTTGATTTGATTTAGGTTTCTTCTTCTTCTTCTTCTTTCTTGCAGAGTGAAATTTATGATGCATATAAATCTTGAACATCTTAATAGCTCCATTGTCTCTGGTCAAAGCCAAAACGAAAAGTTCCCTTTCTGAATGGTTTTCGGAAAAAGTTACCGGAGGAACAACAGTTTATCAAATCGGAAATACACAGCATGGCGAAACCTTAATTGATTGCCGATTTAAAGATATGCATACCTACATATATACATATTTAGATGGATATGCATAGCTCTAGCTATACATGAGAAGTATCTATGTATAACAGTTTTTCTAACAGATTTCATGACTTTATTGGGATTTTTTACATCACTAACAATTGTATGGAGTAGGTTATTCTCTCTGTATTTTTCTTTATCTCGTGTCACTCTCAGGCTATTCCTCTTTCTTTCTGTCCCTTTGACTCTCTTTCTCTCTCTCACTCTCACTCTCACTCTGTGGAGCTCCTTGTCGCTCTCCTTCTCAATCTCTCTGCCTTATGTTTCTCTATGTTACACTCTCTATATGAATCTCTCTCTCTCTCTCTCTCTCTTTCTCTATATATCTACCTCCATCTTTCTCTCCTTCCACTCTCTCTTTTCCACCACCTCGCTCACTTACGCTATGCACGCATCTCTAATGTCTCTAATGTCTTGGGGTCAAGTGTCATTGGACCCAGGCATTGACCTCCACCTTCTACCAGCTGGTCCTCATTATACATACATACACATACGTACACCCGTCTCGCTCTCCATCCCACCTCTCGCTTCTCCTCTACCTTTCGCCAGCTCGACGATCGCCAGCGACAAGTTTCGTCTTTGGCGCATATTTGTTTGTTTGTTTGCAATTTTCATTTGGCCTCTGTTTGTTATTGACTCCCCCTTCTCCAACCACTCCCCCTCACCCAGCCTCTCGCTCTGGGACCCTATTTTGGCTACCTACTCCAGACGTAATTACAGTCGCGTTCTTTGCTCTGTTACGCCTTTGGCTCTTATATATATGTATGTATATATATATTTTTTTTGTGCTTTGGGCCACGATTTGGATTTGGGCTTTGACTCTGGCTTTGGCTTTGATTACAGCCGCTGCCATCTTCACATAGTCGAGTGTGTATGTGTGTGTAAGTGTGTGTGTGTAGAGGTCTAGGTAGCCTAAAGAGTCTATCTGGCCTGCAGCCCTCCCTCCGCCCTTAGCCTAAGTCTTTATGATGATTTTGCATTTCTTTATTTATTTGTCTTCTTCTTTAATATTCAATTTGAGATCTTTTTGTATATTTTTATAATTACTTTAATGTTCGCTCATCGAAGCTTAGGAGATTGAGCTCTGCATCTGCATACAGCATCCGCATTAAGCCAACTGCATCCAGCATCCCATTGCTTGACCGGTTTTTGGTTTTTCGTATTTTTTTAAAGCTTTTTTTGGCCATTTTTACTTTCAATTTGGCAGCGAAAACCGCCACAAAAAACAAGAAAATTCACTTTGACTTTGGCTCCAACAAGAAATAAAAGAAAAAACAAAATTTGTCGCCGTCTGAAAGCGAAATGTCTAACAATAAAAAAGGTATAAAAAATAATGAGATTAAAACAAATTCTAAACAGGTTTTTGATGAAATGCAAAATGCGTATGGAATTAGTTCCTTGAAAGGTGGACTGAGAAACGCAATATGAAGTAATACTTGAGGCCAATAATTCAGATATGATTGTAGAACTGGAAACTAGAACAGCGTAAACATCTTTTTGCAATATAACAGATTATATATAGCTAGTGCTACAGATTATTATTCAGTATAATATATATAATTACATGAATTACCATTTGTTTTCGATAGAATAGAACTCTGCGACTTACATATATGATGTATCATATATGATTTTTGAAAAGGCTTTTAGTTATTTCAAATATGTATTTGTAGACTTTTCTAAAGATGCTATCGTTATTTTGTTTAAGATGATTTTATTTGAATTGTCTTCTAATTCTTCGCCTTTCCATGCTCTTCCTTTGGTCCTTCACTTCTCTGTTAATTTCAAATTCTTTCAGCCCAATCTGGCATCACTGTCAGCTCAGTTCCATAATTTGTCCGAGTGCGCCTAATATGGCACTTAACCTCATATTGCGACTCGTGACAATTTGACTCAAATGATGTCTCTCCCCCTGTCTTAATCTGCCCTACCCTGTCTCCCTCTCTTTCTCTTTCTCTCTTGCTCTTGTAATTCTTGTTGGCTTTTTCGTTTAGCTTGTGTTTATTTGGGTCACGGACAGTCATCTTCTGTCAATAGCAGGCATCCCCGCTCTCTCTCTCTCTCTCTCTTCCATGACACTTGTTCCCTCTACACTGCTTCCCGCTTCATTCACCTTACAGGTTTTTCGACTTTTACTTGCAACCACAGCAAGGCTAAATGCAACACTTGGTGTTGTTTTTGATTCCGTCTTGATCTTGGCAACAAAATTTGTTGCAGGCGCAGGCAATTTATGTTGCTGCTCGCGTTGTTGTTGTTGGCTTTGGTCTGCGCGTTAAATGAGTTGTAAAAACAGCTGTTGATTTATTGCGGCTGTTGGTTATGGTTGCCGCTTGTCACTTTTGGGTCGCTTCTTGGTTGTTTTATCGAACTAGGCACATTTGGCTATGGAGATCTTAATATGCTCATCTCTGGCATATGTCAACAATAACAGCAACACCAGCAACAACAACAACAGCAATAGCAACAGCAACAAAAAACAATAGAAGTTTTCGTGAAAAGAAATTTCACTACAAGCGGCGAAATGTTGCCATGACTTTGACTTTTGCAGCCGCACACAAACAACGGCAGCCAAAAGAAGCTACGAAATATGCTTATAAACAATGCCATGCCATGTTTCATGGAAAGCCAGCAACAAGACGCAAAACAAATTGTTGCCGCAATTAAAAAGAGCAGCAAAAGAGAGCCAAAAAAAGTACAAAAAAAAAAAACAAACGGCCAAACAACTGTGCAAATAGTGCGAGGACAACAAATGAAAAAGAATAGCTAACAATAGCGAATAGGAAAAATAACACAACCAAAACAAACAAAATTTAAATGAAAAACCAAACGAAAAAACAATGAGGCCGTTTGTTGCTGTTGCTGCTGCTGCTGCGATGATATTCCAGAATCAGTGAATGGAACGTCACGGCACAAGAACACCACACCAGCAGCACTGGCAGCACCATCACTAGCAATGACAACAACAATAGCTACAAGAATAGTAAAGGAGAGCAAAGAGAGTTCAACGCACAGCAAACGACAAAAAAGAAAGAATTAAAGTTCTGCAACAAAGTTGGGCAGGATGTTGCAGAGGACAACAGCAGCAGCAGTAGCAGCAGCCGTCGTCGCAGCATGCTGCGATCGTTTTATGATATTATTTTGTTCTACTTCCTATTTTGCTACTCACCTCATCGGCTTTTTGCTGCATTTTGTCTCTTTTTTTTTTTTCGTTTTTCGCTGCAAAGTCGTATTTTACGACAATTAGAAAACACTAAACAGAAGAGAAAAAAAATAGGCAAAATTAAACACTTTCACTACCAATAATAGCAGAATAATAATAATAATGCAATTATGACAATTGTTATTTTTAAGCCGTTGCAGTTGTTGATTTTTTTTTCGTTTTTTGTTCAATGCGCGCGCGCAACACAAGAAGCCACAAGTGACAAGAAAAACAACAAAAAAAAAAGTCAGAAAAATCAAGCACAACAAAAGTGACGAACCGCAAAGTAACGAAAAATGTGTTAACAAACAAATTGGAGTGCGTGGTTAGAGGTGAAAAACACGTTGGGCACAACCAGCACGCAGCGCTACAAAATAACAACTGACGGCACCGAAAGCAACTGATGATAAACACTGCAGGCAAGCGCAGTGGAAAAGCTCAAACTCACACACACACGCACATACACTTGCGCGCGCTCACACATGCAGACCGTTTTTGAGTTGAATAGCGGGGAGCGCGCGCCCTCATTTTGAAGCTATCTGGCAACGCTATAGACTGCCGCTGCTTTGGTATTATTTGGTACATAACAAGGTGTGCATATGTATTTATATTAAAATTAATTGAATTAAGTGAATGCTGGTGGCTAATGTATTTAACTTACATAAAACATATTTCATTTTGTGGGCAGCACTACAGCCTAAGGAAATGCCAATTAAATACAATTTGTTCAGTATTATTTTAGCTATACAATTGAACGTTCTGCAGTGTTAACTCCAAACATAACGTTGTTAATTGCGATTGTTTGTAAAAATACAATCAATCACAAACAAATTAATTTTTAGAATATTAATAGATAAATTTGACTCTACAAAAAACATTAAACGAGAAATATTCAAATTTAAGTGTGCGCGCGCAGCGTTGCCATCTATGAAAATACCAAATACACGCTATATTCTTCAGTATTTAACAAAAGCACAATCGATATATGTGATATTGTTATCGTTGTCATAACGACTAACACAAAAATATTCAGTTGCAAACAATAATGAAAAGCAATAACAAGTCAAGCTCCCTGATATTTTTGAACTGACAAAATGTACAAGAATAGTGCACCGAAACGCACAGGCATTTATCGTGTCAAGGGCGACATCAGCGATTTCCAGCTGGAGCTAAAGTTACGGCACGTGAGCGAATGGCTGCCCGTGCCAAAATTTGAATATACAGGCGCGAAAATTGAGTACGCCGACCACTATCCAGAGACTGCGAGCAGCAGCGGCTGGTCGGACTGTTTCATCTTTGTGCCGTACGAGGATCAGTACGGCTACAACTATTATACCTACTACAACTATTATAATCCGGGCAGCGATTATCCAAGCAGCAGCGTTCGCACCACCAGCCGCAGCAGTCGCCCCACCAGTCGTAGCAGCCTACGCAGCCTTCGTAGCCTGCGCAGCTACCCCAGCAGCTGCCTCAGCAGCTACCCTAGCAGCTACCCGAGCAGCTACCCCAGCAGCTTGTTCGGCAACAGCCAGTCGGACTTCATCACTTACCAGCAGCAGCAGCTGCCCTCAGACGACACTGAATTTCAAATTCAGAATCCGGAACTGTGCAGTGGGGCAACGGCCAATGTTTGCATTTGCTGGCAGCAAAAGTGCTTCAGTCGCGAGGAGGTGGAGCGCTATAGCGACTCGAAGAGCTGTCAGAGCTCGCTGCAGCGTCGCTACCAGCGCTGGACGCGCGAGATAGTGGAGCTGCAGCAGCGCCATCAGGAGCGGCTGCAGTACGTGGAGTACAGACAGCGCGTGCGACGTCGCCATCATAGCAAATCCTCGAAATCGAGGTCAAAGTCATCGCCGCTCTCCGATCTCAGTCTGGATGAGCTGCCGCCGCTGCCCGAGGACCCGGACTTTGCCGCGCGCACCTGCCTCATCCACACGCTCATCGATGCGGATCTGCGCGAGCTCGCCCCCGGCGACCCTCGCCTGCCAGACGAGGCGCACGAGCTGCAGCAGCAGGGCTGCCAGCTAATGTACGTCTACGCCCAGTTGCAGGAGGATACGTTGTTGCTCTCCCTGCGCTATGACCCGGCCATGGGGCTGCTCTATGTGTATCCCGACTTCAGCCTGAGCGTGGAGGACATGGAGTACGTGGTGCAGATTAACAACGACTGCCGGCAGCTCTTCGCGTATGGCTTTGAGAACGTAACCGTGGTGAACGTGCTCGAACAGGAGCAGGAGCAGGAGCAGAAGCAAGCGTATATCGGGCCCGTAGGCCCGCTGCAGCTGAACCTCGACCCGGAAATAATGGAGCTGCCGCTCGTCTTGGACTCGCTGCCCGGCGCTGAGACCAGTGCCGAGCAGCTGGTCAACTACTATCAGCAGCAGCGCTGCAGTGGATCGACCCAGCGGCGCCTGCTGCAGTTCCAGCAGCCGCCCAAGCGCATGCGGCGCGTCGTCTTCCTGCTGCAGCTGCGCGAGGCGCAGCACTTCGAGTACCCCAACATCCATGTGCGCTACTATGTCAATCCGCCGGCGCACACCATACTGGAGCCAGGAAATCCGCGCGATCCGTTCCCGCTGCGCGGCGCGACATCCACCTGTGTGGGGGGCGGCGCTGACCGCGTGGCTCTGTTCTCGCACTGCTGGCAGCTGACGCTGCTCTGCGAGGAGTCCTATCAGCCGGACCAGCTGCTGCACATCTACTTCGAGGTGATCAGCATCGACAGGTGGCAGCGTGAGCGCTGCGAGGGCTACGCCCATTTCTCCTGCTCGCTGCTGGCGCCGCTGCCCGCACGCGTCGTGACCGGGCTGCAGCTGCAGTGCATCCGGCCCGTGGGCACCTGGCTGGATGCGCTCAATCGCTACTTCATCGGCGGCCGCTCGCTGTTCGACTTCGTCGGCTACTTCAACAGCCGATCCTGCGGGAATGCGGTGCACAGCCGCATGCAGCTGGAGCGAGAGCACATGATGCGCAGCACGGGCACCCTGACCTTCAGCATGCAGAAGGTGCAGCAGCGCCATCAGCCCTACGGCTACCACCTGATCCGGGAGCACAGCGACGACGACGATGATGACGGCCAGTTTAGCCACGAGCCCAAGGCGACCATCTCGACCACGCTGCACGAGGTGATGGCTGCCTACGTCGAGGCCAGGGACCGCATCGCGGCGCTCTTAGGCAAGTCGAGCGAGACCTAGAAAGCAATCCTGCATGCATATTCTACATAGGATCAGCCTAGTCAAAAATCTCAGCATGCGACGTATCTCAATTGTAAATAGAACTCAAATTCTATTGTATAAATCGTATATACAGCTCAAATCATATATCTTAGACTAGATATAACCTTAAAGTAAACTCTATAGTCTACGCAGATTCATATAGAAGTAAGCTCTAAGATATAATATGTATTGTATATTAGTGCACACATATATAGAATAGGATCGTTCAGCAAATAAACGAAAGATTAAAGAGGAGTATTCCCTGTTTTGCAAAGCCAATTGAACGCATGAGAGACAAGCTCAATGTGAATTTCTCGTATTGTATAAAGGAGTTTGACTCTAAAATAAATGACCAATCCATATGTTGAAAAGGTACAAATTATGATGTCAAAATCATGGTGTACCTTAAAATAAAATTACAATTTTATATAATATATAATACAATATATTCCATATTTTGCAAACAAGTTTATTTGTTCCAGAGAATCAAGAAACAAGCGAAAACTACCAATAAAAGACAAGTCTGCTTGTAGGCGACTGCCTAGACATTTACCATGCATTGCATACTTACCATGCACTTTTCAAGTAACTTGTAAATTGTCGACTGACGTTTATATGGTATGTAAAATGTGAATATGTGAAAAGTAAGCATAGCAATCCATATATAATGTAAAGTCTTGAGACTTTCATCTTCACCAAAATGTCGCTCGGGTACGTCTTGTTCAACTTAGTCTGCCAATAGAGCTAAAAATGCTATGGAAATGTGATTCAGCCAGCTACTAGGAGCATTTCAAGTAGATTGTAAAAGTAGAGCAGACAGCTTATCAAAATTAGCGCCAGTTGCTGCAAGATTCGGGCGTCATTATAAGTCCAGTTGAATGGATTCATTCACCCTAGCTCCATTCATCCCATTCATCGAGAGTAAATCGTCGCATCAAAAGTTTTAGTTTAGCCATTTTATTTACTACTAATATCACTCAGTGTATATACATATATATATATTCATATATAGATTCATTGTCGTGTTCACATCGCATCGGGAGATTGTTTGGTGTGGCGGGATCAGGGAAATTGGGATTGCAAAGGATATATTGTATACATATAACACTAAAAGATGATTAAAAAAAATAGATATACACATATATTTAACGTATATATATATATATATGTATGTATATATAGATATATATATATAATTTTGCTATTTGTAAATTGTTGATTGCGGGGAGTTCTGCGCTTAAAACTAAATACTTGGGCTTAGGGTCGAGGGAGGGGATATGCTTGTATTTGAGCGGAGTGACTTCCTTTCTTGACGGGGATCAGCCTCCTGCCTATGCCGTGGGCAGGTAGAGACGCGACGGCTCTGCGGGTGGCAGGTATTCGTAGCCAACGCCATTGGGGGGGCCGAAGGGATTGCTACCGAAGCTGCCTCCGATACCGTAGCCGTCGTTGCCGTAGCCGTCGCCGGGTGCCCTGTAGCTGTAGTCGTCGCCGCTCTGGCCGCTACCGCGCAGGGGTCCCTGATCGTTGTTCAGGTTCTGCTGCAGGAACTGGAAGCGATTCTTGTTGCCCAGCAGGCTGCTCAGGTCGGAGGCTGGCTTCGGGGCAGCCGGCGTCAGGGGCTGTGGACTGCATAGAGCGGATGGCATTGTAGCTCTGAGCGGCTCTTTCGAACAAGTCTCTGGCTCTACTTACTCGGGCAGGTCCAGATCCAGCTCGGTGATTGGGTGGTAGCCGAACTCATCGGCCGTATAACGGGTCTTGTAGCGCTTGCCGTCGGCACCGGTGAACGAGTACGAGCCGCTTACCACGAAGGTCTTGTCGTCCTTCAGTTTGCCCACGCTGCTGACCTCGATGCCGTTCTGGGTCTTCAATCTGGAGCAAATAATCGATTAGTTATCGATTGCGTGACAAATTCAAACAATTGAAAAGGTATTTATAAAATTAAACTAGAAATCTTTGATTGAGTATATTGCGGTAATCTAAAATATCATACATTCATAGATATCTGTTGTAATCGTTATCGACGCGGATTCATGCTAAATTGAAGCTGGCTACAAAAAAAACTTTCAGAGTATCCATTCGAACGGATTTTGAAATTTATAGCAATATTTTATAGAACTTCGTATTTGCATCATACAATTTCCCAATATATCAGCAATTGATTGTTATCGATTGTGGGAATAACCCAACTAAAAGCGCAATAACAATAAATTTGTGTATCGCTCACACGCCGAATGTGTTAAATATAAATAACATGAAATGTAGCTAATTTAAAGCCAACTTAGCTTGTTTTTCACTGACAATCGATCGTTGGCGATCTAAATGTATCGACTTACTCGAGTTTGAACTTTTTGCCCGCATTGAAGTTCTGCAGCTTCTCGGTTTTGGCCTTCATCACATCGCCGCTGAAGTGCACGGCGGGCTTATCGTCATCGATGTCCTCGGGCAGGGTGTAGATATCGCCCGGATTATACTTGAACAGATCCAGATTGCGATCTGTCAGGTGTTTCACGTCGGCTACGGCCAACGCCACAAAGCACAATACCAGCTGCTGGCCAAAATGAGAGAGAAAGAGAGGGTGAGATAGGTAGGAAGAGAGAGAAGAGCAGGAGGAGGGGAATGGTTAGTTTATACGATTAGTTGATTGCTTGATTTGTTTGTGTATGCACGTTTTGTGCGATCTGTCACTTAAGAGCGAGGCAGATAAAACACAACTAAAAATAGATATAAAACGGAATATGTATAAAAATCTGTGTCGTGTTTTTGTCTCTTCTTAATATTATTTTAACGAGCGCTGCATAAATCACAGGCAAAGTGGCTCGTGGTCGGTGACAAGTGTCACACAACTTGTTTTATGCATTTCAAATTTTAATTCAGTAAAGATGGGCGAAAAAACGATCAACAAGCGTTTAAAATCGCAGCAATTAATCAAATTGTTGGCGTGCGCGCGCGTTTTGCTGGCGTCTTTAAACGCTTGCCTTAGCATGCCGTCACTGTGTCTCGTGCGTTGCGCTGTTGTTGTTGTAGCTGTCATTCTCGATATTGTTGTTGCTGTTGGTTTTGTTACTAATGCGTTTTGATTTACTTGACTTGAGCTTAAGTCGTTTCCAATGTTTGCGGCGCATTGCTTTGTCTATGCCTCGCTCACGAGTCGCGAGTCGCGACACGATTTACTGTTTTCTATCCAAACATATTGAGCTTGTGCGTGTGTGAATGAGCAGGCAAGAGCCTGGTCGGTGCTCGTTTTCGTGTATGTATGAGGGCGAGGGATGAGCGCCTCGACTCTCTCGCTTGCACTTGCTTGTGAGTGAGCAGGCAAGCGCCTAGAATCCGCGATGGACATACGTGCGTCTGTGTGTGTGTGAGAGAGCGAAAGCAAGCGCCTGCAATTAGACATGAACGCTCGTATTGCTTGCGCGTGTCCCACACACGAAACACTTTGAATGAAATCAATTAGCAAAGTGAACGCATACAAAGCAAATAACAAAGCAACAAAAAAGGCCAAAGTTTAGATCGCAGATTGGAGAGCTCGAACAACTGGAATTTCTTAGGAAGCGCTATCAACTGGCTGAACATGTCAATTAGCATGCCGGCCAAAAAAAGTGGAAAAAAAACGTATAAAAAAAAGCTGAGCAAAAAAGTTATACTTAACGTTTTTTTTTAAGGATCATACAACTAAAACGCTTTTTCTGTATAATTAATTTTTTTTCAATCTATATGGCTTTTTTAAAGGACTTTTGGCTAGTTTAGACACAGTTTTCAGTGTTTTATTTTTTAGCGAAAAAAATAGTTCAACACACATTCCAGCACTTCTTTTATTTTATTTTTTTGTGAACACATTAAAAAAAATTTCACCAGAGTTTTTAATTGAATTTTATTTATTTTTTTTTTTTAGTTTTTTTCTTGTCACTTTAAACACTTATGAAAATATATAAGTTTAGCTTTATTTTTAACTTTTTTATAATATTTTTTAAACTTACAAAACTCTTCATATTTTATGTTGAGTGTGTTTTTGTTTTTTGTTATAAGGGTATCCTAAGTAAGGGTATCCTAAGTCGAGCTGCAAATTGAAGACTGTGAGACTCGCAGCGAGAGGTGCGTTGCGCACAGGTTCTAACAAATAAATACAAACGCTGCCGCTTCTTGTTTCCTTATATATGGTCTTTTGCTAGAGCCACAGCCAAGCGCCGTCGGCGTCGCAGCTCGCAAAAAGCAAAATGAATAAGAAGACGAAAAAAAGAAGAAAAAAAGAAGACCTAACCGAACCGGACAACGAACCGCAGCGCCCAATCCGATGCGGACATGGCGAGAACGTCGTCAGTTGTCAACGCGTTGCGTGCGGCAATACCCTGTAAATGTAACTAATGTGGTATAATGGGCTTATATATATATTATATATGGTATATTGCGATAACACACTTAATATATTATGTAAACTTACAAAAACATCAAAAGGATCCTTCAATTTGTGATTTTTGGTTGAATAGCCTATAGGAACTCAGCTTCTAGTAAAGCTAGAGACCTGAAATTTCGTACATGGCGGCCTTGTATTATATACAGCATATTTCTATTTGTGTTTTGTAATCGCTTCACAATTACTATCCATATATGCCAATAATTTTGTAAATACCTATAGAAACTCAGTAACTAGCGGTCCTTAATTTGGCATATTTAGCATATAAACTAGTATACGATACACAGAGTCAAAATGAATTAATTTGTTGTAATGATTCGTTGTTTTTTTATTTGTATGTTATATAAAAAGAATCTGCCATCCATAGTAACTCAGCTTCCTTATGATATCTGCTTAAATACTGACTAGACTAAATTTCAGAGACTCACTTGATATCTATACAAATAATAGATAAAACGGAGACATAGATACATAGATATACATACATACATATGTACATATATCTGTCAGCTTTATATATATTTTTTGCAGGGTATCTGCGCAGTCCGTCAGTCACCTGTGCCACATGCACGCATCTGCTTGTTTTGAATTTGCCATTGGGTTGCTAGGTTGTTGGGTTGTTGGGGCAGCCGCAGCTTAACTCCAAAAGAGATTCGCAGCGATAGATGTAACTGTATTCGGGCAGACTTTAACGCATCGAAGGGCCAGTAAAAAATCGAGTTTTGTAACATACATACATATGTATGTACATATAGATGAGCGTTACTGTCTGTATGTGTATGCGAGTGTGTGTGTGTGTGTGTGTGTGTGTGTGTCTGCGAGTGTGTTTAGATGACAACAAATTAGAAAACCGCCATCGACGAATTAGCATACGCGTTTAAGTTTAATGATTTTTATTGAATGTCTACATATATACAAATATAGATATATACATATGCATATATGTATATCTGTATATATGTATATCTATGCCTAATATTCAGCTTTTTTTTATTAAGCGTACAATATTGTTGTTTATTTTTTTTTCTTTTTTTTCTTTCAGTTTTAATTGGAAAACATGCGCTAATATATGCGCGTCATTCGTTCGATTTGGGAGTCCATTTGGAAGACCAGTTTGGGCGTTTTTGAAGAATGGATTCCGTACTAACTGAAGCCAAGTGCTACGCGCCACACCTCGGGCCCATCCATTCCATTCCCACCCTAATATGCCCCACAAAGGGAACGCCAACGCCAATGCCAATGCCAATGCCAAATGGAGCAGAGTGCGGTACTCCCTTCTCTCTCATTGATCGTCGCCTTTCCTCAGCTCACTCTGTGCTTTATGCTAATGCATCCTCGCTGTTGCTTAACCTTCGCTCAATTAGCCGTTCCGTTTTCTCGGCCTCTTGTCACATTTATCACATTTATCAACCTGCGCCTCATTTCCGATGCAGATCTCTGCTCAACTGTTGCTTCCATTCTCATTCTTCTTCTTCGAATTCTTCTTCTACTTCTTCTTGTTTTGGTTCTCTTTTTCTATTTGTTGTCAGATTTCCCACAAAGTGAACGAAACCCAAG
Organism: Drosophila mulleri; assembly: GCA_035047565.1. NCBI lineage: Eukaryota > Metazoa > Arthropoda > Insecta > Diptera > Drosophilidae > Drosophila > Drosophila mulleri. The sequence goes on along the minus strand of JAWNPK010000166.1, from coordinate 411,920 downwards.
GTTTGCTAAGAATTTCTGCAACTTTATCAGAAGTGCACAAATTTCAGAAGCTAAACCAAATAATGGTTGCCAAACTTCAGTAAAGAAGAAGGTAATGCCTAAGCACTGTTGCCAGATTTCACAAAGAGAGAGAGAGAGAGAGAGAGAGAGACTTTTATACATACTTCAGCTATGGTAATTTTGCGTAATAAGTAAAAATCCTAAAGCAGTTGTTGCCAGCCTGCAATAGAAGAGCACCCAAAGTCAATGCGACGTTGCCAAATTTCTCTTATAGGTTATTCTATGCATCATCCTGGACCGTATTGGAGAATATATTCAATTCTTTTCACAAACCCAATCAGACTTTGCCTTTAGCTCCGGCGAGCCTCAGTAAAGATGGGCCCCAGAATCCATGCAATGTTGCCAAATTTCACAGCCAGGCAAATTATCAGACTAAATACGAATTCGCCGTTTAGGCGAATCATAAATGTTATTGCTCAAAATGCCATTTGGTATTCAAATCCATGTATATATGAAGATATACATATATTCGGAATCGAGCATTAATCGTAGGTCAAAATCGTGTTTATTTTATTTTCTTAGTTTCATTCAGAATTAATGAAAACGTTAAGCGTTTTCAGCAGCTTATCAGACCGATTTGAGCCGAGTGCTCGGACGCTGTCGTTCTTCACGCTCTTCAAATGATGGCTTTTGCCTTGGTTTCATTTTTCAACCACTACCTCGTCTAGATCTTCTTCTTCATTCAGACACAAATAACAAAAAAAAAAAAAAAAAAAAAAAAAACAACCTTAACGATTAAACAAATTCATTCGACACGCCCCACTGACAGTTGCGGACTGATGTCTTCACTAAATATCTCAATCGATCAGTCCCCCCCCTCCCTCCCTCTCCCACTCAGCGTCTATCCATTATCTGTCATATCTCTATGCTCTATGCAAACGTGTTATTGGGAAACTCTAAAGAAAAAGCAAAGCCAAAAAAATAAATAAATAAATAAATAAATAAAATAAAATAAAACATCAACATCAACAAATTGCTACGGTCGGAACCATTCTTCAGCTCAGCCCGAACAATCTGTTGGTCTTCATCAAACAGATCTTCGGAATTCTTAGCCGCTGCTTGTGGCTAATTTATGGCCCAGCTCAAGGACTGTCTTAGCTGTAATGTTCGTCTGTTCGTCTTTCGCCTATCGCAGTTACATCGCCAAGTCGCTCAATTATGATGGCGACAGGAAGTCTCACGCCCTTTTCGATCAGCGTGGCAGTCTTTCAACTTCTGGCTGATTATCTATCTCTAGCTTACACACAGGCTACCTCTGTCTCTCTCTCTCTCTCTTTCTCTTTCTATGTGTCTAGTTGTCTTTCAGCAATGTTTCCCGTACCTCATCTTCACCCACTGATTTTCTCATTCTACTTGTCTTTCTTCTGCTCACTTTATGTCGCTAAGCTTCTATCTCTCTCCCTCTCTCCATGCCTCTCTTATTATCCCTGTGTACTACTATTATATTATCATTTTTTCTTATTTTTGCCTTCCCTTTTCCGCATCTCTCTCGCTAGCTTTTTCTCTACTGCCTCGATTTTTCCCTATTTTTCTCGACTTTCCTCTGTGCCTTTCTCTTTCTTCTGTCTTACTTTCCTACTGTTGTTTGTCTGTCTCTATTTCAGTTTCATTCTCTCTGGCTATCTTTCATTTCGACTTTCTTATACTATTGCTCTTTCTCTTCTTATTCTCAGATTTTCATATTTTTCTCTCTATATCTTTCTCTCTTATTGTCTCTCTCTCTCTCATTCTCTCTCTTTCAATTCCAACTCTTCCTCTGTTTCTCCCTTTGACTCTTTTACCCACTCCTTCATACTCTTTCACTCTTTCTCTCTCTCTCTCTCTCTCCCTCTCCCTATCTTTCTCATTTCCGTTTCTTCTTCTTCTTTAGCCATTCTCCTCACCTTAGTCATGCTCAACAAATTTAGCGCATGATTCGATCGATGTCCACAACGTCGTCGACGCCTTGAGGTTTACATAATTTTACATAGATCTCAAATCGCATCAAGAAGCTTACCTCAAGTCAAATCAACTTCTTGGAAATCTCGTTTCGCTTCATCCCGTCTCGTTTCGTTTCGTTTCGTTGTGTTTCTTCTGTATAATTGTTAATTTATCGATCCGTGCGTTTTAATTGCCTTCTTTATTATCTATCGACAGACGAACAAAAAAAAAAGAAAAATAAATAAATAAATAATAATAATAAAATAAAAGCAACAACAAAACTTCAGATTCGGCGCATATCAAAGGCGATGCGTAACAAGTCGAGCTGAGCTGAATCGAGTTGTTATTGTTGTTGTTGTTATTGTTGTTGTTGTTGTTGTTGTTGTTGTTGCAGTTGCTATTGTTATTTTGGTGTCTTCATCGTGTTGCTTTGAAGATCTGTTAATTTGCTAAAGTAATTAATAGGGAAATAAGAAACACTTTCTTTTTGCCCCGAAATGAATGCAAATCGATGCGAAAACAGATCAATAATTGTTATACATATGTTATCGGTAATTTATCGATATTTGCATATGAGGCGATTTCATTTCGTGCTCTTAGAGTTTGCGTCACATTTGGGAATCATCGAAGAGATTTCATTTGAATCCAGAAACTGTGGAATTTCGAATATCGAATAATACATCAATTTCCGAGAACTTTGAGAAATTCAGCTTAAATGGAGAATGGAGAAGAAGCGGATAAATTTAGAGACCGATACAAAATATGTTAATAGCTCAAACGGGATTTAGATACACATGTTTTATTTATTAGACGTTAGAGTTAATATAGAATTAAAACTAACATTAAGCTAAACGGGCCTTCGGCTATAGATATCCATATACATCTCTCTCTCTCTCTCTCTCCTTCTCTCTCTCTTCCGATCTCTCCCGCTCTATCTCTCGCCTTCTAGCTTGGCTATTCTATCGATGCGATTTTGGATGTTTCGTATGCCCCTCCGAGTTCTCAATTCCCTCAAGTCTCCAAAACTCTGCGAGCTAAATTCTGGCTTTAGCTGTCACATTTGGGGCATTCGCTGGCTTATTAATTTAAATTATTATAATTGATATTTTATATGAATTTTTGTTTTGTTTTTTTTTTTTTTTTTAATTTTTTGTCTTCACATCTTCTCTCTCGCTCACGCTCACGCTCCCCCGCAATCTATTCATATTCAAAGCAGAAGATCCAGCCAGATGATATTCGATAGCTGGAGAACTTGTTATTCTGCTCGATGTTGTCGCGTCTTTCGGCTTTGTCGCATGGGCTAGAGGCCATAAATAATATCTAACAGGGCATATAATATGGATACCCGTTCCGCAGCTAGATTTTAGAGGGTATATACATTTGATTGCTTATAACATATAGAAAGTCTGGAGATTTGCAATGCAAAGGTTTGACTAGGGTTTTTTATGGGATTTTCGTTGAGCTACTCTCTCTCTCTCTCTCTTTTCCTTGTCATTGAAACGTTTTTCAAAAGCTTTCCTAGAGAGAGAGAGACAGAGAGAGAGAGAGAGAGAGAGAGATAAACCTATATTCGCACTATATTCTCCTCAGCTACTTTGGGCAGGTGCGGGTATATTTGAGTCGTCCATCCCACACTCGCCAACAGTCTTAAGGAAATACAAACACAGGCAATACAAAATGACAGAGACCGAGATAAGAAAGGAGAGATAGAGAGAGAGAGAGTGCGTGTGTGTAGGAGTAAAAGTGAGAGGGCGACTGGTATCAACTGGAGTTTTGGGCATTTTCGACATTTTGGGCATTTTGGGCAGCTCAATTGGAAACCGCATCCGTGGACCTGTATTTGTATTTGTTTCTGTATCTGAATCTAAGCTAGAATTCGAATTCGAGCCCGAGTCCGAGCTGGAATCAGGTTTTTGGTGCTGATTGTGGTTCTGGTTCTTTGACCGGTTATGCATATTCAACAAATTCTATTTTTTTGCTCCTTTTTTTTTTTTTAATGTGAGCCGTGTGTGTTTTCGACACAAATTGTTTTTATTTTTGTATTTCCAAATATATATATATATATATATATATTTTTTTTTTCATATATTTTTAATAGCTTACAAATAAATAACCAAAAGTCGCAATTTGCGTAAGCTAAATAGAAAGCTAAACACGTTTTGCTTTTACCCCGAAACGTAAAGTTTTATTTTGTTTTTTTTTTTTTCAATATTTTTCTAGCTTGTTTATAGTATTCGCATTTTGATTTTATATATATGTATATATATATATATATATATATATATATATATATATATATATATATATATATATATATATATATATATATATATATATATATATATATATATATATATATATATATAATATAAATATATTTTTTTTTTGATTGTTCAGCATTTTCTGAAATGTTTTGGGTAGGTGTATCCCACATCTAATCGCGTGTAGGCAGCCAGGCATGCGCTCTGCCATGTTCTATTCACACATTTGCTGGCCATATCATAATTCAGTTATTGGCCAACCAGTTCATAAAAATTATAAGTCCATCAATGATCTCAGCTGCTGAGTTTGGGGCGCGGTGCCCGCAGCAGCAGCAGCAGCAGCAGCAGCAGGTGCAGCACATGCGCAGCTCAGCTGCCAGAGGGAGCGACTAGTAGATACCCTGTTACAGTGTATCTATGTTACAGGGCATCATTTGTGGTTCTCGGGAAAGTGAAGAAACTTTATGCTCAATCCAACTCAAGCTACAGCTTCACGATATCTTATTACAGGGTATATATAAATATCATTTCATTTGAAGTTCTCTGAAAAGTATACACAGGTATACACATACCCTAAATGCAGCTGTATACCGAATATGATAGCTCCAGCTCTGATACCTCTCGATTATCTCTACCTTCATTGCCTGACAAGACGATATAATGTATTATAGAGTATCTTCCACCATATCATCTGAAGTTTTACAACGAGTAAGGAACATATAAGCCACCGAACAAATTTGATGGCTCTGGCTCGTATGGCTCTCTTAGTTAATTTTTATCGATTGTTATCGAGATAGAAGTACGTTAGTTATCGTTTTGCAATCCAAATGTCAACTTTTAGTAACTCTGTTACCTATATTGCCATCGGATCAAAATACCCGACGCTCCCGTTTTCCGAACTGAATTCAGTTTTTAGAAAACAATGCCAATTTGTCTTCCCGCTCAGCGTAAATCGATAAATTTATATTAGTCTAGCATATAATAGCATTCGAATTGACAGCGAAAAGTTCAACTCGACTAAGAGATACTACGTACTTAGCTATAATAGAAAGATACATGCCCAAACATCACACATCAACCCTGCCTGATTGACAGACTAACTCATCGATTGCTTGATTGATTGACTGATGTGATCAATACGTTATCTATTCGATTGATTGATTGACTGAGTGATTGGATTGACTGAGAGATTGATTGATTAACTGGGGGCTATAATGATTGATTGCTGATTGATGGCATACGGATTGATTGACTGAATTATGTATTGACTTTCTGACTGTGACTCACTGGCTCACTAGCTGATGGATGGATTGTTTGATCGACTGATTGATAAGCGTATGAGCCGGCTGATTGACTGGCGAACTTTCTAATTGATTGACTGACGCACAATGAGTAACGTTCTATTCCACTGACTGTTAGTCAACACGAAACATAAATTTAAAAGCAAATATATTTCCATTTAACATAAAAGTATTCTGGATGTCGTAAATATTCAGTTAAAAGCATCAATCATAGCTGTAAATCATGTCGAGCCCTGAACATGATCCAGCTGAATAGAATCGAGGGAAATAATAAACTGGCCAAGTTGCAGAACAATGAAGCTGATATGTTTTACGAGCTAAGGAGTCCATTAAATTTCGGATGAGGAATGAATTGAAGTTGGCGAAATCGGCGAAGAATATGCTGAATATGGCATAAGTAAACTCTCTAGTTTTTGGCTGTTTTATGGCTAGAGAAACGCCATCAAAATGGATTGTGATGTTAGTTTCTTGTTTCTGGTTGTTTTGATTTTTAATTATAATTTGAATACTAATTATATTTAAAATGATTATAGATGAAGAAGAAGAATCAGTCGCAGCAGCAGTAGCACCAGAACGAACTTCAGTGTGTATTCAAATTTATAAATAAAGCCAGGCGCTTACTGCCGGTTCCCAGGGCCCAACTAACAATAATTTAAATAGCTAATGCCATAATCAAGCACGAATCACATTTCAAGAATTATTTATTAAATAATATATTAATTTATTTGAGTTTTCCGCGCAGCTGGCAGAATTCCGCTCGAAAAAAATAACGAAAACAACAACAAAAACGAATAAAACAAGCGAGTTTCTGTGTTTCTAAAAATAGCTGATTTAAAGTTTCGGCATTTCAAATACAAATCACCAGATTCAATCACCAATCAAAGTGAACAAAGTCTTTAATAAGCTGGTTTTTGGCTGCTAAATGTCCTCAATCAACAACTATTAACAGTTAATGCCATACGATTGCGCTGTTAATTAACATGTACCCGACTTAACAGGCTTTCGCACTCCATCGCACGCACTATCCGCTCAATTCATTTCCAGCTGTAAGCACTCTACATATACATACGCTTAACAGCGCTCAACCTTGTGTAAAGCTAGCTTAGGCTCACGGCTCACACAAATCATCGTCAGTGGAAGACACTTGCTCCACTTCCAAAAGTTTTTACACTGCCAGACAGCGCGACTCCAAACGCACGCATACCTGCGCACAACAGAAATAAACATACAAACACACAAAGCAACGGCATCTGGCGCGTGCGTTGTTGACAACGCTGACAACTGACGCTTCTCTCCCTTCTTCCAATGAGGCGTTGCTTACAGTTAGTTAGGTAGACATGCGCATGTATTAATTAGCTCGCGCGCTCTCGGCGTGCGCGTGTGCATTTACATACATACATACGCCTCTGTGTGAGCGTGTGTGCTTCGCATGCGCAGCTTCCAGTCAATTGTTTTTTTTTTTTGTTTTTTTGTTGTTTTTTTGTTGTTATATTTTTTTTACACATACATAAATTAAGCTGCTTTTCGCTCTCATTTACATATGCATGTGTGCGCGTGTGTTGGTGGGATGCTTACACACACTCTTGTTATTGTTGTCATCCACTTTTGTTCGTATTTACACATGTCGCATTGATAGTCCTTCTCTGCTCTTCCCTATTTCGCTCTTAATTCTGTACGTACGCTATTGTTCCAGTTGCTTATCGCTGCTGGCGTCGCGGTCGCTGGCGCTGCCCTGCCATAATTTGCAGCCACACGATAAAAAAAAATCGGCAATTAGTTTTATTAGGGTGGGGCAGGTGCGGCACAGTGAGTGATAAAACTAAGTGGCTGTGTTAAGCGTAAATAGAGTGTTTGGGTGTGGCCATAAATACCCTGTAACTATAAGCTGTATGCATAATTGATGAAGTTATACGATAGTTGGAAATGCACGATTGCTAGATACCCTAACAAACTTAAAAAGCTAATGCGATTTTACTCATTTTGTTACCGTTCTGCTTGAGCTGTTGCTGATTTGATTTTGTATGTACATATATTTTATTTAGATTGAAATGTAATATATATTTATGTAGTTTTATATATATGCTCTATAGACATGGTACATTTTTGTTCCCTACTTTATCACATAGTTCAATGAGTCTCATACACTTTGTTACCTTAACTTTTGCCACACACTGTCCGTGGTCTCATGTCGTGGATTATGGCTAAAACAAGTTTTGGTCATTAGAAGCGAGATAGAAATAAAGATAGATAGCCATTATAGATAGATTTTTGAATGTAGAGATACAGCTTCTTCTTCTTCTTGTATGAGTAATATATAATTTGCGTGTGCGTGAGCGTGTGCGTGTGAGTGAGCGTTTACTATCATCAGGCACTCTTTAATGGACACACTAAGAAGTCACCTCGCTACGGTTCAATTCGATTCGATATTTCCGCTTGCTGCTTAGGCGCAGCAATTAAAAAATTGACAGCTGCTCTGCCAATTAATCTAGCATAAAAATCCTAATGAAAACACACAAAAAACAACAACAACAGCAGCAAATAAATATAAATGTCTAAAACAAACGCAAATCCAGATAAATTGTTATAAATGTCTTTTCGAATTAAGTTCATAAATTAAGCCAAAGAAACAAAAAACACAACAACAAAAAATAAAATAAAAAATAAAAACGAAAAAAGAATGTCAGCCATAAATTCTCGTATCGAATTGTTGAAAGTTGCGCCAAGAGGCTTTTGGCATCAGGAAATTGCCCACATCAACGGCTCGTGTCGATATTGAAACGAAAACGAACTCGAATCGAAATCGAAATGGAACAGTCAACGACTCTTTGTCGTAAGCCACATCTAACCTTTCTTCCCATATACATATGTACATATGTATGTATGTCTGTACGTTAGTAACAGTCTGATGCGTGTGCATACTTTTTGCGCGCATGTAACACATTATCTTCGAATTTGCGTAATTTCCCTGGTGAATATGTATAAATATCCTAATTTTGTACATACTTTGACAATTGCAAAAAAAAAAAAAGAAAAAATTTAGATGGTTAAATTCCCAACTTCTCTCTTAAGGAAATTATTTAAATTTCTATTATTTATGCTTACATAAATTTCCAATGTCTGTTTTGTCTTAAGCAAATTATACCCTTATTATGACTACATTCTCCATATTTAATTGAGCCTTCATGGGAATTTTGTTTAGTATTATTTCTTCAGTTCGGTTAAGTAAATTGTCTGCTATTCAAAATTGTCAATTTCCTTTTCTATACATTTTCCCTGCACAATATATACAATTTTCCCTCTTTTATTCAATTTTCCCTTATACAATTGTCATTTTATTGATCGATTGCCAATTGTATACATATATTTCTCTTTATATTATATCTTAAGACAATTATTTCAAGAAAAAAAAATTAAAGCTTAAAGAGCTGGTAAAATTACCCGCTTCAAATTGCCCATGATTGCATGACCCTTTTACCAGTGTCAAATTTCCCTACTTAACACATTTCCCTACTTAATGCACTTTAGAGCAACAGAATCAAAGTGCTTAAACACATATTACTTTGGTTTCTCTTTGCGTTAGGTAATTCCAGTTATCCATTTATAAGAGCATTCAAATTTCGTTGAGCTCATTAGTCTCCTACTCTTCTTTTTTCGCCACGAAAGATTCATTAAAATCAACGTTATTTATGTTTTTCAAATGGCCGCTTAGCACGATTTTATGTGCATTTGCTTACCTAATTGAATTGATTGAGCTAAAGGGGAAAGGTTATTGCGCAGTCATACTGCGATATTATTGCGTGCTGTCTGCTTCTGCTTTATCTATCTACATACTCTCAAAGCGGAAGTCTTTTGATGCGCTCTCGCACCAGCCGCAGCCGCTGCAGCTCAGTTTCAGTATCTCGCAGGGTTCAAGAGCGCCTGGAAGTCAGCTGCGAGGAGTTTCTGCACAACTACGCATTCAATTTCAATTCTTAGGCGCGCCTGGAAGTTTGCTGCGCAGTGTTTCTGCTCGCGCCAAAGAGCGTGCTACACAAATAAAAAGTCTCTCTTTTGTTACTTTTCTTTGCTCGTTTTTCATGTTTTTTTGTTTTTTTCTTTTTATTTAGGATTTATACAATAACTTAACATTTGTTTGAGTTTTGGAATCGGAAATATACAATATTAAATATTGATTTCATTTTTTTGCTTTGTTTATTTTTTTTAGTAATTTCTGATTTTTTGTTTGCTTAGTTTTTTGATTTTGGTTGTTGATTTTGTTTATTGGAAATTTGAATTAGCACATATTTCGGGACTTGCTATAACATACATATATTTTTTCTTATTTTTGTAATTTAAATTTTTTATTACTTTCATTACGTTTCTTTTTAATAATATTATTACATTTACCAAATGCAGCACATTAATGCTTATGCTGTGTGTGAATGGTGTTGGTGTGTGTGTTAGTGTGGGTGGCGGTCCTCATCGGTGTTTTTGTCTTACTATTTGGTTTAGCTTTCTATTTGGCTAGCGAAAAAAGTCCCGCTACATAAGCACAAATATCACTAGGCTGCAGTGCGTATATATGTATGTATGTGTGTGTAATTTGTATCTGTATATGCGTGTGCTTTTGGGTGGGTGGGTTGTGTGTGATATACATACACACATATGCATCTATTTCTGTTTATCTTGCTTGCCTACAGCACAAAGAAATGTTTCTCTCACGCACACTCACCTAGTATGTTTGTGTGCGTGTGTGTTGCACCTAAAGCCTGGCCTTCGTTAGAATATACTTAAAGAGAGTTCGAGTGAACCCAGTAAAACGATAGTTATAAGTGCGCGGCATTACAATGCATGCTGTTTTCTGTGCGTAATTCATGCGTGTAAATGTTGAACTGGGCTAACTGCAGAAAATGTGCCGTATGCCTTTTGCAAGCTCTGCTTTAACGCTCTCTCGCTCTGCGTATATTACAGAGTGTTGGTCTGTGTGTGTGTACTATTGAGTGTTTTGTATATATGTATTTTATGTAAGTATGTATGTATGCGTGTATATTTGTTTTTTATTTTTTTTATTTAGTTTTTGTTGTATATTTTGTTTAAGGTATTAACATTTAATTTAATTTCATTATTTTCATCGTCATATAAATAAAAAATAAATACATTTTTTTTCTTTTCTGTTCCTTCTCGTTACGCATGCAAGCAAAAACTGTTTCTGTCCTTCTCTTTTGTTTCTCTTTTTGTTATCGACTTTTTAAATACTCTTTAAAAAGCTGCTCTAATTTTACATATACGAAAAAATATATAATATATTTATATATATATATATTATGTATGTATGTATATAAAGTCGAGTTACATTACAAAAAAAATATATAAAGGAAAATATACATATATATTTATATATATATATATATGAATCAGCATCATTTGCTCTGTTGAATTGCTGTAGCATCGGCTTTACATATACACATATACATATATCCAGACTAACAAACATATATATATATATGTATATATGATACATACATATATACATATGTATTATAGGTATATATCATAGTTGTTTCATTTTATTTCTGTTTTAAATTAAATTTAAGCTGCAACTGCACGTGGCTTAGACTGCGACAGCTATAGCGGGCATTGAGTGTGCATGAGTGAGACAGTCAGTAAAGGTTGCTAACAGATGTCACTCGCGCTGCTGCAACTGCTAACATTGCCATTTACATTACATTCTGTTCCTGGTTCTGTTAAGTTCTGTTCTTTCTGGTAAGAGAGCTTTCGTCTCATTTCGATTGTGTATGTGTATCGTTTACTGTTCTCCTATTTCATTTTATACGTTTGCTTTGACTCGTGTGTGTGTGTGTGTGTGTGTGTGTGTGTGTGTGTGTTTGATGTAGAAGCAAAGCAAAATTTCTCCATGCAGCAGCATTCAAAATATCAACAGCTTCGTTTTACATTTCCCCCCTTCAAAAAATTAGCATTTAACATTAACATTAAATATGATACGCCCCATACAGTATCCCTAGTATCCCCCGTATGCCCATATGTATGTCCAAGCTGGGCTCCAACTATCTCTCTCTTTATCTATCTTCGGCGTTTCGTCTCTGTGTCTGCGTGTGTGCTTCTGTTTCCTGTTTTGCTTCTCTTCCTGCTTTCGCTCGCTGTTTGCTGTTCCTCGTTTCTCGTTGATTATTGCACCACACAGCATCCCTTTTTCTTGTTCTTCTTCTCGTCGATGACCACGTGACTAGCCGAAGTTGGTCCCGGCACCACCTGCTTTGAGACTTGAGCCAGTGAAGTGACGCCATTATTGCTATCCCCCTTGCCAGCTGCCGCTCCGCTTGCCACTCCATTGCCACCTGCTCCACCCACTCCAGTCGAGCCGACCACCTTGCTGCCGTGGGAATTTGTACCGTTTTGTGCTGTCGCTTGATTCTGCGAGAGCTGCAAGGCGATTGGAAACGAGACTACGATTAGTAAACATAGCGAGGATATAGCAACGAATAGAATTCATTTCGAAGAGTGTTTGTTTGGGAAAGAGAGACCGCAGTACCGAGAACTTTGTAATCTTCAGAGAAAGAGAGAGAGAGAATGGGGGGGGGGGGGACTATACTGAACAGTATATACATATGTATCTACAAGTTATATAAACATACAGATATGACAGATCAACAAGAGCATTACAACGAGCATAAATTCCAATGGGTCTAAGATGGGTACTTAAGATTGGAGTGAGCTTAATCCTAGTGAGTGTAGTTCTTAAATGTTCCCACAAATAATTGCTGGGGAGTAAAGTTACTGCTTTGGTTATACGGTATTTAGACATTCGAGACTCTATTTGCATACGCTGAACTCCAACACCAAGTGCCTCTATCTATTTATATGGAAATGTATCGTGCTTATCTTTTTCATATCGGGCTATATCTTTATTTACATAAAATCAATTGTAAGCTCTTTATCTGGCTTACAGTTGCATCATTTTAAGTATATGCTTGCAACAGTTGCAAATACCGAGAATGATATCGTATTTAGTGTCAATAGTCGTAACCTCTATATGGAATAAATTAGGTCAGCTCAAGAATTATTGAGCAATCCTTTGTAAATGCACTCGAAGTTTTCAAAGCGAATCGAACAACAAATTTTAGGCATTTTAAGTATGTAGGGTATCTGAACTCCACAAGATCTATATCGCCCATTTTTATCTCTCTCCTCACTCTTTCTCTTTCTCTGCAGTTATCTATTCTTTTCTCTCCCTCTGTGACTACTACTCTCAACCCCTTTTGTCTCTATGCAGATCTCATATTTCCGCTTCTCTGTAGCTCCTGTTCTCTTTAGCACTTCTCTCTCTCTCTCTCTCTCTCTCTCTCTCTCTATGTATTTTAAGATCTTTTCTTTCTCTCTCTCTCCCTTATTAGTTCCTGCTCTCTTTCGCTTTATGTAGCTCCTCCTCTCAGCAGCTCTCTCTTTCGCTTCGTCTCCTTTGGTTTCGCTTACATTTGTTTTGGTAACCGTCTCGCCTATTGCAGTAGCGCCATTACAGTTATCGTCGCCATGCTGTGCGTTGCCGTTGCCTATTGTACGATCCTCTGTGGGCGTGATGGGCTTGCCGCCTGTGTGTGGAGAAGGGTGGGAATGTTAGCTAAAGTGAGAATTGCAGAGAAGAGCAGCACAACTGCAGGTCTTACCACGTATCATGCTAACAATTTCATCAGCCTCTCTGGATAAATCGCCGCCCGGACGAAACGGATTGTCCCAACCGGAATCAGTGCTGCAAGATAGTGTTGATTACAACAGTGTTGCAAAATGTACAAACAAAGACTGAGATTGTTTACGTACCTCTGCTGTCTATCATAGGCTGGTCCCAGGCCAACGGTTGGCTGCATCGTTGCCGCCGTTATTTGCGTAAAGTCTATGTTACAATTGTAGCTACTAAACGTATTATCTAAATTATCTGAAAAACTCGTTAACGTATACTCGGCTGGCGGACAAATCTGTTGCGGTTGACTGCTTTGGTAAATTGAAACGCGCACTATCGAGCGCTCCGATCTGCAATTGGCAAGAAGAAGCGAGAGAAGGAATTCAATTATTATTATTATTAGCATTACTATTAATATATTTTATAATTATTAAATTACTGTTTTTGGCATTATCATTATTATAGTCATTAATATTGTCATTACCCATGCCATTCTCATAGTCACTGTCATGAGCATTACTTTGCTTTGTCATTGTCATTATCATTATCATTGGCATTGTCATCATTACTATCATTATTAGAGTCGTGAGTATTACTTGTTTCTGTCTTTGTCGTTATCATTTACAATTTCATGTTCCCTATCAATTTCAAAGTCATTGCCATTATTATTATCCTTCTCATTGTCATAGCTATTATTATAATCATTATCATTGTAATGTTCATTATCATTGGCATTGAATTTGTTGTTATCCTTCTTATTGTCCTATTGTCATTACCATTATCATTATTGCTATCATATTCATTCTTATTATCATTGCCTGACTCATACCCCGATGTATTATTATTATTACAATCTCATATCAAGTATATTATGATATAATCGATTCACAGTCAGTCTCGAATAGCTCTGCCCACACTTGACAAACCTTCCGCCCCTCCTCCGTCTGACGCTATTCGAATCCCGACAAGTATTACTAGTTAGAAATCGAAATATACATATAGCTGGTTGGGCAGTCGGATGAATTCTGTTGCCGACTGCCCACCAATTAAATTCAATGTCAATTGAATTAAGTCATTTGCCAATTTGTGTCGCAACGCAACGCATCGCGTCAGCGATTTGAACTTTTCAATTAAATTTTTTCCAATTGAATTTCATCCACAAATGGAAATTGACATGGCAAGACCGCAAAATCTCGACAAGCTCTTGAAAATAGAAACAAATAAAAGCAAAGCCCAGCGACAGCTTCAACTAGTTTTACTATTTAAGCGCGTGCCACAAATTGTCGCAATCGTGTTAAAGAGAGAGAGAGAGAGAGAGAGAGAAAGAGAGAGAGAGAGAGGGAGGGAGAGAGAGTGTCGTTGACCCTGAACTACTTTTCCAGGAAACATGGCAATCCCTAGGGTATCTTAATGTGTTTCATTATTTCACTTTTTCATTGAATTACGTCGCGACTCGAACGTGACTTCGCGCCACAAACGACAGCTTCGAGGTTAACCAACTCTTAAAAGCTAATTTAAGGCAAGTCTCGGCCTAAACCAGTTGCGAATTACAACTTGTTTAAAAGGTGTTGCTCTTGGCATAGAAATATGCCCAACGCAGCACATCATACAACTTTCAATATACACAAAACACAACGAAAAGGGCGCAGAGCCAGAAATCAGTTGGAAATTGTAGAAGATTGAAGATAGATGAGCGATGATCAAAGATGAAATACAAATGAAATATGATCGAAGATGGAATATGAGTGGAGGAAAGTTAAGAAAGACAGAGGTTGGCGGATTAAAGAAGGACAATAGAAGATTGTCTATCTTGTGGTTGGAGGCTAGAGGATAGAGGATGGAGAATAGAGGATAGACTATAGAAAATACTGAATAGATGATGGAAGATAGAGGCAATGATAGAGGATAGAGAAAATAGTGAACATATGATTGAGAGGGAAGAGAAGAGAAGAATATATGATGCATAATAGAAGAGAGAGAGTAGACAATAGAAAATAGTAACTATATGATAGAAGATAAAACTATAGAGGATGGACGATGAAAGATTGATGGAGGATAAAGGTTCGACGATAGAAGATAGATGAAATAAAGAATAAAATATCAAAAAGTGTAGGGGAGATACGCGGACAGAGTAATGAGAGATGAGACGCAGAAGTGATAAATAGATTGCGGCTAATAAAGTAGTGACATATGATACGAGATGATAAAAAACTGAAAGCTCCATATGACATGTTTTCTATTGTGAATATATTTACCCGGAATTCATAGAGTATATACACTTGAGTTAATTATGAAAGCAGAAAAGCATAAACAAATGATTCTCTTTTACATTTACTATAAGGCCAGTGATTCACGTTTCTAGACTTCTGCAATCTTCTGCAATCTGCTATACAGTTTGATATTGAGTATCTGCACTTGGAATCGAAATTGACGTAGATCTGACAAGTTTCGCGGCGACTGCCTCTGATTTGACATTGAAAGCGAACAAGAACTTTGCATTCAGCTAATGAATTCTATTAGTTGTAAACATATTATCGAAGGTATTATTGAATGATATCAGAGCTCGCTGCCCTGCCAGCACAACGGCGCGACTACAACTAATTGATATGTGACCTCATTTCGAGAAAAAGAAACTTTAAAGAGCTACAACGGCAAAGGGTAGCGCCGAAGGGACAATAAACAAGCTAACTTATGACTCATAACTCAGCTGAAACAAAGGCGTCGCCCCTTTGCCACATATACCCTATTTGTATGCAGTTGCATAATGGTGCGAGAGGCCCATTAAAGTCAAGTAAGCCCCCGTTACATGCATGCAAATTAGCTGGGCTCCCACCGAGCGAAGCGTCGCCCCATTTTATCACAATAATTCGCAACTAGTTCAAGTCGTAAAAAATTCCCAAGAAGCTTTGTTTTATTTGCCTTCTAAAGTTTTTGTTGCTATTTTTAGCTGTTTAGCTGCTTCTACTTCTCTTTTTTTCTTCAGTTCAGCTCAGTTCAGTTCGTTTCGTTTATGTTTCTTGTGGGGTTCCAGGAAACCCGAAACGAGCCGCAAAGCAATATTCTTAGCTCTATTTAACGCTGTTGCGGTCTTGTTTTTTTTTGGCCAGATGTGATCTAAGATCTACGATCAACCAGCTCGTTCTACGTTTTGGACTTCTTTGTGTGCGCCGCTGTCCATCAGCTTCTTCTTCGTCTACTGTTTCTTTCTGATTTTTCGCTCAGTCATTTTGGTCTTTTGTTCATCGAAAAGAAGCTCACAAGTTGTTTCCAAACAATTTACGCAGTTGAAGGTTAGAGAGGGATAGAGACAACATGTTAGACTATCAGTTACCCTCGACTCAAGACTTGGCTATATTCCAAGTGTTATTCCCTTATATCGGAGGCATATATGGTTCTATAATAGATTTAAGTTATTCGAAATAATACAAGGTCAGCCATAACACCTATTTACAGGATATCAGATTTACTTTATACATCAAATTCATTCATCTTAACTATTTTGAATCTAGTATAAGTTAAGTACACGGTTTTTTTTGTTAACGTCTAGTTGAATGAGTCAATTGAAGCAATTTTTAGTCAGCGCCCAGAATATAAACACTGATTAGAAATCATGTCCATACATATGTTTGTACGCCTGATAAGGTCGAAGATGTCGCTTGTTGATATTTGCAGCTTTTACAGTTATATATAAATTACAGGGTATTGGATGAATGCAGTAGGAAATATACGCTCTCTGTTTTTCATAGTGCTACAAATGAATGGGTATTTCTAGTATTCTGTATGATTTTTGATGCGAAAATAAGTCAACATTAATTGCAGATACTTTTGTTCTACAAATATCCTTCACAATAGTGCACTTGTTTCTATTTTATATACTCGTATTTCCTATATACTCTTAAAAGTGACACCTTTAGGTAAACACAGGGTATTTTCAAGTGCTGCATAGCACTAAACTCTCAGACTCTCAGATTCCTTATCACTTGGAATAGCTTTTACTTTAGCGCAACATTTATTTATAGACAATTTATATTAATTACAGGGTATACGTCATAGCAACCATAGCTGAAGACTGAAGATTGTAGCGCAACGAATGGGAATGGAAATCGAAACGAATTGAATCTAAAACGATTTCATAAACCAGCGCCAAGTTGTTTTATCTGTTTACTTTTCAAATACACTTCATAAATTCAACGTACGAACTAATGTTCTTGTTTGTTGTTGTTGTTGTTGTTGTTGTTGGCGGCTCATTGAACATGTGAAGATTACGTCATGTGCCGAAATTGATATGCGAATGCGACAACAACAACAGCAGCAAAAACAAGTACGGCAACAGCAACTGTAACAAGCAGCATGACAAAAGGAACAAGCAGAGTTACAAGCAACGAAAAACAAGTTTTTTTTTTTTTTTGTATATTTCCCACTTCTCAAGTGCCAGCTGCTGTACGAGCAAGACAGGGAGGGAGCGCGATGGGGAGGAGTAGGAGGAGGGAGCACACGTTCGTGGGCTGTCTGCTCATCATAAACTTCCTTTAGATTAAAAGGCAACAACAACAACAACATGAAGCATAGCTAAGCAAAGGGGAAATAAAAACTAAAAACTTGTTGCTCTGGCGAGTGGGAGTGCGCGTGTAAGTAAGAGTGAGATAGCGGCGACTAAGTGCAAGGTGTTGGAAAGCACATGCAGCGAACTTGAGCGCCGCTGCTCAACTTCACTCCTCTCCTCTTCTGCTTCTTGCCCACTCCAGATGCGTTCGGTTGTTGTTGTTGTTATAGTCGTTTAGTTCTTGCACAGCGATGAGCGCATCAAGTTGAGGCGGCAAAGCAGCGCAGCGCAGCAGAGCAGCGGCAGAGCTTTCAATTAGTTCTGGGACGACGTCACAGCACACACACATGCACACGCATACGAACTCACGCAGGCATTGAGCATTGAGAGCAGCGTAAATTAATTTAACAAATTACTGTGCCACATACATACATACATATGTACAGAGATGGATGCATGTGTGTGTGTGTGTTTTAGATTTATGTCAGTGACTGAGCCCCACCCGCGCGTAACGTTTAAAAAAAAAAAGAAAATGAAAAAAAAAAGAAAAATGAAATTAACAGTTGAACGAAATGTTAATTGAACATTTTTGCACTTGACGTCAAACAGCAGCAGCGCCAGCAGCAGCAATTTATTTGCATGCCATTTGGAAATAAAAACAAAATACTTGTTTTGTTTTACTGTATTGCATGCTATTAAAGCAGCGCTGCATTGCGGTGCCCGTACCTGCTGCTGCTGCTATTGCTGCGACGCGTCGACGTCGACGGCAACTGCGGCCGCTGTCGGCATTTTATTTTCAACAAAAATTTTTAAAACACAAAGCACACAGAGATGCGATCACATGGCCATATTATAGAATTTATATTATAGGCACACAAACATGTACATAAATATATATGTATATATATAGAAATAACAACGCCGCAACGGGCACGAACACCGTCCAAACTTAAAGCTATGTCTAATTTATGTACAAACAAGGCACTATATTTTAACGCACACTGTTAAAGGCAGCAGCACACTTACACGCACACACAAGCACACGCACACGTACACACTAATATGCGCTAGTCGGGCCAGTGTATTTTAATTGCGTTCACAGAGCATTAGCAGAGCTGCGCTACAGTGTGCGAGAGCGCGCAAGTGAGAGAGTATGTGTGAGCGTGGGGAGTGGCAAATGGGGTGGTGGAAGTGGCGTTGGCGGGCAAACGTAGCCTGCTGCTGAGCGAGGAGAACTGAAGGGGGCGCTAGTGTGTATTATTTTTTGCGATGAACTCACTGTGCGCATCCCACCATGGACAACAACAGCAACTGGCTAAGCGTAACAGCATGAGTGTATGTCTATGTGTGTGGGCATGGGGCGAATTACACTGTTTAACAATGGCGTAAATTACTTTCACATTGTTTTATTACTTATTTTGCTCTTCTATATTTATTTTGCCATGGCATTTCAATTGTGTTTTTTGGGCATTTGTAAAGAAAAAAGGCTTGCATTTACCAACACTGCGGCGGTGGGTGTTGTGACTGCAAACAGCAACTCTCTCTCTCCCCCACTCTCGCTCTTTCTCTCTCTCTCTCTCTCTCACACACACACTCTCTTACTAATACACCAACCACTTGCACTGACTGCTGCCTAGCTTTGTAGGTGTGCATGCGTGTTTGTGTGTTTATGTGTCCCTTTTTGGCACGCACGATTGACTTTTGCAATTGTTGTTTTTCGTGTCGTTTCGTTTTTTCCTGTTTCTTGTACTTTTAGTTGCTGTCACTTTACATTTAGCTGGCATTTAATTTGTTAACAACTAATTCACGCACTTGACAACTTGACTTTCGGCAGCTGCTGCTGCTATTCCTGCTTCCTCTTCTTATGCTGCTGCTATGTGTTTTCAACGTTCTGCTGCTGCTTCCTCTTCCAGCGATTCTACGCGCGTTTTACTTTTGCGAACCGAACCACCGTCTGTCCGTCCGAACAGTGTTGGCTGTCTATGCCCTTTGCTCGACTCTCTCTCGCCCGATTCGCGCTCGGCTGCTGGGGTTGTTTGTTGAAGGCAACTCACCAAACGCGGAACACGATTTGACAATACAAATTCAATCAAGTAAACACACACACATAAACAACAGCAAAAAAACAACAAAAAATAAGTAACAAAATAAGATTGAAAATTTACAAGAACAACGAGTGGCAGAAGAATACGGCGAATTCCAAGCAATGAGCGAACGAGCGCCCCGCACGTAATTCTCGTTTGTTGTTGGCTGTTTGGCGTTGTCGCTGCGTTTGCCTAGCTAAACTTGCAAGCTTGCTGCTAAAAAGTAAAAGATACAATACACACACACATATACACAAACACACACGCACACACATACGTTTGTGTTAAATGTTTGCAGGAGCGCGCGTTGCTGAGCCGCACTAACTAAGAGAGTGCGCGAGAGAGCCACAGCGCGCGCTCTCCAACTGTGAAGTTCATGCGCTAAGGTTGCCACCTAACAAAGATTTTTCCTATTCCAACTGGAAATTAACTGCGATGTCTTTTAAAAACAAAACGCAGCTTAATAAATATAGTTTCAATAACAAACAAAAAAATTGAGCAGCGAAAATGAAAATGTTTTGATCTGGAAAATGAAAACTATTTTCGAATGTGATCTGATTTTTTCTTTTTAATTTTTAAGTAGGAAAGTTTATATTCAAACATATATAAATTCATTTTGATCTTTAAATAGTTGCTGTACTTTTTTCAACAAATTTTGGCTGCTACGCAGTAAACGTAAACAAAAGAAAAATCCAATTGGGAAATGCGCGCAATAATCTTTTGGCCAAACAAAAACAAACAGAAACAAAAAGGCGGCAATTTCGGAGATTTGACAGCTGTTTTACGCCAACAACAATAGAACCAAACGAACTGCGCCAATTTCCCATTTATAGTTATTGCGTTGTTGTTGCTATTGTTGTTTTCGCAGATGCGCAATAAGATGAACAACAACAGGAACATAAACGCACAATGTAATAATAACAAAAACAAACAAACAAACAATAACGCCAACGTGCCACATCTGGCAACGCTGCTAAACCAACAAACATGACATCACTTTTTTCCCCGTGTTGTTGTTTTCTTTTTGCGCACTCACAAAAATGCAAAGTAATGTGAAGAGAGCGCGAATGCCGCAACGCAAGAGAGCGCTCTCTTTTACGCTCTCGCGCTTTGCTGCTCCCTCTGCCGGCGCTCTTTGCCGCCGCCACCGCTGCCGCTGCTGCTGCTGCTGATGTTATACACAACGTGAACGAAAATAAAAATAATAACATAAGAAACATAAACACGTAACTATATAAAAGGTAATCTGGAGAGCCATTGGGGAAGCTGGCTGATAAATGGAAATCGTGTCAAGCCAGGGGTGCCAGATGGGTGAGTAGGAGGTGGCGGTGGGGGCACCACACACACAGACACGTGTATCGCATCGGGCGCAGCAGCGCACGTCTGTTTAGTTTTTCATACAGCTTTTTTTTTTTTCTTATTTCGGCTGTGCTTGACAGTTAATAAACAGCGTTGCCAGACGGGCGGACGCGCTGATGCTGACAATTGGGAACATTGCCTGTCAGTGTATGTGTGTGTGTGCTTCTATTGTTGTCGACGCCGCCACAAAAACTATTCAGAGCGCACGTACAGCGTGCGTGTGTGTGTATGTAGGTAATAGGGCTGACTGACTGAGCGACTGACCAGCGGCACAATTACCGTTAACATTACACACACAAAATGTGACAATGGCTGACTTTTTGCTGCCGTCTCTTCTTCTCCCGCCTCCTCTTCCTGCTGGCATGCTTTGCAAGTGTATGGGTCACCGGAAAATCAATCGACGGACTGACAGCTCACGCACACTCACACTCAGACACGGATGCAGATGTACTTTCACAATAGGCAAAGCATGTACGTAGATTACACACACACATACACACAAGCGCAAGGTGCTCGAATTTCAAGACATTCACTTGAAAATTACCAAGGCAAGCGCTGCCAGATCAAGATAATGAAGAAACAGCAGTATGTAGAGGGGAGATGGGATGGTGGACACTGGTCGGGGTCAGTCGGCCCAGCATCCGGGCCAACTGTGCTAATGCCCGCAGCCACATCAGCTCACCTCACCTCAAGCACAGCCCATTTTTATTTCATCTCCGTCTCATTCTCATTCACATTCCTATTCTCACATTCACATTCACATTCACATTCACATTCTCATTCTCAGTCTTCAATCTTCGATCTCATAAACATAATCAATAATAACAGCAAATGGCGTTGTCTATTCTTATGCTTCGCTTGTTCTATACCCTTCGATGCTGTGCGTACATCCATTCTGTTAGCCATGATGTACCGCATGGAAGAAGATAGCTTTATTAAATAGATCTTGATCTAAATTTATGAATGTTTCTATACTTTTGCTTTTTCTTCTCGTTTTATTTACTTTCTCAATCTACTCCTTCATTACATCTGTTTATCATTTTTCATATTTCCATTTCTTCTAATTGCTTTATATTTGTCACTACCACTATCTTCCTCTCTCTGTCTATCTAACGTTTTTATCTATGATGAATGAATGAACTTTACCTATATCTTTATCTATCTATCTACATCCATTTTATCGTATTTATAATAACTATATCTTTCTCCCTCTATTTACCTGAAGTAATCTAAATCTTCCATTTTTCTTTTTCTTTCTAACCCTGCCAGTTGTGTTTTTCTCCTTCATTCTCTCTCGTTATCTAGCCATATCGTTCGTATGTAGTTCTCTCTCTATCTATCGCTGCCTATTTTTCCTTTATTCCTTTGACCCTATGCCTCGTTCACTTCCTCGCCCCTCTCTTTATCCTATCTCACTCAAGCCATCTTTTACAGGGTATTTCATTTGTAGCACTTCAAGAAGTTAACGGTTCCATTGAAATTAAGTAGCCGTAGTTCGGTAGTTCGCCAGCTGAAGAATGTTTCCATGCAGCAAGTGGCGCTCGATGACATCACGCGGTCGCGCTTGAAGCGCACGAACCGGCAAATAAAAGCTCACACGCACACAAAGAGAGAGAGAGAGAGAGAGAGAGAGATGGAGACAGAGCGAGTCAAGCAGGAAAGGTCACAAAAATAAGCACGTACTCTGGCAACGCCAAGCGCTGCGTGCTATCGACAATAACGCAGAACGACGGACTATCGATGAGGCCACACGCAATGATCCAAAAATTATAAATAATAAAAAGAATAAAATGCGTGGGCGATTCCAGTTATCGATAAACAGCTTAATATGGGGCGAGCTTTAATTATAAAAAGCGTTGTGTGGGTGTGCCGTAGTGAATAGACAACAGTCACACACACACGCGCGCACACAGACAGTCAGGCACCTAAACAGAGCCCAAAAAATAAAGATGTGGGTCAACAACCACCAAATGAAGTTGACCTACATCATGCTTTAAAATGCACACGCACACACACACACACACATACCCATATAGCACGACATTATGTAAGCAATGAATGCGACAGCAGCGCAGTTTAACGGTATTCAACGGCTGCTGCTACTGCTGAGAACGCGCAACTGCAGCGCCGGCGCAGAGCAAAAAACAGTTGGATAAACTCCAATTGGAGTTGTTGGTGGTGGCACATCAAATTGGGCATGGGTAACAGCATGTGGGAGAGCGAGAGAGAACGGATGAAGAGAGCGGCTTAAGTAAACAGAGCGGCGCATCCTGTGTATATATGTGTGTGTGTGTGTCTTATCAGATGTAGTTCATTTGCTTCTTTTAAACTTCCAACGTAATTATCGATTTAAAAAAGTTTTAGGTTTTTATCTGTTTCTCTCTTTTTTTTTTATTGGCGAGGGGTTGTTTGTTTTTCATGCAGAGTTCAATGCATGCCAATTGGACTGAGTGCGTGCGTGTGTGTGGCTTGGGTTTAGGCTTAACTGTAGCTTATTTTCAAGCGAAAGATACATATCTACGAGACATAAATAAATAAAAAAACTAAGTACCTCTCACGATCTTTTGTCTTTTAATGCGCCATAAAAGTAGAATCCCAATTTAGAGCAAATCCATTAAACAAAAGAGCACGTTCTTTTGTACTCATATGGCAAAAGCGCATTGTACAAAGCGAACTGCATAAAAAATGGGTTCATTAACTTTTTGTTCAGCTGCTGTGCAAGAGATGAGCGCGTGAGGCAAGTTTCCACTCTGCGCACTTTGCATACGACAATCTCTCTGCATTTAACGAAACTACCAACATCCTCATTGCCGTTCCACCTAACCTTCGATTGAGCATTCATTCCCAGCTTTTCACCTTCGTTAAATTTTTCACAACTACCGCGAAGCTGCTAATTCTGTCACCTTAACCAGACTACCAATTCAAGCCCTCGTCGAATCTTCATTTCCGTTTCCAGCTACACTCAACTTATTTCCAGCCTCGTCAAGATTTTGGTTCCCATCATCTGCTCATGGCTAATTAAACACCGTTCCGAGGCTTTTCACAGAACTCTCTTTCATCGTTCATCTGCTACGTTAAGATTCCCATCAGTGTGGAGAAAAAAACTGTGACGTCACGCGCAGTCATTGCACTGACGATCCGCATTTCTCTTGCACTAATTGCTTACTTAGTGCTCTCTTTATACGCGTACATTGTACATACATTTGTCGACTTCTTCTTCTTAAGCATTCTTATTATTCTTTTTTCTATTCTACTCACTCTTCCTGCACCTCGATGCCGCTGTCGTCCATATTCAGCTTTGCATAGTCACCGTAGGTGGCGTAATTGCTGCCGATTAGCGGTAAATGCGTCGCCGCTGTTGCAGTTGCTGCCAAAAGCGGCTGACCAGCAGCAGCGCCGGCAGCGGACGCAGCAGCGGCGTCGGCCGCATCGAAACCAAAGCTCGGCTCCACGTGCTCAGAGAGCGGCGTCGGCGTCTCAAACACCAAAGTCTCAACCATGGAGCCTTTCGAAGAGCCGAACGACACGCTGCAAGGGATTAAAAAGAAAGAAAGAAAGAGAATGAATGAATGAGATGTGATTGCTTATTGGAGGACTAGAAAGCTCTTCGGGCCACGCACCGTTTCAGTCCAACGCTTTTGGTGCCCAGCTTGCTGAGCTTGGGCTTTTTCTGATTGTGGGTGGGCGGGCGGTTGAATTTATCACTTTGATCGCTCGAGTCTGCCGCGCCGGCCGTGGTGGCCGTCTCCTCGGACAGGTCGTCCACGTCGCTGCGATTGTTGTCGTTGTTGTTGTAATTGTTGTTGCTGGCCTCCAGATCGTTGTCGTTGTTGTTGCTATTGCTGCCGTTGTGATTGTTGTTGTTGCTGTTGCTGCTGCTGCTGCGGGACGGATGCGTCGCTGCATGGATCAGCGGCAGCGTCAACGTTTTTGGTGGCGACGGCGACAGCGACAGCGGCGGCGGCGTTGGCGTCGATGCGCTACCCAGCAGACGTGTGCGCTCATCACAGCTATCTGCTGTGACAGCGACTGTAGCGGCGGCGGAGGCAGCAGCAGAGGCAGAGACAGCACTCGACGTTGACGGCACGTTAGCAAGCATTGCGGTTAGCGGCGGCGGCGCAGTCGGCTTAAGCTTAACAAAAGTTTCGTTCAGTTCTGGATGCTAATTCACAGCAGAGACTGCAGCATTTTGACTGCTGTTCTTGTTGTTGTAGCTGTAAAGTTATTGTTATTGTTGTTGTTGTTCGGTGCTCGTGCGTGAGTTGAATGCACTCGCACGAGTTTCGTTAAGCTAACGGCGCGCCTGGCGGGCGAGGTAGTTGGGCGGCAAAAAGCTTCGTTCAAAAGGCAATAACAACAGCGCAGCGGAGGAGTACGAAGCAGAAGCGGTAGAACAACAGCGCAATAACAACAACAGCAACAATGGTAATAACAACAATGCGACGTTGGCAATGTTTTATTTAATTTATCGTTTGCTTTATTTCGCTTGCCGCTTGATTGAATTTAAACCGGACGCGGCGGCGGCAGCGGCGACGTCGACGCCGACGCTCAATAATAATGACGACAACGACAATTCTTGCATACGAATGCTACGGTACGCGGTTCTGCGGCTGCGGCGACGGCAACCAGCGGCGGCAGCCGCAACTGCGCCTTTTTTTGTTTCACCTTTTTCTTTCACACACACGAACACATGCATAGAGAGACACGACGATACACGACTTAATTTCCGCAACAGAATTGAATAGAATTTCCAACTGGCAGAAACACAGACACACACACAAAATATTAGCACCCAAAAACAACAAATTCAAACAAAAACAGCAATAACAACAAACGAAAGAGGCGGCAGGCGACTGCGCTCGATAATTGCACTTAGGCACACTTAGCACGGACGAGAAGATGCGGCGGCGCTCCGACTGCAGCGGAAGTGCATTTGTAACACGTTTGCGTACGCTAACAAGTTTATAAATAAATATGCATGTGCATTTAATAAATCCGTTTTGTCGACTGCCCCTGTTGCTGTTGCTATTTATTTTGGCCCTTCTTGCGTCGTCGTGTGTATTTGCTGCGCTTCGAATTTCAGCCACTGTCGTTAGTGTGGCTGAGCTCGATTGGACAGGTAACCCGCACAATTGGCCAGCAGTAAATTAGTGGCATTTTATGACTAGATGTTACCTGGTCACACTTTAAACCGAACAATTTTAAGCAAGTGTGTCCACATAGAAGTAGAGCTGGCAATGCGGATTGAGAATTTAATATAAATGTATATGGGTCAAACTATTTAAAAATTTATTTCCTTTATTGATTTGAGACTTTGATACAGCACAACCAATCAAAATTATTTTAGCTTTTTAAAAATGCTGGATTTTGAAGCAGCATTATTTAAATAAAATGTATATCGATATCATCAGTGGGCAATCGCAAAATAAATATACTTTTGAAATCTGCCTCAAAAGAAACTAATTAGTTCAGAATTAATTATTTCTTTAAAAAATGATCTAACATGAGCTTGTTCGTACTGACTGCCTGTTTTTCGGGCTAAATTTATTAACGATTAAATACCAAACGAAAAAAATACTAGCATACTAGCTGGATCAGCACTTGGCCTAGTTGTGTATTTTACGTATCGAATATAAAAGCTATCGTCCATATCGATATCACAAGCATTTGTCATCTGTGCAAACAGCGAACAACACAACAAATAAGCTGCAGCGGCAACAGTTTAATTATAAGTATTAAGAACAAGACGCTCGTACGTTCCGGCAACTGGTAAGTTATAAATTTATTTTTTTGTTTACAAAAGAATTGAAAATAAGAGAAAGTAATCAATACAAAGCCGTTGGTGCAATGCAGCTTCACAGTTACTCAGCTCAGCTCTGCTGTTAACATGTGTGCTTGTAGTTGTGCGAGTTTGTGTGTGTATGAGTCAGCGTCGGAGCCCTATATAAAAGAAAACAACAAAATAATGCAAAGCAGAAGCAGCACAGTTTTGCGCTTTATAAGTGTTTTACGTGGAATTCGTTAAAGCAGACCATTTGTTGGGCTGCAAAATGGGGCGCGGCAGCTGTCTGTGTAAATAAAGCACACACAAACACATACGCACACACATGCACAAAAGTCGTGCTGTGTTTATTCCTTTTATGGGTTTTCAATTAAGCGAGGCTGAGCTGCTGTGTGTGTGTGTATATATGCATATGTATGCTTTTTGTTATTCATTGAAAGCAAATGACACCGCATTGATAAGCACACATACATACGCACACATGGCGACACACACACACACACAAACACCGTTGGGAGTCAGCCGTTGACGTTGTCATTTTTGCCATTTTGGTTGCATGACTCACACACATAACTCGCTCATACGTGTTTGTGTGTGAGTGTGTGCGTATCTGTTTTCTATACCCTGTATACACAGTGATGAGGGGTATATTGCTTGCAGCTTTGTACACATCAAATGGAATATTTGTAAAGATTTAACATAAAATAAAGTAATAATAAGTGCAGTATGCTTAAAACAACATTTAGCTGTTTACAGCGTATGCAGCAGTCGCTCACCAAGTAGTTTTCAATAATTTTTGCTGTTGACACAGTTTGGTTTGGCTTTGGCTTTGGCACTAGCGGCGCAGCTGCGATGTTTTGGCTATATATAGACATAAACTGAATCGACTGCAGCTAATATTTGTATTCTGTATATCTTCTAGCTAACACTCACACATCACCAATTCACACGCACCCACATACGCTCGCACTCACACACACACAGCTAAAAGATGTCCTCCCGCAAGACCGCCGGACGTCGTGCAACGACAAAGAAGCGCGCCCAACGCGCCACATCGAATGTGTTCGCCATGTTCGATCAGGCACAGATCGCCGAGTTCAAGGAGGCCTTCAATATGATCGATCAGAATCGCGATGGCTTCGTGGAGAAGGAGGACCTGCACGACATGCTCGCCTCGCTGGGCAAAAATCCCACCGATGAATACCTGGATGCCATGATGAACGAGGCGCCCGGCCCCATTAACTTCACCATGTTCCTGACGCTCTTCGGCGAGCGCCTGCAGGGCACCGATCCCGAGGATGTGATCAAGAATGCCTTCGGCTGCTTCGACGAGGAGAACATGGGCGTGCTGCCAGAGGATCGGCTGCGCGAGCTGCTCACCACAATGGGCGATCGTTTTACAGATGAGGATGTGAGTTGATTAAGGGAAAAACTATTTGGATATATAATCCCAATTCTCTCTCTCTCTCTCT
The DNA here is from genome assembly GCA_035047565.1 of Drosophila mulleri. Classification (NCBI taxonomy): domain Eukaryota; kingdom Metazoa; phylum Arthropoda; class Insecta; order Diptera; family Drosophilidae; genus Drosophila; species Drosophila mulleri. Next base: position 383,466 of record JAWNPK010000166.1, on the reverse strand, counting down.
CTCTCGCTCTGCAGGTGGACGAGATGTACCGGGAGGCTCCCATCAAGAATGGCCTATTCGACTATCTGGAATTCACGCGCATCCTGAAGCACGGTGCCAAGGACAAGGATGAGCAATAGGCCAATTGTACTTGATTGTTTGCCAACCGTTAATCGGCTGCAATATATATGCCCATATATCTGTATATATTTGCGCATATGTATATTCCGACTTCATGTCCAGCTGCCTACGAATCGTGTATTTTATATGGCTTAAAAGCAACTATATGATAACCTTTATGTTCATATATTATATATTCTAATTTTTTTTACCTGTTCTGTTCTTTTGAAATTTACATTTTAACATTTATGTGCGATTTATAGCGAATGTGTGAACTGATAACACGATTTTTCCGATTTCCATAAGTATTAACTCATATATATATATATATAAAGATATACATACATATACAAACTCACACACACACACATACACGTACTATTTGCTGAGTGAGTCCCATTAAAAAAAACAACAATTTGTTTCTTATCCTAAGTGAATCGTTTTAATTGTCAAATGTCTTTGCCTAGCCTAGTCCTTAGCTTCATATGCGACTGTACTCGACGGCCTCGCGGCGCTGCTTGTAAGCCGCCCACAGCTGGTTGAGCACGTCGGCGAAGAGCACGGTGCCCAGAAAGACGAGTATCGTGCCCAGCCAGTGGGAGAGGGTGAACGGATTGCGGAAGTAGATGATGGAGAAGAGGAGCGAGACGAACTTGCGCAGCGTCACCACGAGGGTGACTGTGAGGGAGGCGGCACTCCGTGGTCAGCACGTAGACGGAGCTGATGCAGATGTACTGGGTGACCACGTTGCACAGCAGGTAGAAGAGCATCAGCGGAAAGCTGAGCGTCCAGCTCACTCCGGGCACGGGCAGGGCGACAGCCACCGTCTCGGAGCTAACGGCGATGCTCCAGTGCTGGGCGATGTTGCTGGCCATGATGAGGAACCCGGGCAGGGGCAGCATGTGTGTGTAGAAGAGCGCCTCGTTGGGATGCTTGCCGTAGCGCTTGTAGATCACCTCCTGGTAGATGCCCATGTAGGCCGTCACCAGCAGCGCGATCGTGAGCAGAGCAATGCCCACGCTCCACCAGAAGAAGTCCGAGAAGGAGGTGTCCACCTTCAGAGTGGGATGCGTGTTGTCCTTGACATCGCCGCTCGACACCAGCGTGCACAGAATAATGCCCGCCGTGATCATCGCCACGGAGCTGTACTGCCTCAGGTTGTAGCGCTTCTTCAGCAATATGATGCCCATGATCATGTTGGCCATCAGCGACCCGCTGCGGAAGATCATGTGCAGCGGCATCGGTATATTGAAGTTGAACGCGTAGTTGTTGCACACGTTCGCCCCGAAGAACAGCACCACCAGCTTCACATAGTCGCGCAGCCCGATCTTCGGCCGCACCGTGAAGAACTTCGAGGTGAAGATCAGACCCTCGAGCGCGATGAAGAGGAACTGTGCGAATGTGATCAGGTTGCCAGCGCCCGGATCGATTTTGATGATCAGCTCCAGGAAGACGACGTTGCTGCAGCAGCCCACGAAGACGAAGATCATGGCCAGCAGAGCCTTTATATTGATCGCCATGTTGAAGTCTGAAGTAACTGGAGAAAATGTTAGACAGGAAAAAAAATGTCAATTTGTATCGATTCTCATCAAGAACTCTCAACAAAATACAAAAAAAAAAAAATAAGAAAAACAACAAGAAAAGAGAGTAAGAGCATTGCAATCGGCCGTTATCGACTGCAGGATGCTCAATCGCGGCCTATTATCCGATTTGCAACGCCTTCAACTTGTATACATATGTACGTATAAGGAGGCTGGGGAGTCCAGTCAGGGGAGAACCTGACCAGTATAATTGATTTGGTTCAGTTCATATTCGGCCTAGAGAGAGTTTAGATCTATTGTTACTAATTTATATAAAACTAGCTGGCCCGGCAAACGTTACATTGCCCTATCCATTATTTCTAGGTAAACAAGTAAGAAAGCTCTAGTCGAGACTGCTCGACTAGGAAATCCCCTGAACCCTTCGGAGAACTGATATTTCACTAATTCTTCCCGTCTTTCTGCTTACAAAAGAAACACACACACTCACACATGCACACGCGGACACACATACATAGACACTCATAGGCGCGCACGCATAAACACACATGGGCTGCAGTGTGGACTTACCATGGGAACTTTATTGTTTAATAACTTTTTTTGTGGACGTACGTTCTTCATGAAACTTTCAGATTGTGGTTTTATCATTACTATTTGAAATACGCCTTTTACAGAGATGAGGGTAAGGGGGTGGATATAGGGGTGGGGGGTGAATTATAACAAAAATCGAAATTCTATCACGTGCAGTCGAGTCTACATTTAAAATTTGGAGACTTTAGCTCTAAAGGTGTAGGAGATATAATTTTATAACTGGTTTTCGATAAGGTTTTTGATCGATAAAAAAATAACGGGATGAGTTATCGGTTTTTAGTGATAAACACGATATCCGCGTGCTGTATACGAGCATTTTAAAAAAAAGTTGAAGTCTCTAGCTTCTATATCTTCTGAAATCGACGCGTTCAAACATACGGACAGACGGACAGACAGACATGGCTAAATCGATTCAGTTTGTCGCCCTGATCAAGAATATACTTTGTGGGGTCTGCCACGCCTCCTTCTCCCTGTTACATACTTTTAACAAAACCATTATACCCTGATTTCCCATTTTCAATGGGTTCAGGGTATAAAAATAATGTCTGAGAAAAACAAATACAACAATACCTACCTAAACTTTCGAGATATTTTGCTTTTGTCCGTACGCGTATTATTTTTTAAACTTTTTTTTTTTTTAACAAATGTGCTTTTTTATGAATAGTCAGGTTCGCCTGAGGCTGTGCCGTAGACTGACTGACTACATTTGTTTATTTACTTCTACACTATTGTCAAAACTGTTACCAAGTTTACTGGGTATACAAAAAATTTGAACATTTGGGGAAAAACCGCGTTTTTCAAGTATTCGGCAAATTTTTTCAGTATTTTTAAGATCTACTATCCTACTCGTGGCGGAGACAAATCCATTTGCTCAACTAACCAAACGAAATTTGAAGCGTTTAGATCCTAAATTGCAGGTGAACGAATTTCAATTTCGTATTGCTCGTTATTCTATTGAGTCCAAGTATTTATATTCATGGGAAATCAAGGTATAATGCTTTTTTTCGGATCGGAAAACTTACACTTTATGATTTGAGAGTGTATCCGAGTATATGTATGTTCAAAATTTGTAGCTTCAAGACATACATTGCACAAAACCAATATACTCATCTCCTTTTCATGTGAATGAGTATAAAAACAGAAACATTTTATCATTCAACATCAAAGAAGAGGACGAAGCAATTATCGTAATGTTTGATGAATCAGATAAAAATAATAAATGTACATTCTTTTTAATACAATCTTTCGCCTGTTCTCGGAAATGTCCAACTAGAGAAAGATGCCCTATAAACAACTTGTCGAACAATATGAAGTGAGCTCAACTATTTCTTTTCAACGTGGATTTAGGAATAGCCTATTTAGATAGGTGAGCTATAGATAATCTATATAAGATAGGTTAGATATGTAGATCTAATATGATGTTTATATAGTTCCATAGATTTCGGTCCGTGATAAGCGGAAATGGAACTCTTTCATATTTATCTGTCAAGGCAAACAATATTTAAAACTATTGCTCGATTTAGAGATATCATGTTCCAAATGCATTTATATAATGCGAGCGAATATATCTTTTCTACAGCTTTTTAGTGGGTATATGCTGCCATTAGGCTTTTGAAAATTGAGTATTTGTTTGAAGAGCAGACTCTTGTGCACTTATGTTTATGAATATTATTGTTTAATGTTAGCCGATCCCATTCGGTTGTTTATGTCACACCTCTTGCAAAAACCATTTTTATATCAGATTTCAGCACGATTCTTACGCTAGAAGCTGAGCTTGTTTTAATGAATGGAAATTTTCAATGAGTTCACTTGGAACCCTTATCTTTTACAATTTTTTTGTATCAGAATTATGGTTTATAGTAATCCGATCCAACTCTGTTTGACATATTTTATACCCTTAGCTAAAAGCCATCTCAATACCAAATTTCAGTACTATTCATAGGCTACAAGCTGAGTTCACATGGAACAACTCACGAGATCTTGATATCTGAGCATCCTTTTGTGTTTATATTGCCTACACATAATTTCTGTTACTATCAACTCGAAAAAGATTCACAGCACACTCAGTTTCTTGAAAGTTACATACGTACTCAAAGCTCTGCAAACAAAAACAAACTGATCTGACTGACTGACGTTTCTCCTCAGCTCAAGAGTTTTTCTCCAGGGCTATATGTATACTCTATGTGACTGAAAGTGCGAAGACAATCAATGAAAGTTATAAGAATTCAGACTAGCTAAACGGGCACGTACTACCTAGTAGTATGTACATATATGGAGAAGATATTATATCTATCATTCCGGCACACTGCTTTCATTTCTTTTTATATACAATATATTAATAAAAAATATATAATATATAATATATATTTATTATATTAAATTTAATAATCTTCTGTTTTTTTTTTTTTTTTTTTTTTTTTAAATTTACTTTGGAGTTGAAACGCACTTGCTCAAATAGGGGCCAATTTTATAACTGTAGCATCTGCGGCGCTTTCGAAGAAACTGAATACTGAAAATTTAGACTATCTGCAGGCCCGCGGGAGACTAAAGCCAGAGGCCTACGCATATTATGACACATATGCTCTATGAACAGCCGGAAAAGGTATATTGAACACTGGGCGAAATTCAAATAGTTTCAATTGTTTCTCTGATACATGCCATGTAGAATAGCTCTAATATATATCTAGGTATATAGATCCATTTTATATTTAATAAATATTAACTATAATTTTAACAATTTGTATATTATATATGTGTTTGTTGCTATTTGAGTACAGGGAATGTGCTAGTTGAGCAGTCACTTGATTACCCAGGTTTACCTAATAAACTTAATATTTGTATTTCAACAGCTGTGGAAAAGACAAAAGACAGAAGCAATGGATATAGAAAGAGAGAAACTAGACTATTTGTTCTTTAAGAAAAAGAAAAGTGAAGAATAATTCGAAGTAACGTATGTATCGTAGGAACTGAAAGAGAAGAAAGAAAGTGAACGCGATGAAGTTATTTTTGATTCTGTGAGAAACAGTGAGAACAGAGAGAAGGGCTGCAATAGGAGAGGAAAGAGATGGAGAGAGCTAGGAAGAAATGCAGATATGAAAGGAGAAATGGTCTTCACTATCTTGAAATGGGGAGGAAAATGAGTGGGTAGATCGGTAGAGGAAAAATATACATATATATGCTTACAAGATAACAAAGAAGGAAGGATAACCAGAGAGAGAGAGAGAGAGAGAGAGGGAGTTATTAGGGGTGAAATTCTTAATGAAAGAGAATGAATGAGATGGATGAAGTGAAACGCAGGTATCAAGAGAAAGAGCAAGAGAGAGAGAGAGAGAGAGGTAGAGAGACATAAACAGAAAGAGAGAGACAGTGAGTTGGCGAGAAAGAAACATAGAGATAAACAAGTAAGAAAGCTCTAGTCAAGACTGCTCGACTACTAGATCCCCTGAACCCTTCGAGCAACAGCCATTTCAATAATTTTTAGCGTGTTTTTGCTTATACAAACACACACATACACACGCAAACACACTTGCATAGTCACACATAGGCGCGCACGCATAAACACGCATGGGCTGCAGTGTCGGCTTACTATAGGAACTTAATTGCTTAATAACTTTTTTTAGATTGTGTTTATATCATTAATATGCGTGTGATTGCCGAAGCTCAAGTCTCTAGTATTTGAGATACGCCTCTTACAAACTTATGGGTGAGGGGGTCAATATAGGGGTGGGGGGTGAAATTGAACAAAAATCGAAATTCTATAACGTAAATATGAATCTACGTTTTAAATTTGGAGACTCTAGCTGTAAAGATGTAGGAGATATAATTTTATAACTGCATTTCGATAAGGTTTTTGATCGATAAAAAAATAACGGGACGAGTTATCGATTTTTGGTGATAAACTCGATATGCGCGCTGTATATACGGTCATTTAAAAAAAAAAGTTCAAGTCTCTAGCTCTTATATCTTCTGAAATCGACGCGTTCATACATACGGACGGACGGACGGACAGACAGACGGACAGGGCTAAATCGACTCAGCTCGTCGCCCTGATCAAGAATATATATACTTTGTGGGGTCTGCCACGCCTCCTTCTCCCTGTTACATACTTTTCAGGGTATAAAAAGAACGTGAACAAAATATGGAATGGACCGAAATGCAAAGGGGGGAAAGGGGGGAGCATGAAAAAAGTATAATAAAGTAGTATAATTATGAGGCATGCGATATGTATAAGATGTGATAGGAGCTATGAGAAGGAGAGAGAAATACAGAGAGGGAACATGTTGATTAACGATTATATAATATACAGAGAAGAACAATGATATGAAATCAATGTCAATGTTGAATAGAAGTTCGATAAATAACCAAACGCTCTTGGGTATTTCTTTGTTGTCTCTTTATTTATTATTAAAAAATTTAGCTAAAATTATTTATTTTGAGTAAAAACAGAATTTTTACATAGAGGGGGATATGAGTACGTGGGGTATATGGGGTGTGGTGGTGCGGGGCACGAGTAACGAGGACTTGCCGTACAGGGTGTCGAATAGTCGGCATTGGCTTAACTAACTATCTATATACAACATATAACATATACATATGTACAATAGATTCGGACACGAGGGAACTGAAACTAATATACAAATATCGAAGAGGAGCGCGGCCAACACACGAATGCGAGCGGGACAGCAATAGCAATGGCATGCACGAATGGCCTCTAATTGAAGGGGTGGGCGCTATGCTATATGGAGGGCGCATGTCTGGATTAGCCCGTCTTCAGCTTGGGCTGCTTGGCCTGGCGCGCCTGGTACGCATCCTTCAGCTGGTTGATCACATTGGCGAAGAGCACGGTGCCCAGAAAGACGAGTATCGTGCCCAGCCAGTGGGAGAGGGTGAACGGATTGCGGAAGTAGATGATGGAGAAGAGGAGCGAGACGAACTTGCGCAGCGTCACCACGAGGGTGACTGTGAGGGAGGCGCACTCCGTGGTCAGCACGTAGACGGAGCTGATGCAGATGTACTGGGTGACCACGTTGCACAGCAGGTAGAAGAGCATCAGCGGAAAGCTGAGCGTCCAGCTCACTCCGGGCACGGGCAGGGCGACAGCCACCGTCTCGGAGCTAACGGCGATGCTCCAGTGCTGGGCGATGTTGCTGGCCATGATGAGGAACCCGGGCAGGGGCAGCATGTGTGTGTAGAAGAGCGCCTCGTTGGGATGCTTGCCGTAGCGCTTGTAGATCACCTCCTGGTAGATGCCCATGTAGGCCGTCACCAGCAGCGCGATCGTGAGCAGAGCAATGCCCACGCTCCACCAGAAGAAGTCCGAGAAGGAGGTGTCCACCTTCAGAGTGGGATGCGTGTTGTCCTTGACATCGCCGCTCGACACCAGCGTGCACAGAATAATGCCCGCCGTGATCATCGCCACGGAGCTGTACTGCCTCAGGTTGTAGCGCTTCTTCAGCAATATGATGCCCATGATCATGTTGGCCATCAGCGACCCGCTGCGGAAGATCATGTGCAGCGGCATCGGTATATTGAAGTTGAACGCGTAGTTGTTGCACACGTTCGCCCCGAAGAACAGCACCACGAGCATTAGGTAATCCTTGAAGGCGATGTTTGTTTTGACCGTGAAGAACTTCGAGGTGAAGATCAGACCCTCGAGCGCAATGAAGAGGAACTGAGAGAATGTGATCAGGTTGCCAGCGCCCGGATCAATTTGTATGATGAGCTCCAGAAAGACGACGTTGCTGCAGCAGCCCACGAAGACCAGGATCATGGCCAGCAGAGCCTTCATATTTAGCGCCATGGCGGGTGCTGTAAGAGCGAAAGAGTGCGAGAACAAGTAAGGGGGGAGAGGTTAGTGGGTTGACTGCTTAAAGAACTGTTGTCTAATGATGAGCTGCTCTGTTCTGAATCTTATCAGCACTTGCCGGCATTAACTATTGTTTGGCGGCTTGTCGCTGATAAGACGCGCTTGATCTACAAAGGCACACACACGCACACTAACGCACGTGCGTGAGCACCGAGGACGGCAGCTACTCACCGATTGTTTAGTTGAAGTTGTGTTGGAAACTTGGCAGCCTATCAATTCTGTTGTGTCATGCCGCGTTATGTTTTTTGTTTAAATGTAATAGATTGTTAATTAATAGTTAAACAATTGGCACGCACACGTGCTTAGAACGAACACAAACCTGTAGTTAGTTGTGTTGTTTTTCGATCTCCTCTCTCTCTCTTTCTTGTTTAGTAGCCGTGCCGTTCTCTCGTTCTCGCACTCGCTCTGTCTTGGTCACTGCATTTGCATGGAATGACCTTCACAACTGATACGTTTGCATGTGTTGCCAATTTGTTGCTCTAGCGTACCCCTTATTTACTTGCTGTTCTTAATTTCTACACGTTAATTCTTTTTATTATTCCCGCTGCTGCTGTTAACGCAAATCCGAATGTGCTTGTCGTGTTATTTTTGTTTTGGTTGTTGAACAGCTGAAATAAACGCGCAGCTATCGTTGGATCGATAAAAAAAGTTTTAAATTGTGTTATCGCCCTGTGACGAAGGTGTGGCTAAAAAATACCAGACTCAGCATTGCCAGATGCAAAAATAACAATTATCCAGCTACAGCTGACGAGGTCTTATGGAGTTACTAAAAAATACCACAGAATACAGTACTGCCAGTTGGTACTTAGTTTGAATTTCAAACTCAACAGCTAAATAACATTAATAAAGTTAGTAGCATATTCAAATAATGTATTTACTGAATTTAAATAAGGAGAATATAATAATACAACTAATGTTTATTAAAGTATACATATTTTAGTATTTCAAGTATATGCAAATAAAAATACTTTATTCAAACGCAAATTTAACAGCTAAATATACTCAACAAGTTCTTTGTTTTTGTTTTTTTTTTTTTTTGTTTTTTTGCATTTTTATTTGCTGCACTTATTTGATAATCAGAATAATTAGCGAAGAGTAAATATGAGAAAATAAACGACATTCGACCATAATAATCATAAACAAAAATAAATCATAAAGTTCATATCGGCAAGCCATATTCTTTTACAAATCAGTAGATAACTTAATGCCACTGACATCACATAAAAGCGAGCTATTAAATGTAGACAATAACGGTCCCTGATCTTGGCCTAACTTGTATATGAATGCATACATATAATATAAGACTAGCCTTCGTTTTGGCTATGGAATTGGGAAGAGTTTCAGTCTTAACTGGGCCACTGCCCTAAGATGTACGCGCAAGCAGTACGATTGATCTGCTTGGCCATATGGCTGCCTTTGCAGCTCTCGCTGGCCACGGACGACAGTTATTATAATGCTGGAGTTGTCGAGTATGCGGATGAGACTGGCACGAGCAAGGAGAGGGTGACGAAGGCAACGGCTGGGTTCGTGGCGCTGATCGAGTCGAATGATACCTCGGATCTGGACATTCTCGTCTTTCCCGAACATTTGCTGAACAACGACGACTATGCGACATTTGTGCCGGATCCGGAGAAGAAGATAACGCCGTGCTTTTCGCCCGACTACGAGCTGTTCCTTGTCGAAATCTCCTGTGCGACTCGCGCCCGCAACATCTACGTCGTCATCAATGTGGTGGAGAAAGAGCTGTGCGGCAAGGACTACGGCTCGGATACGTTGAATCCGTGTCCCGCCTCAGGCGTACGTCTATTCAATACGAACGTTGCCCTGGACCGACGTGGACGCGTCATTTCGCGCTATAGGAAGACCCACTTGTGGAGACGCGAATACTACACGAAGGCGGTGATGCGACAGCCGGACCTATCCACATTCGAGACGGACTTTGGTGTGACGTTTGGCCATTTCATCTGCTTCGATATGATGTTCTATGAGCCGGCCATGCGGCTGATATTGGAGCAGAATATCACGGACATTATCTATCCGACATACTGGTTCTCGGAGCTGCCGTTCTTGAGCGCCCTGCAGCTGCAGGAGGGCTGGGCATTTGCGAACAACGTGAACCTCCTGGCCGCTGACGGCAGTAAGCCCGGCAAGCGGACAAGTGGCTCCGGCATCTATGCCGGTCGCTCGGGTCGCCAAGTCGCCGCCGTCTACCAGCAGCCGACGGTGCAGCTGCTCAAGGCGCGTCTGCCGAAGCGCGCCCTGGGTGGAGTCGCCGATCCGGAAGAGTTGCCCGCATTTCAGCCGCAATCGACCACAGCTCGGCACACCGGGCTGCTCACCTACAGGGACCACAACTTGGACGTCTTTCACACTGCACTGCTGCCAGCGGACTTTGTGAATGAGTCGCAGCAGCTATGCCACGGCAGCTTCTGCTGCAGCTTCCAGGTGGAGCGTCGTTCCATCCCAAGCGCCGCGGAGTACGCCGCCTATCGCTACCGCCTGGCCGCCTACTTTGGCAATGAGACGACCTTCCTACTGGTGGATCGCAGCGAGCAGGCGCTCTGCGCCGTCTTTGCCTGCCTGGACGATGAGCTCGCCAGCTGCGGACGCATCTATCCCGGCAACATCGATGTGGCCAATCGCTACTACTTCGAGCGCATTCGCATCGAGGCTGTGTTTCCGGCCGCTCAGCGTCGCCTGATCATGCCCAGCACCTTGGGCGGGTCCATGAGGCCGCTGCCCGTGTCGCAGTTCAATTGGACCGAAACGCCGTCGGCTCAGCTGCTATCCGAGACCCAGGTGCGACTGGAGCTGCTGCTGCCAAAGAACGACCTCCTCACCTTCGGTATTTGGGCCAACTACTTTAGCCAAGTGCGCTCCACACACAATCTGGACCATCTACAGCCGATTGTGCTCAATGCTCGCAGCTCGTCAATTGCCATTGAGTCCATCTCTTGCTTGGGCCTCCTGCTCCTGGCGCTCATCCTCCAGCTACGCTGAGCTAAGGTCAAGAGTACCAAAAATATATATATATTTTTTAATGATTAGATTATATCATATATTCATATATCTCAATAAATGAACAAGCTCTATAAACATCAATTTGGGGACTAAGATAAAATGCATCTGGTTCGACTTTGCCATGGGGAAATAAATCCACTATCTAGCTGGCATTATCAGACAATTGCTATCAAAATAATATTATCTGGCTCTTAACACTTGCTAGTTATCATCAACCTATCCAGTTGTCATTATGCAACTAGTATTATCACGCTGGAATTATCAAAATATTTTTACTCTCTTCATATTATCCAGTAATCATTAACTACAGATACTATCCGACTATTACTCTCTGCTTGTCTACCAAGTTTGGTGGGCGGTTTGTCTATATTATCCAGATAGCTGTATGGAATTCAATGACAGTGGTATTATTTGACTGGCTCAATATGATAAGTATTATCCGTTCTTATTAACAATATTTTGTTGGCTAGTGTTATTAGATTGGCGTTATCCGACTGACATTATTGGTAATACTTGATAATGTATTCGAAATATATTATAAAATTATTATCCGACTGGGTTTCCACGGTTATTTATTATGCTGCATTCAATACAATTTAGGAATAGTTTTATCCGATATTACTGAGCTGGCAATTAGTTTAAAATGCACTCTGGTAATATTCATTGCACGTTCTTTGTGATTATCCAGCTGCTTTTTCCAGTTATATATGTTATCCATATACACATATTTGTCTGGATAAGTAAGTGCTTGCCTGATTGATAGTTTCTATGGCTGTATGATGTAGTTAGGCAAGTATTTTCATGCTTCAGTTAGGAGCCTGGAGGCAAACTTGTATTTGATGCAAATTCTATAAGTCATACTAAATAAGTTATCCGCATTATTTTCGCTTGGGTCTCGTCTACGCTTTTTGCTAATTCATAATAATTTTCTTCAGGCAAAAAGTTGTTTGCGAAAGTTTATTTCAGAGCATCAACTGCATCTAACGGCTTCCAGAATATTCAAAAATTGCGCCAAGCGTCGCGACGTTTCAGCCTGGAAGCGACCAGAGAGTGGGGGTGCCGCGGCAGGCCAGGGGCGGGGTGTGCGTGGAGTTTGAGGGGGCGTCGACGAGAGGAGCTGAGACGCAATGCAACGGCACGAAACGTTTTGTTGCGTGTGGAGAGTCGATTCCAGCGCGTGCGCCTTAGCGTCGCTGCCAGCGTCGCTGCTGATGGCAAAGCCGCGTGTTTGCATTTCCAACAGGTAGCCAGAGCGTCGGCGTTGGCGTTGGCGTTGGCGTCGCTGTCGGCGTCGCTGCCGTGCAACAGTCGCCGCTATTTATAATGAGGCTGTTGCACAAGGCCAGAGGGTGGCCGAGGCAGGCGAGGCTGGCGAAGCAGGAGGCGAGCGACGGTTGGGCTGGGGCTGAAGGTGAGCCGTGGATGCTGGCCGCATGCCGCATGCCGCATGCCGCATGCCACATGCCACATGCTGCGCACCGCCCGTCAGTGGAGCTGAAGCCTGCTGCATGCTGGACGCACGCTGTGCCAGTCGATCCCCCCTTAGCCCCTCCCAAGACCTCTCAGTCAGCGCCTTTGCGCGCTTTAACTTCATTTGTTTGCACTGCCACGCCTCTGAATGGTTGAAAATTGGCAATTGGACAGGTGGGCGAGCCGAGCCAAGGCTTACCCCCCGCCCAATACATCACAGCCAGGCATCCCCTCAAGACTCCTGCCCCGTCGTGCCCTCAAGTGCTTCAGCATTAAGCTCTTCAAACTTTCCTCACATTTTTATTGATATAGCCATTATGAATTATCTTCCATTCCTTTCAATTTGAGCTCTCTCCAATTAGGCTTCGCATAATTCAAATGAACTTTGACTAATCTGGAATATGAGTGGAGAGCTCTTCTAATGTATATCAGACAATGTTCGCCCCTCGGGAGTTCACAAGCTACTTGAAGGAAATCCTTTGCTTGAAGGCTGATGGGGTTAGATATGGTAACTCTGCTTACTCTGTGAGTAAAGCGAGTTGGGCTATAGTTCTTATAGTTTAATCATCGGGTATTATCAAATATCATTTGCCAAACTATCCATATTTAATATCCGCAATAATATATATAAAATACAATATCCAAAATCCAATAAACTCCATCTAATATCCAATAAGAAATCACGAGATCAATGCATTTATGAGCAGGGACAAACAGATAGACGGTTAGACAGACGAATGGACGAAAAGAGTGTGAGTGAGAGTGGGGAGAGAGTGCAAGTAAAAGAGAGAGAGAGAGAGAGAGAGAGAGGTTAGAGAGAGAGAGAGAGTTATTAAGAAGTAGGGCGAGGAAGGGGGATAGTGACATAGACAGAGAGGGGGGGGGGTGGAGACCGATATATATAGATAGGTAGATAGATAGATAGCTAGATAGATAGATATATAGATAGATAGATAGATAGATAGATATATAGAGATATAGAGAGATAGAGAGAGTTAGAGAGAGAGAGAGAGAGGGGGAAAGAGGCAGAGAGAGACGGATGAACATGAAAGCGGAAGACACCTATTCTACCTGAACTCCCATTTTCTATGTGTTTGGAGTATCACAACATTAGAGCTATTCGCAGAAGCAGAGCACTATAGATATTTGTCCAGAGCCTAACCATAATATATATAATGACAATCAGTGAAGACAGTAATAAACGGAAGAGTTTACCAAACAAGAAAATACGATACAGCTAGACCGACAAGCAGACGGAGAGATAAAAAGATGGCATTGGCGGCATATACATATAATACTTTCTTTGAATGTTTCAGAGCTATATACAAATATTTGTATACATACATATATACACTATTTGCTTGTAGTCGCCATTTGGTATGCGTAACACATTACGTAAGAGGGCTATAAAACAGCCTCTAATATAAATAATAAAAAGTACCTGAATTGACCCTTGCTAGGTATTGTTTATGGTCTTTACCCAATGAAATTGGGTTAATGGGCTACATATTAGTTTCCTTCAGACGTGTGCTATGGCCAGAAGAATGCTCGTAATTTATTTATAATATATATTTTTAATTAGAATCAACTAGAGTTGTCTGTACGTTTATCTGCTCGCGCGTCTGCCTATGCGTTCATGTTTGTGTTCGTGCGTCCGTTCAGGTGTTCGTCTAGTCTCTCGATCCTTCCATCCGTCCGTCGGTTCATTTCGTTCATTCGTATGTCCATTCTTCTATGTGTTCGTCTATTTATCCGCCTGTTCTTCTGTCTGTCTCTCCGTTCAGCCTTACGTCTGTTCGTCTATTTATCCGCCTGTTCTTGTGTCTGTCTCTCCGTTTAGCCTTACGTCTGTTCGTCTATTTATCCGCCTGTTCTTCTGTCTGTTTCTCCGTTTAGCCTTACGTCTGTTCTTCCGGCATTCGTCAATCTGTGCCTTGCAACCCGCCAATCTCTCAGTCAGACTTGAATTTCATGGATTAGTTCCTTTTATTTTAAATTATCGACAATTTTGCTCGAGCTCGCTTCGATAATATCAATTCAAATTGCTCAATAATTACTTCCAGGTACTATATCTCACAGTCTCAGTATTACCATCTTGATTCCCTTTTATTGTATAAAATACTTAGTAACTCCATAGGGCAGAGAGTGAATGAAAAAGTTGAGATGATATTTCTATAGATAATAGAGATGTATTAATATACATAATATGTATATATATTATATTTATTATAGTCAGATTTTCGATGGCTTAGTTTTAAGCAGCTTCTTATTTTTTTACTTATTGCTTTAGCTTGAGCCCCTATTTGCTAGCTCTTGCTCTCGTAATGAAGCGCTCACAGTTGGCTTTCTTCGTGTTATGCACGGTAATGCGAACAGAAGTTCATCTAATATGATTGCCATTGTGTACTCGCTGTATCTAATTAAATTGTCATCAAGGTAATTGTCCACACTCGTCGCAGTGAGCCCCACGCTCAACCCCAGCTAAAGTGGCGGACGCACCACGCACCACGCACCACGCACCCGTCCCCCCCGTTCAAAGTTTCGCCTGCTCTGGGGAGCATTTCAAACATTTCGAGGCGGCATTTGTTGTGCGTTTTACTTGAAGCCGAAGTTTTGCCAACATTTTTGCGGGCCAAGTTCATTTTTAGCCATTGGCCAACAGAGATCACAGCGTGGCGTGGGTGGCAGCTAGCCAAGTCCTGGCCTGGCCTGGGCTGGCTAGAGAGAAGCAGCGCATAAAAAGTCAATTAGTGTGGCCCCGAAAATGGGCTCTGAGGAGCCCCAAATACACCTCCCCATTGCCTCATCGCTTAGCGCAACCTTCCGGTCTGCTTTGCCGTGCCCCTCCCCTCCCCACCGCCGACAGCATCTGTAGCCAGCTGGCGGGCAAACAAACTTCATGGGCAGAGCTCGGCCACGCCCACAACTGACTGCCTGACGACGCCATCACATTTCATTCACTGTTAACCTGGACGCCACCTTCCGTTTCGCTCATTCCTCTTGCCCATCTCCCCCCCAATACCCGCCGTTCCCTACTTAGCTGCCCCCTGTTAACATTGGCCTTGCCAGCACATTTTCGTTTTTCACACAACGAAAACAAAAACGAAAACGAAAAACATTTTTCACAAAAATCAAAAACTTTTCTGTTCTGTTTTTTATTATTCCTCCTTTTTCTGTTGTTGTTGTGTTCGGATCGTTTTGTTTGCTCGTCGTCGGGGCTCAGTTTTGCGGCCACGCCTTCCAGCTTCAATGGTGTCTCAGCTTCTGCCTTTATTATACCCTGTTAAATAGCCCAAGTGTGGGACTATAAATGCTGGCCTCTATACTGCACTTGACCACTTTTATGGGTAGGCAGAGGTAGACAGAAGCTTTGCTTAACCAAATTTATCCGAGATGCGGATAAGGATAAGGATAGCATTGCAATAGACACAAAGATGGCGATAGGGATAGGGAAAGGGATGTACCGAGGCAAGGATAAGAATAAGAACTAATAAGAGGAGAGATATAAGGATACAGATTTAGGTGAGAAGACGGATAGCGATAGCGATAGGAATGTGAATGGGCACTGAATACAGGGACGGATCCACGATTAAGCATAGGAAATAGGATACAAGATAATAGTGAGGGTAAGTATAACAATACGGATAAGGATAGGGACAGGATTCGGAATAAGATTACATAAAAAGCAAAACACACTGATAAGGATTGATATAGGAGTATATAATAATGAGTATAACCTAAGGGATACGGCTGAGGATAAAAAATGAAGCTTAGTATAAATACCAAGCTTGACCCATTACTGATAATGGATGTATATATGATTGTGGTGTGAATATTGATATGGATTTAGATACGGATATCGATATGGATATGGATATGGATAGGTATATAAGTAAAGGTAAAAATATGGATTTAAATATGCATATGGATATATGTAATTAAAGAAATAAATGTCGATATGGATATAATCTGGATATAGCTATCATTACGGATAACTCAACCAAATTCACTTGTGGCCTTCACGCGGTATGTTTGAGTGCCTCATGCTGTTCGCCTACAGTTGGGTTATTTTTTTTATGGAGCGGCACCTGGCGCTTGAAAATTTCGCTCGGCTTCTGTTACATTTTGATTTATTTGCTGAAATTTATTGTAAAGTTGCCCCCGAGTTGGCAAAGTGAAATGTTTTCAATGCTGGTGGGGCGTAAGGGTCGCGCGTGCAGTGGCTACGGCGTCGAGGGGCTGGGGCTGGGGCTTGGGGCTGACTTAATATCAAGCAGGAGATACATATATGTTATTGCCTCTGAGTCGTGAAGTACTCAACACCCGTCCAGCGCACAGAAACAACAGAGCAAAAGACGTCGACGACGACGGCGACCACAAAATCAAAAAGTCTGACAATCCATTCAGAGCCCCAAATCGGGCCCCCAATACATTGCCCCCAGCAGTGGCATTCACAGCTGGGCATTGTTGCCCGTTGGCTTCCACCTTCCTTTCTTTCTCCCCCCCCCCCCCTCTCACTCTCTTTCTCTCTCTTTTGCTGTCTTCCTTGCTCCCTTGAGTGTGGGTTAGAACTGATTGAATTGAATATCAGTTTTCAGCTTTCAGTCTTTCCCGTTTTCTACATTTTCTCCGTTTTATTCTTTTTTTTTTTTATTTGCAGCTTTTTCAGCTGGCGACACGCCCCCTTGTCACCTACCGCCCTCTTGGCATGCCGTATGAATTTGAATGGAAATGATTTTACTTGATTTTCATATATTTTTTTATTATTATTATGCTGCGAGGCTTTCGCCACATCCTTGTACTCCTTTCGTCACATTTCTTCTGTCGGCGGTGTTTCCTTCTGCCATCGCTCAGAGTTGGGGAAATCAATTTCGCATTCACTTCGTGTTTTCTTGCTTTTTTCTCTCAGTGTAGCACGAACGGAATTAGACAGAAATCGCTTGGCTAAGAAATAATTTAAATATTCCCCTAGCTTATTTTCAAGTGAAACCTGAATTCCTATATATGTATCTAAGCTAATTTCTACTCTCTAGGCCCCAATATTATATTATCTAGGCTTACCTTAAATCTGACGTCAGCTTGCTCTATCGAATCTTTTGCTTACCTGCTTAAGCTGCAATTGAACCTAACCTAATATCTTCCAACTTTTTACCCATGTCTCAGTTAACTTTCACATAAACTCAACATATTTCACTAAAAAGCTAACTATGTGTAAAGCTTATCGATTCTTGAGCATTTCGGAATGCACTTAGTGTAATTTAAATCATTCAATCGTCCATAACCTCACAAAAGTTAAGCAATTAAGTTCAATTGCATAATTGTTCACATATTTGGCCAAATCAAAAGCAAATGTTGGCTCAAAGTGTTTTACAATTATTTGCCACATTCGAATCGCTTTGATAATTTGAATTGCTTCTCAATGGCTTTGCAATTCAGTTTGGCTTTAAATTCAAGAAATTTAAATTCCAACGCCCGAAGCGTTTCGATAAATCGAATTGCGAGGAAAATAAATTTGAGAGCGGGCATATCACTGCGAAGGAAGTGTATGGGACAATACTAGTTGGTATCGCTTATATCGATATATGGCATATGTATCGGTGCATCTTTTCATGCACATTATTGCTGATGATGTTATCGATTGCGATTTATCGATTGATATCGGTTTGATTATGCTTTTTGTTTAAAGTTTGATTGTTATAGTGAACAGAATATATAATATATGTGGCACGTGTATATGAAATCGATAAATATCGATAGTCTGTCCGACTTGTAAATATGTTTATCGACGTAGTTTGAGATAGTGATACAATTAATGAGTATCCAACGGGTCGATCGCTAAGATCAAGCACTTTCGCTTGCTTCAAACTTATTTCTTAAGTAATTATTTGCAATATTTCGTATATTCGTTTATTGCCTTTTGATGCCGCTCCCCTTACGCTCTTGATATATCAATTACGTTTGCCAATTGCTTTCAAGTTCAATGTTCGCATTGTTCGCATGGCCTGTGGCCCACTTATCCACGTACACAAAGTGAGGAGACAGGGAAAGAAGTAAGAGCGGGTACCACAAAATTGTATAAACAAATGAGACAGCGAGGGAGAGCGAGAAATTGTAAAATATGTAGAGTTTAATCATATATGTATAGAGAGCAAAAGAAAAAAAAACAGCGTAAGAAAACAAAAGCGAATGAGAAGAAAGAATGCAAGTGATAATGCTAAGGAGAGAGAGAGAGTGGAGAAATTGAGGGAATTTGAGAGAATACGAAAGAGAAATAGAGAGAGTGCGTGTGTGAGAGAGAGAGATGTAACAAAATGAAGGGACTAGAGTGAAGAAAGATTGTGAGAAAGAGAGGGAGGAGGAGGAGAGAGTATAATAGGGTGGTCGAGGGAAATATATATTTATATATAGAGCCACGAAGCGAGAACTCCTTCTCGGGTGACGAGGCTTGATAGATAAATGAAGATAATGAAAGAACAGCTCTGAGAAATAGAGGGACAAGGGCTGTGAAGCCCTGAGAAGAGTAAGAGAGAGTATTTATGTGTGCTACAAAACTGAAGGTGTATAACAGAACCAAAAGCCGACACGAACAGACCGGAAAAGAAGAAAGTCATATAAAGAGAGAAACACACACAAAGAGAAACAGAGAGAGAGAGATAGAGAGAGAAGAGCGAGAGAGAGAGCGCGGTAACGAGATAGAGTCAAAGACAACGAGAATGGGAAAAGATTGCGTATACGCAATGTGAAAACTTCTCAAAGTTCAAGTGCGCCAAAGTGCGTGTATGTGTGTGTGTGTGTGTGTGTGTGTCTGGTCATTACGCACGTACCACTTGTATGAATGGCCACCTGCCAGGCTCAGCCACGCCTCCCAAAAATGGGGCCCCCTGCGCTCCTTGGCTCGTTGAGCACATAAAAATAAATCAAGTTTTTCTTCATTTCCTTTGCCGCATTCAGCTTGGCTGTGTGTGTGTGTGTGTGTGTGTGCGTGTTGTGTTTGTATTGTGCATACAATATGGGGCGCCTTTTAAGATTTTAACTTTATGTTGCATACTTTTTGGGGCGCTGACCAAAAAAAATTCGAAAGAAGAAGAAGCGAAAGCAACAAGAAAAATCACCTCCCAACTCAGCACCGGCCCGTCACCCGTCACCCGTCACCCGCCACCCGCCACAAGCCACCCGCTACCCGCCACCGTCCCACCGCTCCTCGCAAGCATTATGCCGTCCACATTTTGCTTTCGTTTTCTCTTCCTTTTTACGCGTTTTTTATGCTAACCAAATGAAGTCAACGTCGCGTACAAAATCTTGATTTTTATGCACACGCACAAGGTGCCAAGGCAACAACAACAACAGCAAAGAAATCTTCAACATTTGTGCGCTAAGATGAACAACAACAGCAACAATGAAGAACAAAGTTTATATAAATTTAGCGTTATTTTTCGTATATTAAAGTTCATCATAAATTCAGCTGTTGTCGTCCGGCAACTGCGCAAAAATTCAATTGAAAATCATTTTATTGCCAGCGCGATAATCGCACGTGCACAACCCGCTCACGGCGCACGGCGCTCGGCGCACGGCTCACGGTCCGCCGCTGGCTGCCACAGCATTGGCCTAATAACCCACACACGCATACACACACACACACACAGCTACGCGCAGAATTTTCAACACGTTTGCGCTACGTGCGGCCTCTGACAATTTTGTGCTCGTCTCGCCAGCAACTTGCAACAGCAACAACTGGCAACAGCAGCAACTTGCAACGCATTAACAACACGAGCATTACCTTTGGCTCAGCTCATAAAAATGTCCGCTTTCATTCCAACGTGGCTTTGGCATCCACCAAATCGAGCAGTGAACGACACCGCTAGAGTGATTTGCATTAACTCTAATTCAGAAGTTGTTCAGGTTATTGATAAGCTTTGCCTGCCTAAATATGGAATATGAAATATGATATGCGTAGGTGAATTGTAAGAAAAACCGAAATTCTATAAAATACATATAAGTCTACATTTAAAATTTGGAGACTCTAGCTCTAAAAATGTAGGAGATATCATTTTAGAACTGATTTTCGATCAGATTTTTTATCGATAAAAAATAACGGGATGAGTTATCGATTTTTTGTGATTAATTCGATATGCGCGCTGTATATACGGACATTTAAAGAAAATATAGAGTGTCTAGCACTTATATCTTCTGAGAACGACGCGTTCATACATACGGAAATTCATTTTAGAACTGATTTTCGATCAGATTTTTTATCGATAAAAAATAACGGGATGAGTTATCGATTTTTGGTGATTAACTCGATATGCGCGCTGTATATACGGACATTTAAAGAAAATTTAGAGTGTCTAGCACTTATATCTTCTGAGAACGACGCGTTCATACATACGGAAATTCTATAAAGGGCTAAATCGACTCAGTTCGTCACCCTGAGCAGACTTTGTGGGGTCTGCCATGCCTCCTTCTGCCTGTTACATGCGTTTCAACAAAACCATTATACCCTGATTTCCCTGATTTTCAATGGGTTAAGGATATAAAAACTGAACTGTTTCATATCTTCACTCAGCAGCAAATAGAGTATTAATATAGGCCATAGCCAACAGCAGGGAAATCAATTCGGCGTCAACATTCATGCTTCCATTAGAGGTTTTGCATTCACAATGCCAATAGCTGTAGCTAGATAATAAACTCATCAATATTGCTGCATATCGAATCGAGTTTATTTTATTGAAATTTCTGCTGCTATTGCTCTTATTTGGTCAAGCAATTTTGACATTTATGCAGCAAACAATGGCAGGAAATTTCCAATTAGACACGCCTCGCCATGTGCATTGCATAGAGAGCTTTTCACAAAATGTCGGAGGAGTGGCTAAGTAACAGATTTCATAAATATTGCTGTTTTCTATTGTTGTCACAGTTAGCTGCATTCTCAACACTTTTCAGTGCGTGAGCGAGCATTGTCTATTTATCAAATTTGATTTGTCTAATTGGCATCGCAATCGAATTGGAATTTGTCGTTTCATTGTGTTTCCGGCTATTCAGCAATTGCAATAGAATTTGTCTACCCAAAGACGCAATTCGTGTCTATTGTGAATGCTTGCTGAGCGCTACGGCCATTCGGAGCTGCAATGGCGCTAGCTGTCTATTAAGTATATTGATTATGCCTGATGAATATACTGACGTCAGCGCTTCATAAATAATGCAATTGCAATTGTTTATTATTCCAGTAAGTAATGTGCAGCAGGTGGGCGTGAACGACTGCCAGATGACCTGTAAATAGCATGTGAGTAGTGAAACTGCGGTTATCTTGAGCGTCGCTTATCTGATAATCAATATTCATCGATCAAGCCTATAATAATAGATTGATGCGGGTTTTCTAGTTTATGTTATATGATAAGTTATTATTGCCAGGGCATAGAGCAATAGCAGTAGCTTGCAAAGAGCAGCGATATATATCGATAATTACTTAGAATTAGAAAGTGGACTGTAAATCGTTAGCTATCGATCAATATATTGCGAAAGTATATGAGATGAGTTCTACTGAAGTGCATAACTAATTGAATTTCGATTGATGATTGAGTATCGATATATATCGACAGATATATAAAAGTAAATAATACATGTTGCAATTGACCAACTGCAAATTTGTTAAAATGTAAAAAGGAATTGAATTTTTCTACCTATGTTCCCTGAGAAGTCTTATAGTCAGGCACATACAACAGGAGTAGCTACAATACCTAATAATTTCACAGCGTTTATGAAAGTATATTAAACAGTGATAGATGTCATATAGAAGCTACATACTTAATATCCATTTAAAATTAAAAAACATATCGATATATATCGAAGCACTTTAAAGAGCGATATCCTCTTTTTCTCTACCATTATTTCGTGAGAAGTTTGATTTCAGCACATTCATTTTATATACGTTCGCTGTGCTGTGAGTGCAGGGTATTATAATAGTGAGTTGTCCTTGTTATGGCAGTTGGCATTGATGCCATCTCTCGCCTCGATTATTGCATTCCTTTACACACACGCACACACACACCCACACACTCACACAAGCACACGTGCCTTATTTTGATATTAGTTTTGAAAAGAGCATTACGTGCGCGTGTGTACCAACTGTGTGTGAGTGTGTGTTGAGTATATATATATATGTATATATATGTATATATATGTACATAGATTGTCTGCCATTGTGGCTATACAATTGTCCGCAGCAACTGCAGGCGCAGCACTCGCTGCCAGCATGAAAATTTGCATGCATGAAACTTTGCGTCCCACAAAAATGTCAGAATTACCACAAAATTGAAAACTCTCTCGCCACAGACTCTCTATTAAAAACATGTAAATGTGCTCGAGTCGGGTATGCCCGACTAGCAAGTTAAGCTGGTAGAAAGAGAAGCGCTCCAGTTGAGAGTCTGCGCCATAGAACTTTGAAACTAGAGCGGAAATTATGGCAACTAAGCGTGCTCTACTGCGGTATACCCAATCTAAAGATACCCTAAAATATACATTTGCTATGAGACGAGAACGAATCGGAGCACTGATTGAACTACTTTGCTATTCCATATGATTGAGAATCGAAGACTAAAGTTTGATGTCAACTTCAATCGATTTCGTTCAAGTTGAACAGAGCTATCGATAAATAACACGTCAATGTGTTAAAATAGAGGTCAATATCCCAGTGGCATGAATGAAATATTAAAGTCGTATATGAAAAGATTTCTGAAATGAAATTGGAGTTTTGTACTACATCTTCTCTTAACGACTTCTTCGTTCCGCTTAACTTACGAACCGTTTGAATTTCAGCTCTAATTTGCTATTTTCTATTCTTCATCTTCCTTCTGTTCTTCTTGTGGCTTTTGAAATCCCAATCAAAAATCGAAAAACCGAATAATCAATGAAGCGTTTTGCTGATGACTAATTTCATCGAATCAGCCCGGAGGCCCAAAAGGCCAAAGCCCAAATGACCATATTGTGGTGGTTAGGCTAGGTGGCTGACAGCTGGTGAGAGCAAAGGAGGCTGTGGGCTTGAAGTGGGGCGGGCAGTTTGGCTAAGCATTTGTATATGGAGTCATAAGTAATGACAACTAATGGCCAAAAGTGCGGCCTGGACATTGGCCAAAAGGAACCTTTTTGTTTGGCCAAATCAAGCGTGAAGCGTCTGATAAACCTGATAAACAAAACAATTAATTGCATTGTGCAAAATGACACACATACAAACACACACACATGCATATATATGTACATGTGTGTGTGTGGGTGTGCTCCCCTTTGGAGCCTTGTCTTTTTAATGACTATTTTATACACACGACTGACGCCTGCCCTACAATTTATTATGATTGTGGGGCACGCTTCGGCAGCGGCCCTCTTGTTGTTTCATACTCGTTCATGAAGCGCAAAGAGAGCATATTGGATCTGGGATTCAACCCTGTTATATGAGTACATACCTATACTAATATAGCTGAGTAGAAGTGAGGATTATATTATACTCTCCAAGATAAAATATTTGAAAACTGTTTATTGTTTACTCCGATTGGGCGCGGACTGAATCGGGTTTGACTGCACCTTCCACTATTTGAGAGCTAAGGACTCCATAGATTAGCTGAAATGTGGAATATGCTCTTTACTCTACTCTCTACACTACCCTCTACTCTACTCTCTATTCTACTCTCTACTCTACTCTCTATTCTACTCTCTACTCTACTCTCTATTCTACTCTCTACTCTACTCTCTACTCTACTCTTTATTCTACTCTCTACTCCATTCTCTACTCTACTCTCTACTCTACTCCACTCTCTACTCTACTCCACTCTCTACTCTACTCTCTACTCTACTCTATACTCTACTCTACTCTTTACTCTACTCTCTACTCTTCTCCACTCTCTACTCTGTATTCTACTCTATACTCTACTCTCTACTCTACTCTCTACTCTATTCTCTACTCTACTCTCTACTCTACTCTACTCTCTATTCTACTCTCTACTCTACTCTCTACTCTACTCTCTACTCGACTCTCTACTCTACTCTCTACTCTACTCTCTACTCTACTCTCTACTCTACTCTCTACTCTAATCTCTACTCTACTCTCTACTCTACTTTCTACTCCACTCTCTACTCTCTACTCTACTCTACTCTACTCTCTACTCGACTGTACCTTCTGTACCTTGAAAGCTATAGACTCAATTAGCAATTGAGAGCTGGGCTATTGTTGAGCTACACCATTATTATATTATAAGTAGTATTGATTGTATAACCTGTGCATAAATTGATGTAGGAAATACAATAAAAATCTGCATTGCCTAAATCGAGCTTTGAGCGTGTATTCTGCAGTCGATTGCCTCCGTTTGATTTGTTTGTCTCTTTTGGCTTGGCACGATTTTGGGTCAGTGACTTTGAGACATAGTTGCCTGGCCCGTCCCGTCCTTAAACTGGGCCACGAATTGCCCCTCATGTTAAACTTGTTTATACAATTTAACGCCTGGCAGTCTGCTAAGGCCCACAAAAGTATGCTACAAAATATGCAACGTTTACATTCGACTCCCCGCCGTCGCTCTGCACCGCTCGTTCGCTCTAACTATGCTACATGGCATGCACAAAATATTCGAACGACGTTGTCCCCTCTAGCGACAGGCATCCAAAACGGCATCCCTCCTAGCCCATCATCTGTTATCTGCAAGTCTTTGTACTAATTGAAATTCTGTTGGTCAGTTGAGTTGTTCATAAATATTTGGATTACATCGCTTAACACACAAATGTAGTTAAGAACTAACAAAGTGCCTATGAGAAGTGCATAGAGAGGTGTATGAAGTGAGACAGAGTATTATAATAGATTAGAATGCAT
This sequence comes from Drosophila mulleri, assembly GCA_035047565.1. NCBI lineage: Eukaryota > Metazoa > Arthropoda > Insecta > Diptera > Drosophilidae > Drosophila > Drosophila mulleri. Next base: position 358,034 of record JAWNPK010000166.1, on the reverse strand, counting down.
TACTGATCATCACGCTTGTTCTTCATTAGGACGTTCTATATATGTATATATCGATTTATATCGACGATAGCTCATTATGTTTTGATATTATCAATTAAAGCTAGAGGTATCAAATTATGTGGTGTCTTCCTGACTCCTTCTTTCGCATCATGAACATGCTGCTGTTTCTCCATTTTTGTGTGTAAGACAGGATATCTGCTAGTCGTGCACTCTCAACTACAGTACCCCAATTTGAAGTTTTTTTTTGCCTGTTCGCCAACTACGCTTAAAAGTACGTTACGTAATTCGTGCTTCAATAATATGCAACAGTATATACGCATTGGCCTTTCCGCTTCACTCCATTCTACTCCGCCCCCCTCGTCCCGTCCATGCGCTCCAAGCAATAGTCATCGCAAAATGTTGCATATGGGCATGCGGATGCGGATACGGATACGGATACGGATACTCGTACTTCCGGCAGCGAGAAAGAGTCAGAGAGAATGGCGGAAGGAAAGAGATGGAGAGTTTTTCTCCTCTCCTCTTCTTTCAATTTTATTATTATTTTTTTTTATTATTGTGAATGGGCCACAACAAGCCGCCAATTACGATAGAAATCTAGAAAATGTGCAAAATCGAGCAAAAATTTGCGACTATAAAACGCGAACGAATTTACATGCAAATTTGTCCGTCCATCTGTCCGCCAGTCCGTCCGTCCGTTCGTTCGGTTGGCGACTCCCTCGCTCTGCCTCTGTGTGTGTGTGTGTGTGTGTGTGTGTGTGAAAGGACGCAGCATGCGAAGGACGACAATTCTCTAGGGTTTCACTGCCCCTACCGCACACTCACCTCCTTTCCCTCCTTTCGCTCTCTCTCTTTATAACTCTCTCTCTCTCACTCTATTGCCCTCTCTTTCTGTGGTGAGTATCAGGCAACAAATTATCTCAATTTAGCATAATATTTACTGAGCTGAACTGCATTGAATTGCGACTGTCGATAGCAGGCGGATGGGAGGGGCTAACCCTGTGGGGTTAAGACGAACTTGGGCTGGATTCTCGCAGCGGTTTGAGTTCTTTTTTCTGTTTTTTTGGGCTGCTCGGTAATGTCGCGACATTTGGCGGCGTTTCATGAGCTAAGAAATTGAATTGGATTTCGAGTCGACTTGTCGTTTGTCGTCTTTCTCTTCTTATTTTTTTTTATTTGTTGGTCCTCGTTGTCTGTCGCCGTGCAGCTTGACTTATGGTTTCTGCATTGGCAGCTTCTGAGCACAGGAGCGGTTCAGAGTGGGCGTCTTGGGTTTTGGGGCCATGGCAGAGTTGCTTGACAAGGAAGTAGAAGTAGGCGAAGGTTTATCCAGAATAAACTTTAGTTTAAAGCAATGTTGGAAGTCAAAGAGGTGTGAAGGAACAAATCTTTGTGATTGACTCTGCCTAGCTCTCTCCCCCTCTCTCTATCTCCTACTCATGCACGCTCAAGTAATTTCATTTGTCAAATTCGAATTCGCTCCTGCTCTGGTAGACACGGCAGGCTGGTTGGCGTTCATAGTTGAAGTTGACATTGTCATGCGTTCTACGGCAAAAGCTTTTGTGCTCGGCACCAAAATTTTCAATCCATTCGATATGCTACGAGACGACGATACGGTACGATTGGATTGCTTTTGGGTATGATGTGTGTGTGTGTGTGTGTGTGTGTGTGTGTGGGCTGTGCAGCTGACTCGACTGCAAAATTGAGTCGAACTAATGTCGTAAAGAAATCCAGATTCTTTCTATTCAAACAGACAGGCGACACGGCGTCAAGGTGAAATCGACGAATAGAATGAGAAAGAGAGAGAGAGGGAGAGAGGGTGAAATGCAACGATTTCTATTTTTTGCAACCATAAGAAATTGCAAGTGCAAAACTTTTCATTATGCTTGGCATTGAAAATGTTCAAAGCTCATTATCAGCTCAATAATAATGATGTCGCCGATTATGAGCATTGCACTGATAATGAAGTTGTGGCGAGTCCACTAGAATCGAGTCGAGTCGAGGCGAGTCCTGGTTACTCAGACTATTGTCAACCAATGCCAAATCGAATATGCGAATGAATGAATGACCCATAATTTGATGCTAATCAACGAGTATAGGTAAAAGTCTGAGCGAGCGAGTGAGAGAGGGACAGAGAGAGAGAGAGAATGAGAGTGGGAGTGGGATGATAGGAAATAGAAGAAGATTTTTATATAGTTATATATAGAGAAAAGCGAAACCTGCGCCACAGGAAATTGCAGTCGTTTTTTGCTGTCATTTCATTCAATTTGGTTTTTTTTTCCCTGAATTTACTTTGCAGTTACGCAAGCAATCGAATGGGGTATGATGCTGACAGGGGATAGATGATAGATCAAGGACGGCATATGATAGATGAGAGATTATACATGACATATTATAGATTATAGATAATAGATAATAGACGATAGATGATAGCTGAAAGATGATTGATGATATATAGAACATACAGATAAAATATATAGATATATATAGATATATATAGTTGATATATATAGTTGATATATGATAAATGATAGAGGATATAGGATAGATGATAGATGATATATGATAAATTATAAATGATAGATGATCTTCTATCATAGACGATAGATAATAGATGATTGATAGATGGCAGATGATAGTTAACAGATTATATAGATGCATGTACTTGGGATGGATATAAAGGGTATCTATGTGGGAAGAAGAAATTAACATAGATACATCAATTGAAAAATGTACACGATCCAGTCGTCTGTATATCCGTCGTTTATCTATCGTCCGTCCTTCCGTTCAACGTATGCACGAATGACTGATTCAATCAATCGATAGGAGATTGAGTTGATCTTTAACTCCATCAAATGCTTCGTCGCTTCAGCTAACAAATATGAGCATGCTAATGATTACAAGGTATGTGCAAGTCGATCAGTGCCCCAATCAATTTTTACCAATTTTCCCATTTGTAGCTTCCTTTTCTACGTACTTGTGTCTGTGTCTACGAGTGTGTGTGTGTGTCGTGGTAAATTGTGTGGAGCAAGTGCTGTTGTTGGCGTCCTTCAATAATGCCCGGCTATGCATGCAGGGAAATTGAAAATTAAAACCGTAGCTGCCTAAACTAAATACGAAATCTGTGCATTTGTCGACTTGATGCCAGTGCGTTCCTTCGCCTTCATGCACAGTTCACTTCTCTATTAATATATGTATGTATATGTATATATATATATCGATATCTAAATATATATGTATATAGTTAGTGTTTTTTCCAATTTACTAACGGAAATCCAAGCAGTAAAGCGCATTCAATCAACTGCTCCTAAACTTTGCTCATCCGGCGCTCAATGCCTGGACTTTCGGCAGCTGGGTGTTTGGGTAGTAGGTATTAAATTTATATGTCAATAAATCTCAAACGGAGCAAAAGGCAAGCGCGAATCGTTTGCCTTTACGAGTAGTTTGTTCCCATATCCATATGCCCGCTCACCATCCGTCCGCTGTCCACTTAGCTGAAACTTATTAAACAACGCCTGGCGAGAGGCATATGTTGGGGCAAAAGTTTCAGCTGCCGGGTCCCAGGTTCGGGTCCAGTTCACAGCTCTAGCTGCAGGTGTAGGTCCAGTTGGGTCGCGTCGCGTTGCGCCGAGCTGCGTCGAGTTGGGTCGGGTCAGGTCAGGTCAGGTCAGGTCGGCGCTTTGAGGCATATGTCTATAAATCAGCTAGTCTCTCCACTCACGGAACGGAACGGAACGGCACAACAAGCGAGCTATGAACTCAGCTTCGAGCGCTTTATTGGTTTCCCAGTATACATATATTTATCACTGTGTGTATGTGTGTGCGTGTGTGGAAGATGCACAGACAACAGTTGAGTGTGTGCGTGTGTCTGTGTGTGTATTAAAAATGCCGGAGCAAATTGATAATCAACATTAAATAATGGCCAGGACTGCAAAAAAAAGCAATATATTTGCGAAAAGTTTAATTAAATCAAATATAATAAGATATAGAGACAAATAAATGTGGAAGAGGAAATGTAGAAAAAGAGAGAGAGAGAGAGAGAGAGAGAGAGAGGAGAGAGAGAGAGAGAGAGAGAGAGAGAGGCAGAGCACGGTCGAAATAAGTTGGCATAATCTATGGAGGGAAAAGATGGAAAGTGCTCGTAGAGAAAGTCAATTTATAAGCATTAAGAAAGCAGAAAGCGGAACGAATTGAACGTCTATAATATGGACTAGAAGATATCCTACAGTCTGTGCTATGCTATAATTATGATAAGGATACATTAAGTTTAATCAGCTTTAGAAAGACTTTAGATTCGTTATATCGGTGTCAGATAAAGGGCGATAAGCTGTCGTTGACTTGAAGCAAACGTGAGCTAGGTAAGAGAAAGAGGAGACGAAGAATATGAAGCGGTCAAGTCTTTCGCTTTTATGGATTTAATAATTAATGGATTAAAGTTACTTCTATCATACAAAAAAGGCATGTCGCGGATGTCCATCTTGGCGTCAGGCTGATATATTTCAACTAGGCTCTGCAGCTTCACAGTTCGGCACGTGTAATACGTCGCTTGAGCATAGTGGCAGCCTCCAGCATTATCATTGAATGTCGACTTATCGATAACTTAACCCACAGCCACAGAGAGCTATCGAATATGGTATCCCTCATATCTGGTCACCCTCTACTTAACAGTCAGCCATATAATGTCAAAGTAAATATACAAAGCTATTCTATCTGCCCATCTATGTATCTACGACTATCAATAAATGTTGAACTATCGATAACTTAAATGACAGCTGCTCAGAGCTATCGGATATGGTATCGGTCATATTTGGTCACCTCTACTTAACAGTCATAATGCCATAGAATGTCAAAGTAAAGAGGAGAAGTTAAGCTATCTGCCTATCTGTCCTTTCGTCCGTCCGTCCGATCGTCCGTACGTCCGTACGTCCATTTGACTGCCGAACTGTTGGCTATTTAGAAGAGTCTTAGCACACATAGAAGTAAACACATGTCAAGTGGCTTAAAGTCTTGTCTCGAAGCTAGTTCGCAGAGCTTACGAATATGGATTAGGCAAACATACTCAAAGCACTCTAGCTCTCTCTCGCTCTCTGTCTCTCTCGCTCTCTGTGGGTTTTGGCTAAACGGTGAAGCTTCATAATTCGGCAATTCGTTTGCTGCTGGCATTAAGAGCTGCTAATTAATCAGTCAATACACCACAGAGCCCACACACACACACACACACACACACACACACGGGCATACCGCAGTCCACATTCTCAACTCCCTTGGGTAACACGCATAAATCTCAGCTTTGTGTGGTAGGGAGACGGGGCAGGGGTAGCGGGCAGAGGAAAGACAACGCATCGTATGAGTTATGTCAAATGCAGACTAACTGAGGGGACTGAGAACTGCCGCCAGAGTTGCCATCATTAATAATATTTTTAGTTTGTCCATGGCTGGGGGGGGCGGAGCGTCGTTGAGTAGCCGGAAGCGGGAGGCGTGGCTGTAAATGGGCAGCATTCGCGCGTTGCTCTAACAAATGGTTTCAGCTCCGTCGCATGCTGCAATTAATCAAGAAGACAAAAATCTGGCAGCGCCCGCGGTCAGAGTTGACATTCCAGCCATCACATAAGGTGTGTATATCGATATTATGACGATGACGATGACGATGACAAAGATGGGGTTTCGTGTGTGCCTATTATGTCAACTTAAGTTGGCTCACATACAAAATGCCTTCACGTCAAGTGATTCAGCTGCGCTTGTGTGTGTGTGAGTGTGTGTCAACTGCCTGTTTTGCTGCCTTAACCCATTTTGCTTGCAGGCAGGAGAGAGAGAGAGAGTGAGAGAGAGAGAGAGAGAGGGGAAAAAAAAAGTTTATTGCCTCATATTAAGCTCACATCGTACTCGAGTTAATGCAACTTTCAATGCCTTAGCCGGAGTAAAATGGGAAGCAAAATGCTTTAAGGCCTTTGCCTTTGCCTTGCCGTTGCCGTTGCTCTTGCCTTTGACCGGATCAACAATTTATATAGCATTTCGAATTGATTTAAGTTAATATTTAAAATTTACAAACTTTCAATGAATAAATTAAAAAATATTGTAGAGCAAGCAGGACTGATATATTATTAAATTGAATATTCGATAGTTACATTGCAGTAGATGTTTAAGTTATCGATAACATTCCGCACATTGAATAAGACATGTCATTTGCGAGGACTTGTGAGATTTTTATGGCTTTAAAACAATAGCATAAGTTATATTTCATACTTCTAGAGGCATTGCTATTATCTTATCTTAATAAATAATATTGAAAATTGTATTGGGCAAGATAGCTCCGTCTCACTGACACCCTTCAGAGAGAAGCTTCTTCAGCAGCTGGTCAGGCACTTAGCCCAGCATCCAAGGACTGTATACGCGAGAACCTGTTCTAAAAGCTGCTTACCCAACATCTGGTTAATAGCTCTCTGTCCAAGGGTTACTTCTTTCAGGGCTCTTGTTTAATTTAAACGGAAATTACAAATGCAATATATTTTTTAGGGCTATTGAAGATAACGTGCACGGAGGATGCATAGCTTAGAGCAAGAACAAGTTATGGGGTATCAGAGGTAAAGTTGAAGAGAATATTTGAGCGACTATCAGTTTCCATTCAACAGATTTCAAATCAAGATGCGGCTCGGTACGTCTGGGGCGGTGCCGTTTGAGTTCTAATGCAAAGCCAACAGAAATTTAAGATACATTACCTAGGCGCCTAGGCAGACGGTATCGCTAAGGTATCGCTAGACTCTCGAGGTGCTCAGCTCTATCTCCTGAATTCGTTCTTCGATTGTTGACAGCTTATGCAAACTGAGCTTCTATAAGTTTATTGTTTCGATAAATTACAATATTTAACTATCCGCTTTTGTTTCAAGCTAGAATCGAGAATTTAGTAGAAACAAGTTCAGTATAATTTTTATGGAAACATTTGTACTACGAAAACTGTTTTAGCTTCAAGAAAGTTATGAACGTTTTTTGAACAAAAATCAAGTATGCCTTCAGTATCAGCTTCTTTACTGCCTATAGGGTACTTGCCAGTCGATCATACATTTCATTTGAATATATTGCTTCAGATTATTAACTGTAAATAGGAATATGAAATTTGCTGCGGTTGCCATGTGAAGCAAATGCGAGCTGGTTGCTTAAGCTTGTTTGACCAACTTCTAAGGCGAACTCACACACACACACAGGCAGAGACAGAGCCAGAGACGAAGATAGAAACTCAGACAGAAATAGCAAAGATGCCCCAAAGAAATTAAATTATTTGTTAGCAGCAAAACGTGTGGCAGCAGCACGCGACGACTGAAGTGAGTCGATGAAGGGCATCTAGAAAAAAAAAGAAACGAGTATGACAACAAGGACATACAGATTACACAACAAAAATATATACACACACCCATACTCCATACTCTGACTTTTACATATACAAATATATATATTTATGTGTATATGTATGTATAGATGGGGGCAACAAGTGAAAATCCATTTGTTAGAGGAAATCGTGCAAAAAGCTTAAATACAAAGCTTAAACATAAGTAGCAGCAAGCAACCCACACACACACACAGATGACTGACCCGGCTGCCAACCACACACGCAAACACACACACACACACACACACACACACACACCCAGCTCAAGCATTTGGTTATGCATATGTGGAGCAGGGACTTGGGCTGGGGCCAAAGCCTAAATGAAGCTGCCTTCGTTTGCCTTTTTTGATGTTGTTGTTGTTGTTGTTGCTGTTGTTGCTGTTGTTGTTGTTGTTGTTGTTGCCTTCACGTCTTACCTTTTAACGTGTTTTACCGTTCGTTTCTTCTTTATGGCAGCCTTCGTATAAAATGAGCAGCCACCCTATCTCTCTCCCCCTTCATTCTCCATCTCACTCTGTGTGCACACGACTCGTCTCCCTTGGGTAAATTTTCGTATTTAAAATATATGACCAAGAAATGCTAAAACATTATTTTTTAATTTTATATAAGCACAGAAATTGGTATTTTTCCTTAGCTTTAAGAAAGAGTTGCGTTCAGTAATGCATGTTTTATTAATATATTTTTTTAATTTACTCTTTAAGTGTACTAAATTCCTTTTGGTATTAGACGAGCAACCGAAGGGTCTTAAGCGTTGCGAGAAAGGGTATCGGAAATTACCTAAGTTTGCATTGGATCGAAGCCGGCTAGAATATATAAAGTATTATAGGCATGGATAAAGACGGATACTAACATATACAAGCCGTTTCATATGTTGTATGTTGTAAATGCAAATGAAAACGGATAGGGCTTAGGATCGTAAATTTGACGAACAAGCTTCAGTATGCATGAATTGTATAATGTTTTCTTAATTGTGGAACTTAATTTTTACAGTCGGATAAATCTGGAGCTATGATAAGCTATATTGTCAAGAACTTTTATATCTGTTGCAGGTATATCCTAACTTACTTTAATGTAAAGGTCTACAGCCGGATAAAGCCAAAAATAATAATTTCATTAAATTTAATCAAGAATTGATGATTACTCAAGTTTATTGCACTAGGATAACGCCGGATAAATATGAATAATATGACAAGCTTACCTAATTTATAGAAATTAGCTTGAAAATTGCCTAATATTTTAGTGAAAAAAACTCGGATAAAGGCGTTTAATATACAAACATTGATAAATAAAAAGAGAACACATATCATTGATAAAAAACAGTAAATATGGATCCATAAAAAAAAACTGCTTTGATAACGTAATATGTTGACACTGGAAGGAGGTCGGGTGTAATGATTTAATTATATCGGATAATTGCAATGTACCTTGAAACGTGCTTCACGCCACTATAGGAGAATCGTAAACAAGTTGTTCTGCCGTCCAATCTACAAGCCGAAAAGTATTTACTTGATATCAAATTTATATTTTCGATATGTCCTATTGCAATTATAAAATCTTAAATGGGGGCCCTAAAGTCCATATCAGCCAATAAACAATATTCAAATATTATACAAAAATTATTATAATAATAATGATTAATTGATACTCTACAATTTCTAGATGTCGTCAATATAAAATTCGTCTATAAACTTTAAATTAATGGTGACATTTTCATAATTTTATAATTCCTCGATTCCACTTGAATTTCGTTTTCTCCGAGTATCAAGAAGTTGAGACATATACTACGATGTGTCACACATTTCAGCACAAGGTGGTTTTACCCTCATGTAGGGTATTCGGTATTGTTGCTGGACCGATTAGATAAATGTATTCGGGCTGGTGGATTTCAGTTTATAAAAAAGGCTATGCAGCAGCAGTTGTGTCCCAGTCGAAAGGCAGTAACTTAAGCAGTAAACAGCAATCGAGATATCGAATCCGAATGGCCAAGACTGTCACAAGAGCTAACGGGCTGTGGCACGCCCTACTGCTACTGTCGACTGCAGCCGGGATTAGCCACCAGGTGAGCCAGTTGCTTACAAAAAGTGAGCAGCTAGTCTCATGAAGAGTATTTGCAGGCGTCCATCTCTAAAGCGGCCAGCGAGGACTTCTACACTGCCGCCGTTGTGGAGTTTAGTCAAGCCGATGGGGATGATTTGACGGCGAATCTGGCGGATAACTTGGCGGGGTATTTGGAGCTCATCAACTCGCCAAATGCCACTGGAGCAGATATCATGGTCTTCCCAGAGATTACTCTGAATACCATGGAGTCACTTACATATGTGCCTCCACCCGAGAAGAATGCAACGCCCTGTCTGGATGATCCCTCGGCCGAATACTATCATCACTTCTTTGTGGAGATTTCCTGCGCCGCTCGCAAAGTCAAGAGATACATTGTGATCAACATCAATGAGAAACAGCTCTGCTCCGATACGCCCGAGGACACGCGTCCTTGTGCCTCTAATGGACACAATATCTTCAATACGAACGTGGTCTTCGATCGGAATGGCGCTGTTGTCTCCAGATATCGCAAGGTTCATCTGTACTTGAATGAGCCACGGAACACGACAGCTCTACCGGAGGTCGTCACCTTTGACACCGACTTCAATGTGACCTTCGGACATTTCATTTGCTTTGACATCGCATTCTATGTTCCCACCCTTGAGTTGGTCGAGAAACATGGCATCCGGGACTTTGTCTATTCAATTAAGTGGCATTCGCAACTGCCATTTTTCACAGGTAAAACTAGGCTGCTAGATACTCTTACTTACTCGCTTCGTTTCTTTCTTTGTATTTCACATTCTTGTTTACATTCTTCCTTACACTACAATAAAGCTCTGCAAGTGCAGCTAGGCTGGGCTTATGCCAACGATGTGAATCTTTTGGCAGCTGGTGCCAGTCGAATAGAGTACGGCAGCACCGGTTCAGGAATCTACAATGGAAGGAAGGGAACTCTCACGAGCGTAATAAAGCTCAATGAAAACGAGCGCCGTATCTATGTGGCCCAAGTTCCCAAATACAAGAGAACAAAGCAAAGGCGACAGCATCGAACCGTTAGTCAGATTCGGAAGCATGTACGGCAGCCCACACCAGAACAAAAGACCCAGACAACCAGCTCAGGATTCATGATGACTCGGGACTATATCGAGCAGTACAACACCACGTGGCTAGATCAGGAGTTGGCGGGCAGTGCGAAAGCCGAAGTTTGCCATGGAAAGCTGTGTTGCCACTTCGAGTTGGAGTGGAGCCCATTGGATACCGAAGTAGGCAATAAAAACATATTCGGCTATCGCCTTGGTGCCTACGATGGCTGGCGAAATGAACCAAATGTAGATCCCAACTATATCCGCAATTGCGGAATCTTCGCCTGCAGTGGAGTTACTCTTGACGATTGTGGATACATGTTGAGCCCAGACCAATTACGCCTCAACTTAAGCCGAATACTCATTGAGGCCAAGTTTCCGAAGAGTCAAGAGATTCTCCTGATGCCAAACAGTGTAAGGGATAATCTATTGCCCCTCGAGCCGTCGCAGTTCGAGTGGTCCGTTCAGGAGGAGGAAAAAAGGTGAGCTAAGACAGAGATTGACAGGGTTGATCCAGCATATTTTCTTGTGGCAGCCATGGGATACTGAATGCTAACTTGCTCTTCTTTGCAGCCATATGTTGAGTGTTCGCTTTGCACTGGCTAAAACCGAGTCGTTGTCAAACCTGTTGTCCTTCGCTATCTTCGGGAATTACTACGATGAAGTTTGTACCTATGGCACGGGGTCACCGGAGAAGGATCTTGAATGTGGCTATAAGCCCACTGGCGATGGCGCTGCTGAGCTGCGATTATACGGCAGTTGGTTGTATTTGCTTCTGGCTATGGGCACCGCGTTCTACCTTAGACATTAGTGAGCTTATCTGTTATTTTTATTTTTTTAATTTAAATGGCGAACAGACCTTTTTCAAGTCTACTATCATTTTCAAGGTTTGATATGTATATAGCTTGATAAGTATAAATAGGCTTTATCAAGAAAAGGGAAAAAAGTTAAGTCTTGGGATAGGTCTTAAGTATTAATCTTTCCATACAGCAATTTATACCTTCTACTTTATACACCGTTAATAAAATATATGTGGCTCGATTTAATGAAAGACTGTATTTTTCTTGCAATGAGCTGTAGATAAAGTTATTGGAGTCTTTTATTGTTATCAAATTACAGTCATAAACTCCCAAAATCGTAGCTCTAGGGGTTTTTATACCCTGAACCCATTGAAATGGGAAATCAGGGTATAATGGTTTTGTTAAAAGTGTGTAACAGGGAGAAGGAGGCATGGCAGACCCCATAAAGTATATATATTCTTGATCAGGGCGACGAGCTGAGTCAATATAGCCCTGTCCGTCTGTCCGTTTGTCCTTCCGTCCGTCCGTCCATCCGTCCGTATGAACGCCTAGATCTCAGAAGTTATAAGAGCTAAAGAGCTGAAATTTTGCATGTAGACTCGTGTTTACCATACGCAATAAAAGTTTATCATATTTTTTCGATGACTCATTCGATATCTTTTTTATCGATGATAATAGATAAATTGATATTGTTCTTTCAGCCTAATTTCAACACTTTTAGACCTGGAGACTTCAGATTTAATGTGTATATACATTTGATGGGTACACACATTTTGTAATTTACAGATTTTGGATACCACGCCCCCTTCGCCAGCAATTTGTAAAAAACGTATTTCAAGTACTAGGGACTTACGTTATGAAAGTTTCATTAATATTGTATGTCTACATAAATTATTATTTATTAAATGAATTCTCATAATATTGCCCACACTGCGGCGCAGCCCAAGCGCAGTCGCTGCAGTTAGCAGAGGCATGTGTATGTACATATGTGTGCATAAAAGAAAGGCAGAATGATTAGAATATCAGCTTGGAGGGTTTAGGGTATCTTCTAGTCGAGCAGTCTTGATTAGAGCATTCTTACATATTATCTTTGATCCATTGAAATTTAGGACTGATAAGAAGAACTATAAAAATGCTATATCAATAATATTTTATCATATTTTTGACGTACGAAGTCAGCAAATATTGATTTTCGAATTCCTTGAATTATACGCATATGCTTTATAGGCTCTGCGCTGAATGCGTTTCCATTTATATATGGACGAACCATAGCGATATATATTACATTATTATTTGATGTGGAAGAAAACAGTGATCAGATATACAACAAGTAAGAGTGCTCTAGTCGAGACTGATCGACTGAACACTCCAAGCTGATATTCTAATCATTCTGCAGTTCTTTTCAGAAAATTCAGTTGAGCTCAGAACTATGTAATGGGCAGTCCACTTCCGAGAGTCTGATCAACAACCGGATGTCTCAGCACACACTATGCAAGTCCGACTGCCGTGCACCTCAGTTTCGAGCACTCTTCTCGCTTCTTAAGACTTCACTGAACAAAATTTAAATGATGTATAGCTGTGCTTTAGCTATTCTGTACTTTGCTTGTGGTATCGATCGTCTTTGCATTGTAGCTTTATGACTCAGTCGATATAATTAGATACGATTTTTATACCCTGAACCCATTGAAAATGGGAAATCAGGGTATAATGGTTTTGTTAAAAGTATGTAACAGGGAGAAGGAGGCGTGGCAGACCCCACAAAGTATATATATTCTTGATCAGGGCGACGAGAGAAGTTGATTTAGCCCTGTCCGTCTGTCTGTCCGTCCGTCCGTCCGTCCGTCCGTCCGTCCGTCCGTCCGTATGTATGAACGCGTCGATTTCCGAAGATATACGAGCTAGAGACTTGAACTTTTTTTTAAAATGACCGTATATACAGCGCGCATATCAAGTTTATCACTAAAAATCGATAACTCATCCCGTTATTTTTTTATCGATCAAAAACCTTATCGAAATGCAGTTATAAAATTATATCTCCTACATCTTTAGAGCTAGAGTATCCAAATTTTAAATGTAGATTGATATGTACGTTATAGAATTTCGATTTTTGTTCAATTTCACCCCCACCCTTATATCCACCCCCTCACCCATAAGTTTGTAAAAGGCGTATTTCAAATACTAGAGACTTGAGCTTTGGCAATTATACGCATAGTAATGATAAAACCACAATCTGAAAGTTTCATGGAGAACGTACGTCCAGAAAAAAAGTTATTAAACAATTAAGTTCCCATAGTAAGCCCACACTGCAGCCCATGCGTGCGCGCCTATGCGTGTCTATGTATGTGTGTTTGCGTGTGTATGTGTGTGTTTGTGTAAGCAGAGAGACGCTAAAAATGATTGAAATGGCTGTTGCTTGAAGGGTTCAGGGGATCCCGTAGTCGAGCACTCTCGACTAGAGTTTTCTTACTTGTTTTATTTAACTTTAATATATTATTTATATTACTTCAAAGTGCCATATCGTGTTTAAAAAGAATAACTCATTTCGTGATAAGTTAGATTTCTCACACGATATTATTGCGAAAGCTGATTGGATTGAAAAATTTCGGATATTATAAAAGAGGCTTCCCACCACCGAATACAGAGCAGTCGACTCTTTGCCACGACTGGAGGCAACACGAAATCTAAGCGGAAACAGATACACAAACAAATGGCAAACACTATGATAAAAACTTATGCGCTGTGGCAGCGAATTCTGCTCATGTTGATTGGAATCCAAATAGCTCAGCAGGTAAGTAAGTTTAAGCCATGATGGGATTTTCGACTCCCCTAATCGACTGATTGGCCTGTGCAGGCCTTTATCCGAGAGGAGCGAGCCACCGAGGACTTCTATACTGCCGCCGTTGTGGAGTTTAGTCAGGCCGATGGGGATGATTTGGCGGCGAATCTGGCGGATAACTTGGCGGGGTATTTGGAGCTTATCAACTCGCCAAATGCCACTGGAGCAGATATCATGGTCTTCCCAGAGATGACACTTAATAGCGTGCATTCACTTACATATGTGCCTCCACCCGAGAAGAATGCAACGCCCTGTCTGGATGATCCCTCGGCCGAATACTATCATCCCTTCTTTGTGGAGATCTCCTGCGCCGCTCGCAAAGTCAAGAGATACATTGTGATCAACATCAATGAGAAACAGCTCTGCTCCGATACGCCCGAGGACACGCGTCCTTGTGCCTCTAATGGACACAATATCTTCAATACGAACGTGGTCTTCGATCGGAATGGCGCTGTTGTCTCCAGATATCGCAAGGTTCATCTGTACTTGAATGAGCCACGGAACACGACAGCTCTACCGGAGGTCGTCACCTTTGACACCGACTTCAATGTGACCTTCGGACATTTCATTTGCTTTGACATCGCATTCTATGTTCCCAGCGTTGAGTTGGTCGTGAAGCATGGCGTTCGGGACTTTGTGTATCCCACTAAATGGCACTCGCAGCTGCCTTTTTACACGGGTTAGTATCATCAAGTACTCTCAAGATTGTAGGGCCTATTTTTATACCCTGAACCCATTGAAAATGGGAAATCAGGGTATAATGGTTTTGTTAAAAGTATGTAACAGGGAGAAGGAGGCGTGGCAAACCCCACAAAGTATATCTATTCTTGATCAGGGCGACGAACTGAGTCAATTTAGCCCTGTCCGTCTGTCTGTCCGTCCGTATGTATGAACGCGTGAATTTCAGAAGATATAAGAGCTAAAGACTTGAACTTTTTTAAAAAATTACCGTATATACAGCGCGCATATCGAGCTTATCACCAAAAATCGATAACTCGTCCCGTTATTTTTTTATCGATAAAAAACTTTATCGAAATGCAGTTATAAAATTATATCTCATACATCTTTAAAGCTAGAGTATCCAAATTTTAAATGTAGACTCGAAAGTATGTTATTGAATTTCGATTTTTGTTGAATTTCACCCCCCACCCCTATATCCACCCCCTCACCCCTAAGTTTGTAAAAGACGTATTAGTTATTAAACAATTAAGTGCGTGTTTATGCGTGCGCGCCTATGTGTGACTATGTATGTGTGTTTGCGTGTGTATGTGTGTGTTTGTATAAGCAAAGAGACGCTAAAAATTATTGAAATGGCTGTCGCTCGAAGGGTTCAGGGGATCTCGTAGTCGACTAGAGCTTTTTTACTTGTTATTATTATGGTCGAAATCATATATTTATTTGCTCTTCGTTATCCACACTTTTCTGTATAGCTGTCCAGGTGCAGCTGGGCTGGGCTTATGCCAACGATGTGAATCTTTTGGCAGCTGGTGCCAGTCGAATAGAGTACGGCAGCACCGGTTCAGGAATCTACAATGGAAGGAAGGGAACTCTCACGAGCGTAATAAAGCTCAATGAAAACGAGCGCCGTATCTATGTGGCCCAAGTTCCCAAATACAAGAGAACAAAGCAAAGGCGACAGCATCGAACCGTTAGTCAGATTCGGAAGCATGTACGGCAGCCCACACCAGAACAAAAGACCCAGACAACCAGCTCAGGATTCATGATGACTCGGGACTATATCGAGCTGTATAATACTATTTGGATAACTGTGGACTACATCGGAGAAGTGATAGCCGATGTTTGTCAAGAAGAGCTGTGTTGCCACTTCGAGTTGGATTGGAGCCCATGGGATACCGAAGTAGGCAATAAAAACATATTCGGCTATCGCCTTGGTGCCTACGATGGCTGGCGGAATGAACCAAATGTAGATCCCAACTATATCCGCAATTGCGGAATCTTCGCCTGCAGTGGAGTTACTCTTGACGATTGTGGATACATGTTGAGCCCTGACCATTTACGCTTTAATTTAAGTCGAGTACTCATTGAGGCCAAGTATCCGAAGAGTCAAGAGATTCTCCTGATGCCAAACAGTGTAAGGGATAATCTATTGCCCCTCGAGCCGTCGCAGTTCGAGTGGTCCGTTCAAGAGGAGGAAAAAAGGTGAGCTAAGACAGAGATTGACAGGGTTGATCCAGCATATTTTCTTGTGGCAGCCATGGGATACTGAATGCTAACTTGCTCTTCTTTCCAGCCATATGTTGAGTGTTCGCTTTGCACTGGCTAAAACCGAGTCGTTGTCAAACCTGTTGTCCTTCGCTATCTTCGGGAATTACTACGATGAAGTTTGTACCTATGGCACGGGGTCACCGGAGCAGGATCTTGAATGTGGCTATAAGCCCACTGGCGATGGCGCTGTCCAACTGCATTTCTTTGACACGTGGCTACATTTGCTTTTGGCTGTGGGTTTCATCTTCTATCTTAGCAAGTAAGGCGTACCGCGAAAAGTGTGTGCAGACTTGAAGCATTAAAGAGAAAAACCTATTATTCAGCTTTGCCCTCAATTATTGATCATTCTTTAGCTACAAGTGATGCACTTTAAGGATCGCAATGCTATATTTATTGGACAAGCTATAGACACAAGCTATAGAAGCTATGTCTAAAAGTATGCAACGCTAATATCTATAGCACGAATATAACAAATAGCGAGAAAGAGAGAGAGCGAGAAAGCGTGTGAATTAGAAGGGGAGAAAGAGTCAGTGTGCCTTCTCGTCTCATAAGTAGGTTCATCTGAGGTGATTCACGGCCCAATCACATTATTCATATAACTGTATGTATTCGACTTGGACATACCCTGTAAATATATGTACCCCATTTATATTTGATATATATTTATATTTATATTAGCATATTTTTTCAGCACCATATAAATATCAAATTTTGGAGCTGTAACAGCTGCAGTCGAATAGTTTCAATAGTCCAACCCTACTCAAGAGGGCATGACTGATAAGAACAGTTAATAGACATCCATAAAAAAAAAATACAAAAAACTTAGATAAGAGAGAGTATCGACACCCGTAACGATCATAAATCCATTATATCGGATAATTGGACTGTAGCCTGATAGCTGACACACCAACATATATGTATGTATATATGGGTAAAGGCAATCGAAATCGTTGCTTAAATAGTTTGCTCGACTGTCCAATGTACAAGCGCCGAAAATATAGCCGAGTTATCAAATTATGCATTCGCTATACGCATGAAAACATTGAAAAGGGTGACATAAAGGTTTGATTTACACAAGAGTTTGTTGATACCCTATAATTAGAGGAGTGAGGCTGAGATATAACAGACAGATCTTTTATTGACGACTCTGTTGGCTTTATGGTATTTGCGTACTTCTTGGAAGCACTGTGCACATGTCGGCGATTATCCAAGAAATAACTATTGACATTCTTGTCGCGTGCAAAATCAGAAGGCGTGCAATATCAAGCTACCATAACGATATTTGTCGGACCGAAGTTGAAATACTCTTATCTCCTGATTCTTAAGATGAACCTTAAGATTTTTGATGAGCAAATGTTATATTGCATTCCACATATATTTTTAGCATGGAGTGAGATCTGTCGCATCTGGGCATCTCGTATGGAAACGAGTTTTTCAGCTATCCCAACGACCTATATGAACCCTACGGAAAAATGTAGTGCAAGCTGTAGTGCTGATTAGATAGATGATTTTTGGTTTTGGATTTGGCATAAAAGAGCTTCCGTATCGCCGACTGTATCCCAGTTCACATTTGCCGATGCGCAAGGCAGCAACAGCACGTCCAAATGGCCAAGAATGTGACTAGCGCTAACCAAGCATGGCAGCTGCTGCCGCTGCTGCTGCTACTGCTGCTGGCTGTTGGAGTCAGGCTGAGTCAGCAGGTGGGTTAGCAGCCCCGATAAGCGTTAGCGGCTAATCATATGTTGGCTATTCGCAGGCGTCGATCGGTGAATCGGCCAGCGAGAGTTTTTATATGGCCGGCGTTGTTGAATTCCGACATGCCAATGGGAACGATGCCCAGGCGAATCTGGCTGACAATTTGGCCGGCTACTTGGAGTTGATCAGCTCGCCGAATGCCAGCGCAGTAGACATCATAGTCTTCCCTGAGATGACTCTCAATGGCCTGAGCACTGCCAGCTTTGTGCCGTCGTCCGATGCGAAGGTCACACCCTGTCTGGACGATCCCTCGGCCAGCTACTATGAGCCGTTTCTTGTCGAGATCTCCTGTGCGGCTCGTAATGCCAGAAGTTACATTGTGATCAACATCAATGAGAAACAGCTCTGCTCCGATACGCCCGAGGACACGCGTCCTTGTGCCTCAAACGGGCAAAATATCTTCAATACGAACGTGGTCTTCGACCGAAATGGAACTGTTGTCTCCAGGTATCGCAAGGTTCATCTGTATGGCGAGCCAAGGAATAGCACTTTCGTGCCGGAGTCAGTGAGCTTTGACACGGACTTCAACGTGACCTTCGGCCATTTCATTTGCTTTGACATCCTGTTCTACGCTCCAGCCCATGAGATGCGTCTGACGCAGGGCATTCGGGACTTTGTCTTTCCTACTATGTGGTTTTCTCAGCTGCCTTTTCTCACAGGTGAGTTCAATTTGTCCAACAGTAGGCCGAGCTCACTGAGCATCTTTTATGCCTTTTCCGCAGCTGTTCAAGTTCAGCTGGGCTGGTCCTATGCCAATGATGTGAATCTTTTAGCTGCGGGCTCCAGTCACACGGAGTACGGCAGTACCGGAACAGGAATCTATAATGGACGGAGGGGAACTATCACCAGCGTAATGAAGCTGGATGAAGGCGAGCGTCGCATCTATGTGGCCCGGGTGCCCAAGTATCCCAGCTCGGCTGTTACGTCACATCGGCGTGTCTCGACTCAGAGACAGAAGCAGAGACTTGGGCAGAGTCTAGAGCAGAGGGTTCTAGCCCGAAGTAGCTCAGGCTTCAAGATGAAGCGAGACGATACTCTAGAGCTGTACGAGAGCGTATGGCTGCAGCAGGAGCGCAATGTGACAAAGGATGTTTGCCATGGAAAGCTATGCTGCCACTTCGAGCTGGAGTGGAGTCCAGTGCAGGCAGGAGGAAGTCCGCAGAGCGCTTTTGGCTATCGCGTGGGCGCGTTCGACGGCTGGCGCAATGAGCAGGATGTGGATAATAACTATGTGCGCAACTGCGGCATCTTCGCCTGCAGCGGACCCAGCATTGAGCATTGCGGCCTGCTGCTGAATGCGAAGGAATCCAATCGCAACTTCAGCCGGTTGTTGATTGAGGCCAGCTATCCGAAGTCCCAAGAGTTTCTGCTGACGCCGAACAGTGTGAGGGACAATCTGTTGCCCCTCGAGCCATCGCAGTTCGAGTGGTCTGTCCAGGAGGAGGAGAAGAGGTGAGCCACGAGCGGATCTGCTTTCTACTGTGCGATACTCATATTGTTAATCCTTCATTCTTCTAGCCATCTGTTGACTGTTCGCTTCGCACTGGCTGAAACCGAGTCGCTGTCCGACCTATTGACATTCGCAATCTATGGGAATTACTACGACGATGTTTGTACCTATGGCATTGATACCCCGGAGAAGGATATTCAATGTGGCTATACGCCCGTTGGCGATGGGGCAGCCGACTTGCGATTTTTTGGCAACTGGTTCTATATGCTTACCATTGTGCTATTTATAGTTAACCTAAGTAATTAGAAGGCATCTTTGTTTGTGTGATTTTTATTGCGAGGTAGAACTTGAGCAGAAGCGCAGGGGTCAGATGACTTTAAGGATATTGATGAAATCATTACAAAGCTTTGAAAACTTATATATCATAGGTATGTCTAGGATAAAGTAAGAGAAACTCAATTAGTGGGGATAATAGATTGGGTACTTAGGTAATAGTCTTTGTAAAGCTCAATGAAAAATAAAAATGTACATTTTTCATATATTTCTATAAAAACAGCGTTTTGATAAACTATTTTGGTTACTCTTCTCAAACTTTCTCTTTTTATTTAAAGCTTGTTGGTTCCAAAAATAAATCCAGAGTGCATGGCATGAGTCAAGAAATGGTTCTAGTTCAGCTAATCAATGCCAGTTCAAGAGCAAGTTCTCTGTACCTTTAGTATTGCTGGAGGCAAACCGAGAGATCTCTAAGCCTATCAGCTGCATCAGTTCGTAGTATGCTAGTTCAGCTCATGACATGGTACTAGTTCAGTTTGAAGAATATGTAGAACTAGTTTGAATACGTAGAACTAGCTTAGTTCATGAAACAAATAGAGTTAGTTTAGGTAAATGTATAACTAGGTAAACTTTTGAAAACTTGCGGAACTAGCTCACTTTAGGGCATGGCTAGTACTCGCTGGGCTCATTGAATTGTTCGAAACAGTTTAGCTAATCATTGTAACGGATATTGATTCCTCGTTCCATAGATCTTATTATTATTCAGTTTATCATGAGGGCCTAAAAGTATGCTCACCTCGAGCTTCGTCTGAATGACTCCATAATTCACATATGCCAGAAACGATAACAATAGACGGCGACCATAAACCGCAGTGTCCGATACGAACGATTAGATAGAAATAGAAGTGAGACAGAGAGAGAGAGAGAGAGAGAGAGAGAGAGAGGGAGGGAGAGCGAAAGGGGAAAGTGAATTTGAGTGAGGCGTATCGAGCGCAGTCTGTCGAGCACATCATGTGTGGCAAGTGCTTGTTGCTCCTCCAATTGCTGTGCGCTGCTGTGGTTGGCTGTGGTGCAGCCAACAGCGGCTACTATACGGCGGGCGTGGCGGAGTTTCGTCCGGCGGTCAGTGGTGGCAGCTCCGAGCAGCTGCTCGAGGAGAATCTGGCTGCGTATCTGGAGCTGATTGAAGCAGCCAATGGCACTGCGGACATCCTGATCTTTCCGGAGGGCACGCTGAACAGCCAGCTGCAACTGACGGCGGTGCCGGCGCCCTCTCGTCGCAGTCTCTGCCCCATTGTGGTTGCGCCTGTCGATGGCGTGGCCACGTTTCTCAGGCAGCTGGCCTGCGCAGCTGTCGCCGCCCAGAGCTACTTGGTGCTGAACGTGAAGGAGCGCGAGCGCTGCGACCGAGAGGCCGACTGCCCCGTCCGCGGTTATCGACTCTACAACACGAATGTGGTGCTCGACCGCAGCGGTGCGGTGGTGTCGCGTTACCGCAAGTGGAACCTGTATCTGGAGCCGCAGCTGAATCGCACCAGCGAACCGGAATACGCCATCTTCGAGACGGACTTCAATGTGACCTTCGGCCATTTCATATGCTTCGATATGCTCTTCTACACGCCCGCCCAGGAGCTCGTCGAGCGCTACTCCATTCAGCATTTGATTGTCACCAAGATGTTCAAGTCCGAGCTGCCTTTCCTCACAGGTAAGGGGTATAAGCACTACAGAATACCCTGCTGTTATATATTCAGTAGTTAAAGTGTAGCTATCTGTACATATGGATAACCTGGAGTCCGACTGCGAAAGTAGTCTAGTAGTCAAAGTAGTCGACCCACATATACCCTGTAATAACCTATTACAAATTACTAGCGAGATAGTTCTTATTAGCTTCAAACTGAAGATTGAATCAGCTTCCAGTTAAAAGCAAAATAGGAACAGTTTGTCGGTAAAAGACTCAAAGATACCCTGTATTTGTATAAGGTTAGTTAAAGTTCAATTTTCTAATGGTCACGGGCAAGTTTTGAATGTGGCTTTCTTTACAGCGCAACAGAGTAAGTAAAAGTAAGTGTAGTCGATTCTCAAATACCCTGTAATAACCTATAAATCACCTGCGAACTGGCTCTCATTTCAAATTGTAAGACAGTTGACAAACATATACCCTGTAACAATAATTAATATATTGTCAACTAATCGACGTATACACGGAACGTAATCAGATAATCGACTTAGAGATACTCTATAGTGCTAACTCTGCAATTACTGCTTTATTGCTTCATGTTATCTAAGCTAGTATACCCTATATATGCATTTACATATGTATATACCGAGTTGAGAAATGACAGTGACAACAATTTCATGTGCACTGCACAGGGCAGTTCCAGCTAGACGTAAATATTGTCTTTGATAACAGAGTATCTAAATTGTTTCGGATTATTCCGCTCTAATCTGTTGACTTCATTTTGCATTCTACTTTTCACTGGAACTTCTTATCGTATGATAGAGAAAGGGTTTCTTTCTATTCTTCTTCTACTTCTGCTTACATTATTTAAATGTCTTATCAGCTGGACTTCCGGAATACTTTCCTGGTATTTAAAACTTATCTTGCTTCTTCCATTTATCGACATTTTATGCTCGCACTCTCGTGTTTTTATTAATATTTTGTACAAGTGACTTGTAACATCTTTGTAAATTTGACTTTATCGTCCATATTCATTGCCTTCCTCCTTGTAAAAACTAAATTTTTGTAAATTTGTATAAATTCTTCGAAGTTGATATAAAAGACTTTAAAAAAACTTTATCTTCCATATTCAATAAAAGCTCTCTTCTGACATACTTCAAGAATCTATTGTATCTTCCTTGTAACTATGCCATCTTAGAGAACTACTCTTTTGCACCGTTTCTTTGAATATTCTTCTGCTTGTGCTAGGATGCACTCACAAAATTCTTTTCCTATATTCAATCAAAGTTTTCTGAAAGTTTTTTCTTTTATCTTCCTTGTAAGTTCATTGCAGCTTTCAAGCTTAAGCTGGCAATTGCAATTGTAAATTTTCATGGATTCATTCTTAACTCTATTGCAGCTAGCCAGTTCCAGCAGGGCTGGGCGTGGGCCAACAATGTGAATCTGCTGGCAGCTGGCGCGAGCTTGCCCCACGGCGGCATCAGTGGGAGTGGCATCTACGCTGGACGCCGCGGCGCCCTTGTGCGACGCATGGTGGGCGACACGCACGTTGGGCAGCGACAGCTGCTGCTGGCACGTGTGCCACGCTATGCCCAGTCGCAGCAGGAGCAGGAGTCTGAGCAGGAGCCGGAGGTGGAGCAGGAGCTGGAGCTGAAGTTGGAGTTGGAGTTGGATGCGGAGCGTGCGGGGCCAGCGCAGAGGCAGCTAGCGATGCTGCAGCAGCCGCAGCTCGAGGACTTTGCCAGCTGGCTAGTGCCGCTGCTCAATGGCAGCAGGCAGCATCAGCGGCTCTGCCAGCAGGATCTCTGCTGCGACTTCGAGCTGCAGCTGGAGCTGCCCAGTGATGCGACGCAGCCGCCGGAGTACAGCTATCGAGCGGGCGTCTTTGTGGGCCAGCGGCGCTACGAGGAGGAACAGTATAGCGTGGTCAGACTCTGCGGTCTATTTGCGTGCCGCAACGAGAGCATTCTCAGTTGCGGCCAGCTGGCAGCGGCGCCGGCAGAGGAGCCAGCGGCGGGCAGTCGAAGCATTACGTTCAGCTGGCTGCGAATTCGCGGCGAATTCGTGCGGCGCCAGCGACGGCTGCTCATGCCCAGCACGCTGAGCGCGGCGCTCTATGCGCTGCAGGCCACCGAATTCGAGTGGGCGTGGCACGACGACACAGGCATCGAGACCGCCGCGACACATGTGGAGCTGGGGCTGAGCAAAAGCCACTCACAGCTGCTGACCTTTGGCATCTATGGCAACTACTTTGATGAGTTTTCCGACGACGACCAGCCGGGAGGCGGCGGTGGCGGAGGCGGTGGCGGAGATGGGGCCAGGGGCGTGGTTGTGGCCATGCGAGGGCAACTGCTGTTGATGGTGCTGTTGACGCTGCTGCTGTCTTATCACGGAGGCTAACCGCTAAACAAACACTTTGCTGATTAGTTCTAATTGGAAGTACAGGCGCAGGCGATAAAAGCGTCGCAAATGTGTATGAATTGCGGAGAGGGCACAGCGCGAAAAAAATATGTCTATTCTTATTTTATTTTTTGCCTAGTAATAAGACTTTTATCCTTGTATACGTGTATAAATATACTGATGATATTACATGTAAATAAATAAGTTTCATTGTTTTTTTTTTAACCCGTTGTAAATTGGAGTTTAGCGTGGTCTATGTACAGGCTGAAGAAGGCGAGATAGGTTTCATAAAGTATAAATCTATATGTATGAACATATAGTGGCATGGTCATGTCCCTATCTCTCTCTCTCTCCCTCTCTGAATGCATCGATCTCGGAACCTATGACCTAGCAGCTAAAGAACTGACTTTTTATAACAGATCTGACTCAAGCACGCGCTGATAAAGTTTGTTGCAAATAACGACTAAGTTTTTTGCGTTAGATCGATAAGGAACTTTATTGCATTATAGGAATTTAATCATATCTCCCACATATTTAAAGCTATTATGGTGTAAATTTGTATAAATGTAGTTGGTATTTGCTTTGCATTATTTTTTTATACAGACTTAAAATATAACAATGGTCCATAAATACAAGCTTACTTTCAATTAAATTCCAGATACCAACAGATTCATTTCAATTCTATAAAACAGAACATATGCTGAAAATTTCATTGAAATCGGCCAAGTAACACAGAAGTTATGAAAGAAAACGTATTACAAAATCACACAGAAAGAAACGCCAAGCGCCTCTGCTTTATTCATCTGCACATACATACATACACAGTGTGTATTACACACATACAAACCCGTGCAATCTCTTACGAATGCCATAAATAGAATACGAAATGCGATTGAATTGTGCTTCATTACTTTCGGCTTGGGCACGAGCAGGTAATGCGTGCGATCGCAGCGACTGGCGTGGGCAGCGATGCCAACCCTCCGTATTTATACGTAGATCTACGTATTTTAAAGGAGATCTACGTACCTACGTATTTTGAGACTAAAACTACGTACTTTTAAAAAATAATGCAAAAAATCCTAAAATCTGCAATTTTTGGGTAATATCAATATTCTATGAATAAAATAAGAAAGATGATATGATTTATATTGGATTAGCAGCACTAAATTATTATTTCGATATGTTTGCGAATGCCGATTGCCCATTGAGTTATCAGCGCTAAATTGCAAAAAGTGGCATCGCTTACTTTAGAATAGGAGGGAAAGAAATTAATGTGCATGTAACAAAATGGAATTGTTAACAAGTGACACCGACGAAAAACCAAACGTAACTCCAACCAAGAAAAGGAAAGTGCACTACAATGTGAATTACTCAGCAGCTTGGGAAAAAAAGTATTCCTGGTTGACAGGAAGCAGTAAGGGTAATCTTTTTTTTTAATTGCAAATCTTGCAAAGCAGATCTCAAATGCTCTTCTGGCAAGAGAGACGTAGAGAAGCATGAAGCTTCTGTTAACCAAAAAAAAAAATTTGAGAAGTATGTATAGTGTTGGGTTTTATAATTGTCAAGTTTGTCTCGTGTGTCCAAGTGCTTTTTGTGCTCTTTTTATACGTTCGTAGTGTACATAAATGAATATGTATAATTTGAATAATGCAATTTGCTTTCTAAAACGACAAATGAAATTAATAACAATGAAGTACAATACAGTTAATTTAAAAATTGAATGGCTTATTAATTTCTTTTTATTGTTTTTAAGCTTTTAAAAAAAGTACGTAGATCTACGTATTTCAGCAAAATTGTGCTACGTAAAAATACGTAGATTTTGGAGCCTGGCTACGTAATTCTCAAATTTTGACTTGGCATCGCTGGGCGTGGGTAGCCCGACGAAAACAGCTTTAGTGATTTCAATAGAAATTTGCGAGATATCTGCTAGTTCTTAATTGTTTAGAAGATATACTTAGCTTATTTATACTTAACTTATTTCAATATCAATCGGCTCAAAATACTCTTTTAGTATTTTTGCGTCAGGCCGCACAGATGTAGTATGCACATTAATCAAGCGGCTGCTTGAGCAAAACGTTTTTGTTACGTTTGTCGCCTGGCTGAGCTCATTAAAAGCGACATTGGCGCCGAGCCTGCTGCAATGCCTGCATGTCTGTGCGTGTGTGTGAGTGTGTGCATATAAAGAAGCTGTCGTTTGCTATTGTTGTTGTTGTTGCTGGTAAGCTTGCAGCGAATTGTAATTAAGTGAAACCCACACACACACACGCACACACACTGAGAGATAGAAATGCATCCAATTGACGTTAAATGCATGCAGTTAGATCTCAGGCGTCGGCAATATCGAGAACAGTGTCAAGTTCATGTCATTAAGGTGTGATTAACAAAAATTAGTTGCTGCTTAACACACACACAAACACACATACACGCACGAAGAGATGAGCAAACACACTCACACACACAGGCACACACACTTACGCATGATAGCGCAACAGTGCGAATAACTGCTTATGCGTGTGCCTGGAAAGCAGACACTCACACACACACACCGAGCAGGTGTACTAGAGACGCGCAACACATGAAGTCCGGCAGCGCTGCCAGCGTCGCAGCTGACGTCGAAAGCGTTTCATTCATTTCAACTGTTGCTCCCCACTTGTTAGCACAAATGAGACTGGAAAGCGCTGGCACTAGGTGGCCGACGCGCTAGCCGAACGCCGAATGCCGAGAGTCGAGAGCCGAATGGCGAGTGCCGACTCGGCCGAGTGCCAAAGCGTTCCAGGAGGCATTTTTGGAGAGCGTCCACCTGAAGCAGAAGGTCGTGCTCGGTGCGTGTTTCGGTGTAGACTTTTTGGGCGCCATAAACACACACACACACACACACACGCATACACTGGCTGAGACATGTGCATATGTGTGCGTTGTGTAGACTGCGTTATATTTGCATTAAATTATTCAGCAGGAAAATATTTTATGAAGCGCAGACAAGCAGCAACAAACCAAAAAGCTGCTGCGCTTTTTGCCAACTGAAATGCAATTAAAAAGCGCAGCAGCAGCACTGGCAGCAGCAGCGAGAACGACGCACATTGTGCGCTCTTCGGCTAATGCTGCTCGCTGCCGCTGCCGCTGCCGCTGCCGCTGCTGCTGCCGCTGTCACAGTCGGCGTCGCTGCCAGTGCTCACGCGTTGCGTTGCGTGGCGCGCAACGTCGTCGTCGCATTCAGCGACTGCCTTCGACCAGTAGGCGTTCAGCCTCCGAGCGGATAACATTGCGTTGTTGTTACTTCTTGGAGACAGCCAATCAGAAGCGCTCAATACTCAAACTAACTCAAATACCGTTCAACTGGCGATTGAGTTCGATTTCGAGTTCCGTTACTTGAAGTCGTGCGTTCAAAACGAAACAAAGAGCCAAAGTAAAACAAGAAATAACGCTTTTTTTTGCGCCCGATCCTAAGTGTGTGTGACTGTGTGTGTGTGTGTGTGTGAGTGCATAGAGCAAAGATTCTAGAAAAAATTTGAAAAATCCAAATTGGAAATTTTTCGAAAATCGTTACAGGCGCGCAAAAAATAAGGAATTTCTGCTTCTTGCCATTTGAAAAACTCAAAGAAAATTTTTGGCGTTGTTTTTTTTGTTGCCTTTTTTTTGGGTTGTTCTTTATAAAAAATAAATAAATACTAAAATTTGAAAAGTTTGTATATTAAAGAAATATACACACATATATCGAAATATATATATAAATTATTGGTGTGTGCGAGCGAGAAGCCAATAGACAAAAGTGCAAAGAGAGCCAAAATAAAGGTAAATTCTTGAAATGAAAACAAAAAATAAATAAATAAAATATATATATTTTTATTGAAGATATTTTCAGATGCATTTTTGAATGAATTAAACATTTTTTTTATTTTTTTTTTTTAAATTGTGATTTGAGTTTTTACCTTATTTTCTAGT
The DNA here is from genome assembly GCA_035047565.1 of Drosophila mulleri. Lineage (NCBI taxonomy): Eukaryota > Metazoa > Arthropoda > Insecta > Diptera > Drosophilidae > Drosophila > Drosophila mulleri. The sequence continues at coordinate 330,177 of JAWNPK010000166.1, read as the reverse complement.
ACCTTCAAGACGTTACTTGTAATGCTGAAGGTCAGTGTTGTGAAACGTGCGAAAAGTTGCAAATCAAACATTTCATGTTTATATGAAATTTGTGAGAATAAATACAAAATTATATTAAAATAATTTCAATTTCAAAAACTTTTTTTGTTATTTGTTCATAAATACATACATATATGCAAAATTTGATTGAAATATTCTAAATTCTCAGTTTTTGTTGACTATCCTAACAATTGTGTCTTAGTTTACGATTTGTTTTTGACCTTGAGCTAGAATTTGTAGTTGTTTTCCTTTTCGAACTTCAAAAATAGTTTCGAACTTCTCGAAATAAATAAGATTTAAGGTGCAGAATAAGTTGTAAATCGCTTGAATTAGCTCAACATTTTGCACAATTTAAGGCTTTTCCTAAACGAAAGGCCATGAGAAGCTATGAAAATGTGGGAAAACCACAAATGCGAAAACTTAAACAACTGAACTAAAAAACTTGTAGAACAAAAACTTTTTAAGCTATGGACTCGAGTTGATTTTTTGAAGATGTGGTTAGAGTTTGTGTGCGGAACTCGAACCCTGATTTAGAGCCTCAATCGACTATTTCAGAGTTGAGAGTTAGTTCAGATATATGTGAGGTATACGAATGTGTCTGTATACCCTTGTAATGGAAACATTAGGAATGTAACTGTTCAGATTCTTAGGAATTGTGAGGCTATGTACAGCAAAAAAATGGGAAAATGGAACCCGTAGAGTACCTCTAGTATGAGTTAAGAGTTTGTAATTTATAGCATATCAATAATGCTGACTGACCGCAATCTCTCTCTGCTTTATCTGTCAGTTGCTATATGGCTTTTATATAGCTTTAGAGCTCAAGCTTAAAACTGGCCTCGAATTACAATAAAGATTTTCCCGACTCGCACACTAGGCTCGCGGAAAATCCGTAAACGCATTTTATACGCCCATTGCGGAGTTTGGAAGGATACTGAAAGATAGTATCAATGTTTTAAGCATAGTAACAGCTCCATGACTCCAACGCAAGATAAGAGAGAGGTAAAATAAATATTCGTTTAAAATCGATTTGAATTTTAACGTCATGAGTGGACAAATTTCGAATGGATTTAAATGTGATTTATATATTCCATAAATATATCGATATTCATGTATCGATATCTTTATATGGATATCTATTACCTCTGACAACTTTGTTTTTTTCTTTTAACTTTTAACTGAGTCATAAAACTCTAAATTATACGCTTAATGTAATTTCATGTCGGATTAACTTCTCTTCTTCAGTTTTTCCTCCTCTTCTTTTCTTCGTTATTTTCTCTTCTTTGCTTGGGCTACTCGCTTTTTGTTGTTCTTGTTGCTGTGTTAACCTTTTTATTTCGGGGGCATTTCCTGTTTCGCATTGCTTCAATTGCAGATTCGAAAGATTTCCGGTTTTTTTTTTTTTTTTTGCTTGGTCAATTGAGGGGGTGGCGCCATCTGTTGCTCGAGCAGAGAGTTTTTGTATTTAACATGGAGACGCGTTTGTTTTTCTTTTCTTTCGTACGATTTCTCAATTGATTTTGGTGCACAGCCTGCGCTCAATCTTTCAAATAATTTATGTGCGTCTCGTGCATATCAAATCAATTTTTGGCTAACAGTGCGTATGATTAATATTCGCTAGTTGGTGGGAGAGAGACAGAGTGTATGAGAGAGGGGGAGAGAGGGAGTTTTGGGCAGAGAAAGGGCAACAAGATGTTTGGGAATGCACATGAAAAGCCAAGCATGTTAGCATATGGCTAGTCGGGTATGCTCGACGACGACATACGCTGTAAAGTTACAAACTACTTGGCAGGCGTTCAAGTCGAGGGCGTGGCAATCTAAAACTGAAGCAGCTAGACGTAACTCGGGTATTCCGCTCACAGTTGAATAAACCTAATGCCCCAGCTAATGCAGCAGATTTCGTTTGGTATAATGAGAGCAAGACAAAAAAATAATATATATATATATGTATATACATATATATTGAAAAGTCGAACAACGCGCGTTGCCTTAATTATTGGCCAAACGGCATTAAATTTTCAAGTATTTACTAAAGCTAAGCAAAACACAATCACAACAGCAACAACAACAATAACAAACAAATAACAACAACAACAACAACAACAAACAAACAATAATAACAAAAAAATTGTGGAAAAAATTCCTTTTGTTCGATTTTTGCGATAATTCACTAAATTAACTCGAAACGGGCAATTGGTCCCGCCAGCTGCCACGCCCCTCTTCCGCCAATACCACACTAGTTGATATATACATAGATATATTTATATATACATATCTGCATATGTATGCCAAGACGTGTGAATTTCGACCATGTGCCGCAGAAACTTTTCATTCATTTAGCAACGATCGCTGAGCATCGAATCATATAGAGCGGCGTCTCCAGACTGGGAAGAGAAATGGGCATATATTTGGGATATATATCGATGGAGAGTAGTATATATATAGTTGGTATATAGTCGAGTATATATGCTTTTGTACCTCATTCCATAACCTGATCAATATACACACGCAGGTTAGCTATATAGCTGGTAGGCAGTAGAGACACATATAAATAATCTTACGTAATATAAAATAGGTATATATGTACTTTACCACTTACTACATACTATATAGACCACTTTCCATTAATGGGTCTCCCAATATATTTACTAGAAATTTTGCATACTACTTTGCTCAATTTCGACCTTGATATATCTACATATATTTATCTTTATGTGTATAGATATATATCAGATCAAAGTAATGTTGTCTCAATTATTTCCTATATCAAAATGTCTCTTCTGTTCATATTTCCATATTGAGATCTTGAGTAGCAATATTAGTATAGTAATTAGTATTAGATAGTTTTCTGCTGAAATTCCTTAAATTTTGAATTTCAATCGTTAGCTCTAGTTATTTTCTATCTCCCTCTGTCTCCTTCTCTCTCTGTAAGTTTAGTTTGTTTCATAATATTTCATATCTCATGGAAACTATGATCTGAAAATAGAAAGATCTTATAAATATACTAGACATATATCGTATTTATATACATACAGCAAATCAATTAAATATAGATCCAAAGTATATTATCTATATGTATCTACATATATTTGTTGCATCGTATACTCTACTCCACTCTATATGGTTTATACTTTACGTACATTTACCAATGAATGTTTAATAATTGATCTACAAATAAAATGAATATTGAGTATAATAGGCAGTTCATTGTTTATATATTGATATATCTATAAAGTTGATATCTATTTATGTGCCTGTCTATTATGAACTATTTAACACTCAATAAAATTCTGTATAAACAAATTATTAATCACAAATTCTGCTAGAAATTGAACTCTCTTAAATATGTGATTCAACTTCGTGAACCCAATTTCTTCATAGAGTATACCTGGCATATATATATACATACATATATACATATGTATATAGATCGATAGATAGAGAAAACAAATCTAGTTGAACTTTGATAAACTCAAGATGAACTAATTTTGTGGAATTTACGCGCAGAACCAAACATATGTATATATAGATCGATGTGTATATAAAGAGAGAGAGAGAGAGAGAGAGAGAGAGATGGAGCGAGAGCGAGAGAGGAGACGATTTATACAAATAATTGTATTGTTATAGAATTTGAATTTGATTTTGAATTTGGTTAGCAAATTTACATAAACAATTCAATTGTTGTTGTTTGTTTAAATTAACTTTAAGACTTAACCAAAAATATATATGTATATTCGATATCGATTCCTATATGTATATCGATACATACATATGTATATCTTTTTACATATATATACAAATATCTAAGAGGCAAGCGAAATTTGTAGCAGACAAATTGAATTAACGGTAAATGTAAAACGCACAGCGAAAACAAAAGCCAAAATCATGCATATATATAGGTATATATGTATGTATATGTCGATGTATATCGTATATGTCGATATCGAGGCGTATATGTAAACAGAGTCGAGCCAAAGGTAACAAATGGATTTTCAAATAAATTAACTAGCAGACAATTGTAAACAGAGAGCGAAAGACAGAGAGAAAGCGAAAGAGATAGCAAGAGAGATAAAGAGAGAGATAGAGAGGGAGAGAGAGAAAGTGCATTGCACTGGTTATAGCTGGTTATGCGCGGGCTGCTTCCAGCATTTGTCGTAATGCACAAACTCAAGACCTACGTCTCGGCGGAAAGCTCTTTCGGAAAGCTCAAAAGCTTTAAGCTGAGTTGTGAATTGAAGAAACTCCAAAAACTCTAAAGGAAACGACTTTCTCTCTCTCTCTCTCTCTGTGCTTTTCCTATGTCTCTCAGCCCTTTCCTTTTCTCATTATCTTCTCTTTCTCTTTCTCTGTGCTATTGTTCTTCTCTCTTTCACAATCTCTCCTTCGCTCTTCTTCACGCTCACTCTGACTCCCACATGCCGATCTTCAATCTTGAGAGACAACTTTTGGTGCGACCCCCGCTGCGGCATGATTGAATGCAAGTGCAGCGGTTTTTGCTGTAAGCAGTTGCAAGATTTTATGTGCCATGTTTTTGTGGTTATCGTATATCCCGCAATTGGACATTAATTACAGGGTATGCTATGATAGTAAACTTTTATATACTCAAACTCCAGGCAGAAAGAGCCTTTACCCAGATAGAATGTGCACTGGTCAGTGTAGGGTATATTCTAGTCGGTCATTGTTGATTTATCGTATATTACTAAGCAAAAGCTCCTATATACGAAGAATATAAGTAAATACTACAAGTATGGACTCTGTTCTCGTCAGTATAGGATATACAGTAGTCTGTCAATTTATCTAATTGCTCAATGCGATATATGGCCATATCATGCTGTTAAATAGCTTAGGCACTAAAGCAAATTGCTAATTAGAAATGCGAATTCACATAGGGTATACGTGCAGTCGTGCACTCCCCTGGGCTTGACTCATTTGCTGTTTGTTTTCTCTTTTCTGGGAGGCTGGCGATCTCAAGGACGCAGCCACCCAACGAGCATTTCAATTAACGTCCCATGTGGTTCGTTGGCCAGTGGATGAAAATTACGCCAAATGCGGGTCAGGTGGGAGGCGACTGCCGGTGGTTGGGCTTGGGCTTGGGCTTGGGCCTGGGCCTGGGGTGGCTCACTGGTTGGGTGGCTGGTTGCGGTGGGTGGTTGCATGAGAGGCAATTCATTAATTACACAATTAGAATTTGCCAACACAGAGAGGGAGAGAGCGTGAGAGAAGAAGAGAAGGAGACGGTGGCAGAGGGGGTTTGCAGCTGGTGCAAAGCAATTCGTTAAAAAGTTGTTTTTCCCTTCTTCTTCAGCTGCGTCTCATCTGGTATTTTCCGGTATTTGCTGGTATTTTTTGTTCGAAATGTTTACCTTGAAATATGCCATGTCATTTAGCCAGTGCCGTCGCCCGGCCCATGAGCCCGCATTTGCCACATCTAACTGCATGATGGAGCTCAGTGGGTTCGAGTTCGTTTGCTTTCTCGACGAATGCCAAAGGGGGATGTGGGGCAGTGGGTAGAGGTTTGGTAGTAACATGTTTGCTCTATGGTTCTCTGCAGTGTCTTGCACTCTTTTGTTTGCTGGCACTCATTAAAGGCTCCCTTTGTTGTTTGCTCTTTTTGCTGGGCTGTTGGGCTCCACAGTGCCTGAGTTGGAGCTAGCTTGAAGCTGAACAGAAAGAGATATGCCTTGCTCATGCCAGTGCTATGCTCATTGAAGTCATACTCAAAGCGTACTCGCTGAAAGTGAGCTGCTCGCTCAATCTACATTGATATTGATTAGTAGCTTCTAATTATCGGTGCAGCCTGAGGCATTCACCATTCACATTCATTTCACTCGTTACTTGTTACTCGGTATTCGTTACTTTTCTGCTCGCTAATGTTGAATTCCCCTTTGAGAGTGTTGCGCCTGTGTCTTTAGACTGCATCTATGCGCTGAGCCACGTTCTTGTTAAGCCAACTCGTTGGCTTCCATTACACGTTACTGGTTGCTTTTATAAGTCTCGCTGGTTTTCATTACTTGTTATTCGATTTTATTTCACTCTGATTGTCTTTTGCTTCAGCTTTACTCGTTACTAGCTGAATTCATTCGCTTTTCACTTTGCTTTTCCAAGTATGTATTTGATGAAGAGGAGATAAGTGCAATTGCCCATCATTTCTTCGCCTACTACTACTACTAGAGCTCCTTCAGTTTACTCGTTGCTTTTGGTCTTCTTCTATCTGCTTGAAACTCTGTTATATGAGTCCTAACCTCCATTCTCATTCAGTTTACTGGCTTAGAGCTTTAGCTATATGCTTTATCCCATATTGACCTTAGTTTTGTTTCTCGCACTTTTCCTTTCACTCGTCTCACTTTTCCAAAAAGTTTCCAATCAAAATCTTCAAGTCTACTCGTTACTCTGGGTCACGTTAAAGTTGCACAGACGATAGTCTGTTAAGCATTTCCGACGCACACACACACACACACACACACACACACACACATACATATATATTCCATTTGTAATCTCTGTTCGTTATATATGCTTCGACTCTCAGTTGCTTAGCTCAGCTGCATTTCATTGCCTTGCATTGTGTCTTTTGCAAATTCAATATGGCAGCATATTTCCGCTTGTAGTTAAATGATGCAACATGCTCTGCCAACTGAATGCCAAGCTGTTGTCAACTGACCCGCCCCTCAGCCTACTGCCCATAGGCTGTCTCTCTCTCTCTCTCGCTCTCTCAGTCCCTGTGTTGCTCTTGCGTGGACAGTTTGACCATTGTAGCTGAGCTCTGTTGAGGCTTCTGATGTTCTCGTCTGCCCTGTTCGCTGGCTATCAGCCCCTCCCTCTCCTCGACTAACCGTCCACACCCCCTCCTCGATCCTCTGCTGTCCACGCCGTTGCATTGGCATTTTCTTGTTTGCTGTTTGTGAGGCCATGTGTAACGGGAACTGTAGCTGTAACAGTAATTGTAATTGTAACTGTAAATGATTGGCATTGGCCCTGACACACACACACACACACACACACACACACACACACAGTCGCACACGAATTTGCTTGCAATTACATTTCTGTGTTTATTTGCGGCTTCAATGCGAAGCCTGTGAAAAACTTTTCTCTCTCTCTGTCTCTCTTTCTCTCTCTGCTAAGCTTATTTTGTCGCCTCCTGTCAGAGTTGGAGCACGCTGGGCTGGGCTGCTGTACTTATGCTGTCATTGTTGTTGTTGTTGTTGTTGCTTTGGCGTGTGCACGTTTTGTTAACCGCGAATACATTTTAATTAGCAGCTCAAATATTCAAACTCAAAATTGGCCTCTGCACCCAAATACAGCAGGCCAGAGGTGTGTGTAGTTGTGTGCTTAGGTAGGTGTATGTGTGTATGTGTGTGTGGTTGCTGCGTGTGTTTGTATTTTTGTTTTGTGCAAAACTTTTTGCCAGCCTCCAACAGGCAAAGCTATGAATTTTTCAAGCACAGCCCTTTAGAGTGACAGAGAGAGAGAGAGTGCGAGAGAGAGAGCAGCGTCAGCTAACTCGCTCACGCAGCTCCACCCACGCCCCTCTCTAGCTAGCTTTAAATGCCTTTGCAAAATATGTCAGCGAAAATGTTGAAGCTACCCCCGCCGTCCCATAGATGGCGCCACGCAGACAGCTTATGAATTTTAATTTCTCGCATTTTTTGCCGCTGCTCGTTGAGAATTTCGTTTTTTTTTCTTCTCTCAGTTTTTTTCTTTTTCTCTCTCGTGTTTTTATTGAAATGTTTTTCGCGGTGGCAGATCAAACGAAATGCGTGCAACTTGTTCGAGCAACTATTCCAACCAAAATGCTTACATATAAAACAACTTTGGCCAACCTTCCACCCGCCTCGGCTCTGGCAGCTACGCCCCTGTCGCAGCGCCCCTCCCCTTCCAGCTCTAGCTTCCGTTTCGCGCAGGTAAAGTTGTTGGCAAAGTTTTCATTTTTGAGCTTGTTAATTAAATTTAACTGACAATAGATGTGTGCTACAGCAAAGGAGTGAATGGGAGAGAGATAGAGAGAGAGAGAGAGAGAGAGAGAGAGGGGAAAACTTACTTCAGACTTTGTGGACTTCTTGCAAATGGATATAATGATATATGACTGAGAAATTATACAAATTCAAATTCAAATGCAAGCTGCAGAGTAATTGAAGGCTGTCCGCGGGGAGTCAATGGAATTGCGAGCAATTGGGAATGGCTTGAGGAAATGAAAGTTTGAAATGACCTGGCTTGGCCTCTGTGTGTGTGTGTGTGTGTGTGTGTGTGTGTGTGTGTGGGAGACAGAGAGAGACAATAGATGGAGGGGAAATTAGACTAACTTCAACTTTTATACAAGCTGTTCAACTTCAAGAAAACACGAGGAGACTAGAAGTTTTGAGATATTTTTGCAGGAACTGTGAGCTTTGACTAATTGCAACTGTTATACGAAATCATTGGGAGATTCGCAAGACTAAACTACACAATTTTAGATATTTATGTAGGAAATGTGAATTAAAATTGAACTTTGACTAATTTAAACTGTTATATAAACTGTTATACCATAACAAAATAAACATTCACTTGCTCATAGATAAGCTGATAATAGACAATCATCGATCAAAACAAAGTTGAGTAGTTTTTTACATTTATAGGTAACATTTGTTGAAGAACACGTATACAGGTAGCTCTGAAAGAGACAATCAATTATGCAGTTATGACAGTCGAGATATCACAACTGCCAACAGCCCATACATCCCAACGAAGCATATTCCATTATGATAAGCTTCAGATAGGAAGGAGTGGAAGGAGTATTGAGTTCTATATGTGAAATCAATTGATAAACTGAGTTTAGGATATAAATGTAGAACAATTTCTATGATAGCTATGTTGTCCTACGATTAGTATAACAGTATAACAGTTATAGTATATTAACTAATGTTACTAGAGGAGTATTAAAATCCATATGATCTATATATGAGATGGATATAACTGTAGAGCTATTTCAATGACAGCTAATACCCATATAACAGTTATAAATCACATCATATGTTGTTCTCAATTTGCAATTACTAGTAATATAACAGTAATAGCATATTAACTAATGCCAGCCCTAAATAATAATACAACACTTAATATGCGTATAACAGTTTATAATTTTAGCAATTTATATAACAGCTCATACCGGTATAACAGTTTATGGCAGACTTTTAGAATGTAAGATGCTATATCAGTTGCAAAGCGAAGTATAACACTTTCTAACAGTTTATGCTAGAGTATTTCATATTCAGCAAGTTAAATATAAAAGTAATTCTTGTTTTTCTTTGCCTTGCCCCCGATTTGTAAGCAAAGCCTTGGCCGGCACACACAACCCCATACGCATTCACACACACACACACACACACACACACACGCTCTCACACGTCCACATTTAGCTGGTTAAAATAACAGCCAGCAAGTGGCGCAAGTACGCAAAAAGCAAAAGTTCTGACAACAATAACCACAAGTGGATGCCACATGCCACATGCCACATGCCGCAGCTGGCCGTCCAATTTTTTGTTTCTTCTGCTTCTCTGCACCACAAACGTCCCTTGCCCTTGCCCTTTCCCTTTCCCTTCCTCATCCCCTTCCCCTTCCCCTTCCCCTTCTCCATTCCCCTCTTTTTTATGGCATTTTCAGTTCTATTTGTTTTTGCGGTAACAGTTGTCAAAATATGGTCAACCAATGTTTCAGACAGGATCGCAGCGAGTCCTTTGCCAGAGTGGGGCGGGTAGGCGTAGAATGATTTTCTGTTGATGTTGTTGTTGTTGTTGTTGCTGGTTATTCCTCTATCGCCCAAAAAGAGAAATATTTCGGGTATTAGATTCACTCAGCGCAGCCAGCGCAAAGCCTGAGTAGATGTTAAATCTGTCAGAATGAAATGTTTTAATATTCAAAATGAAAAAAAAAAAATTTCATATTTCGTATGTTATTCTGAAGTGTTTTGCTGTTAAAAACATTTGCCAACATTGAAAGGCGAAATTGAGAAATGGGGACAGTGTATAGATTCATATAAGATATTGATTATTTTTACTGATTGATTATGTGAGTGATTGGCTGACTGATTGACTGACTAATCACTTATTGGGTGGCTAAAAGATGACAATTTAGAGCTTTATAACTGATAGATTGACGCGTTGATTGAGTCATTCGACTGATCGATGACAAATTGACAGATTAATTGATATCTGATTGATTGATTGTTCGATATCTAACTGATAGACTGATGAATGATTGACTGATAGTTTGTTTGATTTGTTGTTAAACGATTGACTAACTCTTAACTGTTGGCAGATGGACTGACTAATCGATATCTGATTGAGTGACTGGCAGATTGGCAGACTGATGTCTGATTGACTGATGGCTTGACTTGCTGATCGATCGACGAATGATTGACTGACTGACGGACCGATTGATTGATGTTTGATGAACATTCACTGGGGCTTGATTAGCTGATGATTGCCTGTCATTCATATGTTTGAATGACTGCTGATTGAGTTATGATTGATTGATGCTTTGTAGTATGATTCAGTCAATCATCGATTGATGTATTGATTGTCTGACAGATAAATGACAGTATGACTGACTAAATCATCAATCGATGAATGATTGACTGACATCTGACAGACTGATTGATGGATTTATGATTGATGCCTGGTTTACTGTCTTACTGACAGATTGATCTCAGTCTGATGGAATGATTGACTGACTAATAAATTACTGATTAACTGATTGACTTATTGATGACTGATTGGCTGACAGACTGACTCATTGACTGCTTGATGACAGACAAACGGGCTGAGAAATAGATTGTTAGCTGATTCATTAAATCAATCACTGAGTTCTTAAATGAGTCATTGATTGAATAATAGCTTAGTGCACTTTTTATTTGGTGTCCACTCAGTCAGCCTGAAGCTGACGGGCTGCCTGGCCTTTTCAGTTTCAGAAAGTGTGACACATATCGAGCGATCACTATATAAGCAATTTCCTCCTGTTTAACCAAAAAAATGCGTTGCCTGCTTTTAGGCAAACGCATTGCTTTTTCAAATTAGTAACGCGCTGCTTAGCCAGCAAAGTTAAATTCCACAAGAGAACAAACACAAACAAACACACACACACACAAAGAGCACACATGCACACATACATATACAAAAACAAAGAAAAGCTCTCGAAATGCCTTTGTCGCCAAGCAAAGAGAGAGAGAGAGAAAAAAAAGTTTGTTCAAAACTCACAAATCGAAGCTGAGAGGTAGCTACTGTGTGTGTATGTGTGTGTGTGGGTGTGTGTGTGTGTGTGACAATCTTATACACATGTAGCCCCCATAAAGACCCACACCACAAGCATTTGCAGGCTTTTCAATTTCCTTCTTTTGCGCTTGTTGTTGCCAAAAGAATTTTCTCGGTGCTTTTTTTTTTATTTATTTTTTTTTACTTTTGTTTTGTTTTTTGCCTAACTTTGTTAGCCAAGTGTGGTGTGCGAGTGTGTGTGTGTGTGTGTGTGTGAATGTTGGCATTTGGTTGGGACAACTGTTGCCACAAGAGCTTGCACCCACGCGCACACAGAGCGAGAGGCAAGGTAGAAGTAGAATTGCTTGCTTGTTGATTTCGCTGTCAGCTGAGCTACCTTCAGACGCGCCCCCTCTCTCGCTCACTCAGTCTCTGTCGCACTCGCTCAGTTGGCCTTGCATAGCTTTAGCCAAACAATTCAATTTGCTGGCGTATGCCTCTGCCACAGCAACAGCAACAATAACATCATTATGAGCGCTGCCTATAAGGCAAAGTTTCGCCTCAGCTGGCCCTTCACACAGCTCCAGTCCACAGCTCCATCCCTTCTAGGCATGCTCTTCGACTATCTCTGGCAACACTTAAATGCAGTTTATTTGCCATTTATCTATTTATATACAAATACTTTTTTGTCTAAAGCCACCTGAATTTGGCTTTGGTTCTCATAACCCACTCAAAACTTCTGCAACCCTCGGCAAGAATCGTGGAAAATGAAAATAATTTGTTGCTGTCTACTAAATTGTGTATACCCTAAATTCAATGAAATTAGGCGAACAGGGCATGTTGGGTTTCTGCTAGCCACGCAACGGATAGTAAGCGCTGCAGCTGTCCGTAGGGGTGGATGAGCCCTGCTATCCCCTCATCCGTGCGTCCTTGCTCTTCCCTTCAGTTTGTACTCTTTAGGCCGTTTGTTAGTCTGTTTTTCCCTCCGTCCCACAAACTGTGTCTTCATTCTTCCTTTCTTCCGTCGCTCCATCCAGAGCTATATTTACCCACCTGTACATTAACGCAACCATCTTGACTTCATTTTTAAAGTCCTTGCTCGTTCCTTCGCGCTCCATCCATTCATCCATCCCTCCGTCCCACGATCCCCGCATTCGTTCGCTCTTCCGCTCTACCGTTTCTCCATTCAAAACTCTATCTATCCGTCCCTCCATCTGTCCGAAACTATGGAACCTTGAGTCTTATTTTTGCAAGCGACATCATCGATATTTTTCATCATGTAATCTATCGGAATTCTCAGTTACTCGAGCATTTATCGAGCCTTAAGAGTGGGACTTCTCTAGTTACCTGCAAGGTATTTGAGATTGAAGAACCCTCCACTTTTTGCCACACGTCCTACACATCCCATAGACTATCTCAGCGTTGAGCACTCCCTACTGCAGCATTCACACTTGTTCCGCTGTTGTTGTTTATTTCCTGTGCACTGCTGAGTGTTTTGTTTATGGGCCCCCGCAACTGCCACGAGCGTGAGCGCTACAAGGGCGAGAGGTTGCCCGTGTTACAAACGGCGGGGCGTTGGGGCTACCTCTGTCTATGACGCTGTAAATTTATTGGCACTTCGATTGGGCAACAACAACACAACGACAACAATACAAAAATTTATAAATAACAATGAACTAGCTTACTGTTGATTGTCGAGGTAGGGCATGCAGAGTGGAATGGGCTGTGCTGGGGCTTAAGTGTAACGATGCGCATTGATATACAACTAGACAAGGGCAAATGGAGCAAATAATAAGCCCAAGTGGCGTTACCTAACGAACTATTTATGTGTGCAGAGCGGGAGGGAGAGAGAGAGAGAGAGGGAGAATGCAAAAAATGAGAATTTTTGAATATTTCGAGAAGGAAATTTATGTTTATTGATGGGATATATGCTAATATGCTGATGGAATGGCATTCTGTCGGAGAAAAGTCCTTCCACTTGTTTAAAAAACTGAAAAAGAAATGTTATAGAGCTCTGAGCTCTGATTGCCCAATTTAAATGAAATAAACCCAACACTCAGAGCTCATGTCGCGTGAACTCGAACATTTGGGTCCCCTATTCGCAGAATTTACTTCCAAATATAAAAAAGCTACCTCTTTTGCTAAAGCATTGAAAATAGAAAGGTCCTCTAAATTCAATTGGGACTTATCTAGAATCTAATATCATTTAATTGCCATTCAATAATAATAAAAACCGAAGTCAATTGAGAGGAGCTTGTTTTTGCTTTGCCAGCAATTCGATTGGATCGCTTTCGAGCGCAATGTAAATACATTTGCACCTACATTGGGCCCCAGCCCAGCCAGCTTCGTCCTGGAACCCGTGGGAATGCAGTGAATTTTCAGCTGAAACTCAAACAAGGACAACAATTGTAATTGAGCATTAACATAAGCTGACACCCAGCATTGGGCCTCCCTCTACCTCTGCTTCTCCATCCGCCCGCTGCCGCTGCCGCTGCCGCTGCCCCCTGCTCCGTTGCCATCAGGAAAGCGCTGAAATGTAAATACGCCCCAACTACCCCCAATTGCGTGCCCAGAGCGGATTTCCATTTGAATGTTGAGCTCCGCTTTTCATTTTAAATGTTTCATTTGGGCGTCAATTTATTGAATTTTAATTAATTTTATTGTCAGGTGCAAAGGCGGGCAGGAGGCGCAAAGCTCTTTTAATGTCTGTCGCCACGCCCACTCGAATGTTAAATGGGGCGCAGAGATGCGAATTTCATACAAATGCGAAAAATTATGAAAACTCAACATAAAAACGAATGCGAAGCGGAAGGGAAGGAGCCTGCATTGGGGCTTACTCGTATGGTCGGCGAGGGGAGGGGGTGTGGTGCTTACTGTTTAGGATGGGTCTTTCAGCCAAGGTCGAAACAATTGTCGAGGCCATCATAGAGGCGCTGTGGTACGGTGTCTCACGGCAGGCTCGTGGCTCATTATGCCAAAAGCCTTCGCGGCTTTTCGCCACTTGGCATACATTTCGCAAAGAGGCGAGACTACGGCGCACAGCTGGTTGCTGGCGGCACGGCTCCACGTAAAGGGGAAACGGAAACGGAATGAGCTGGGAAATTCCGACTGAAAAGTGTGATCACTGTCCCAGCGATAAGCAGCAAGTGAAAAGCTTTTGTACCTGCAGCGATAAGCACTATGCGAACGGCAAATGAGAAGCGAAGAGAGAAGCTCTATGCTTGGAAAGTAATAGTAATAAGTACATCTAACAAAAAGAATCTCATGTAACTTTCTTTGCTTTTAGCAAATCTCCTTTGCTTGCTTTTGGTGCTTCTCTACTTCCCAGCTTGTTTCTTCTTGCCTTATACAGCTTCCTTACTGCTTCTCTTTGTCTGTCTATTATTTATCCCTTCGCTTATCTCTGCTTACACTTGCTTCTCAGTTTGCATCTTCCTTCAAGTCTTTCGCCTTCTGTGTTCTGTCAACTTCTGCTTGGACTTTCGCTTATCATCCTTGCCACAGCTCGTCTCTCTTTCTCTCTCTCTTTTTCTTTCTTCACACATACAAGCTTAGGGGTCGTACAGTAAGTTGTAGCAACTATAAAACTTATCTGCAAATAATCCAAGTACAATTTTATCCTTGATAGATGAGTAGATTTCCTACGCCATCTCCTGGCCATCTCTCTCTTGCTCCCTTTGCTTCTGTACCACACCTCGTTAGATCTATTGGTAAAGCCTTACAATTTTATTCTTCTTTCAAATTTAAGCCTGTTCAATGATTCCTTTGGCAAAGATAAGCTGTTTCCCGTTGACTTCATTCAGGTTGCGCTGTCGTGTTTTTCTTTTTCATGCTTTCGCCCTGTCCCGTTCGACCCCCGTTGGCAATTCACTCAATTTTTATTCGTTATTTTGCCATTCGGTTCAAGTAATACGGACCCTAGCCCCAATAGATCGCCCGGTTAAGCTTTCCGCCTCTCTCCCTTTCTCTCTCTCCCTCTAGTCAATTTATGCCCAATTTCATTTGCGTATTTCCATTTGGCGTTTTTATGTTGCCTACGTTTTGGCTTTAGCTCTGGGTTATGATGAAGTGATTGAAGTGCCTCGATATGCGACTCCAACACTTCTGTCCAGTCCCAATGACCCGCAGACATGCAACAGCACTCTGAAAGGGGCTGGGGCTTAGTGGGAGGTTCGGGCTGATAGAGCTGGTCTACGTGTTGGCATTTGCGTATTTCTATTTTGTGCTTTGTTTTGTTTTCGCTTATTTGTTTTATATTCTTCTCTCTTGTTTATGTGCATTGCGTGCTAATTGGCCACGTGATGGCGACAAATCGAGTTTAAGTGGCCCTCAACCCAAGCCGCACCCTTAGCCCCCCCTTAACCCGTCTCTTATGCTGCAGCTATTTATATCGCTCAACCGCACGTTGGGCCAGAGCTAAGTGCAGCAGCAGCTAGGAAAATAACTGAGTTCAATAGAGAGATAAATATGTGTGAGTGATGTGAAGCAATGGGAATATCGAGAGGATACTGAGGGAGAGACGGTGCTCAGTACAGCTGAATAGATAGAGAGAATAGATAGTGAGAAGGGAGGCAGAGTTCAGGAATGAGTGAGAGAGAGAGAGTGAGAGAGAGAGAGAGAGTGAGAGAGAGAGAGAGAGGAGAGAGGAACAGAGCAGAGGGTAACAGCTAGGCTTTTACTGAATGAGCACAATCTAACTCTAAATCGTACTAGGTTGAAATAATACGGAATACCTTCTGATTTGCACTTTGTATTACTTGAGAGTAGTCCTTAAAGAATTAAAGCTCATACAAATCTTTATTCGCTGTTCCATTTCCGCTTCATTTCAGTCATGTTTCTGTTTCTCCACCTATCTTCGCATTGGTCTTTAAAAGTTTCTTATCGCGTTACAAACAGCACTTAGGATCTCTAAGCGCGGCTGTCCAATCAACTGGCGAGCGCACATTATGTGCAGCTCATTGAATCCGTAAAGCAATCGGCGAACTAGCTCCGGAACCAGTTCCATAGCGACAATATATCGAGGCGGGGAAATGTCATTTGACTGCGACTCTTTTCCTCTATCCCTCCTGCCGTGTCTTCCTCACCATCTCTAACTCTCTACTTGTGTGCATGTGTGCATGCGAGTGTGTGTGTGTGTGTGTTCCATTTCACTGTTTTATTTAGTGTGCTGTGCCTTTGTGCTTCCGGCATTTGGCACTTGTTTCTAGACTTGTATCAACTTCCGGCACGACAAACTGCCCAAGTCTCCTGCCTCCCGTTTTCCGTCTGCCGTCTCCTGCTTCCCTCATGCTGCGCCACGCCCACTTGCACACCTCGGCCGCCGCCGCTGCCTTTTTGGACATGCCGGCAAATTTACGCGAATTTCCGCTTGACGGAAATGCACAAAATGAAATTGAAAGCAAATCGTAAAGGTGCGGGCAGACAGTACGGGCTGCGGGGGCGTGGCACACACAATAAACAGCGACAACTTGAGCTGTCATCATCATTATCGTCATCATCATTGCCGTCGTAGCAGCCATTCTATACACACACACACCTGCCCCTCACCTGTCTGTGTTGTTGACGCTGCTGCTGCTTTTGCGGTTGCAGCTTGCCACATGCCCCACATGCCCCACATGCACCACATGCACCACATGCACCACTTGCCTCTTGCCAACAGCCGTCAGCTTGGCATTGACAGTCAACACGATAAAGCGACCTCTTTTCGCTGTTTACACATTTTGTGGCCAAGTTATCAGGCTTAACACGAGCTTAACTCGACAAGCGGATACCCTATGAAGTGGATGAAGTCACACTTGGGAGGATTTTTGCTTAACTCTGTTGCGCTTTCAAGTTTAACATGTATGTATGTATATATAGATATACATATGTATATACATATAGTTTTGATAAGTTTTTTAGTCCACGCAGTACTGAATAATCGCCTTGCTATGCAGAGAACATTATGAAGCTTACCTCTATCTAATGCCTTTAAAGTAGAGAATGCCAGGTATCCTTCAGTCGGGCATTTACGACAGGAGAATTTTCGTTCTGGCTATTGGCGACTATGTGGGGTATCTACAATTGATTAGAAATTTACATAGTTTATGATATTATGTATGATAATATCGATAATTATCGATGGCGAACGTTTGGGAGCATAAACACGCTGTTAAAGATAGCATAATACAAGAAATAATATATATAATATACATACATACATACATACATATGCTCTACAGACCCAACACCCTTGCATAGATGATTTGATTCAACTAAACAGAGTCGAAAGACTTCAATTGGAGTTTCTGCACAAACAAACGAGAAATCGTGCTATATAAAACACTGAGCAGCAAATTGGTTTAAAGCACTTAAATGAAATTTATGCGAATGCAGTGTGAACGCCTTTTTTATGTAAATACCACAACAACAGCAGCAGCAGCTACAACAACTACTACAACAAGCAGCAGCAATTCACCGTTGAGTTGCTTATTAGCGGCCGCTTAAAAGTATGCAATAGAAATTCGCACGAAATGGCGCGAGGCACGTGATCAGAAAATACAAAAAAAAAATAAGAAAATAGAGAAGCGAATATGCATACATAAGTAAGAGGAGCGAACGAGAGGGAGAGAGAGAGAGAGCAGCAGCGCCATGAAGACAGTAAATAAACCTGTAGTTATAAGAAAGTCAACTGGTCGCCAGCAAAAAAATAATATACCACACATACATACATACATATACAATATTCAAAACTAATCCGCTAAAGTAGTCAAACACAAGTGCAAGAGTGAGACAGCTAGAGAGTTGGGCATAATGGCGGAGTAGAGGGATTAGTTTCACAGCTTACAGCAATTTGTTGCGATGTGCAGTCAACAGCCAGCAACAACAACAGAGGCAGAAATAAAGAACAAAAAAACAACAAAAATAACAAAGTTGCTCATATTGCGCTGAGCAAAGCGAAAGCGAAAGCGAAATCCAAAAGCAGCTGCAAACGTCGTCGTCAACATTTGGCTTAGCCTTGCGCTGCTGCTGGGGAGTGAGCAGAGCGGCAACAAAAATGTGCCATGCAGAGCGAGGGGAATGGCTTACTAGCTGTAACTGTAACTGTAATACTTTAAGCCTTTACGCAGCGACAAAACACACACAGCAGGCAGCCAACAGCAGGCAGAGCAGCGGAGCAACGCAGCGCTGCCAAGGCGTATTGGGTAGAAGAGTGAAGTGCAAAAGAGGGAGCCGCAGACCGCAGGCGACAACCGCATAATGCAATGGGGCGACTGCGACGCTAGCAGCGACAGCGACAGCGACAGCGATTGCCGTTGCTGTGCTATTTTTATGCGACGCTGGGTAAACACTAAAAGTAGGCAAACAACACGGAAAAGAGAAACAACAACCGCAACAACAACAAAAACAATACATAAAAGGGATAAAGGCAATCACGAGAGAACAACACTTGTGCAGGGAGTCGACTTGCCGCTACCCTGTCGTCATATGATTATATGTGAAAATGAGATATGAAATATGCAACTGATCGATTGATGTTGCTCCATAGGCAGCTAGATCTGGGAGTTTTTTGGAAGTTGGAAGTGTGCTAGATACCCCGTAAGTGTACCCCTGGAGACTGCATATACAATAGTTAAGCAAAGGCCCTCGTGGCATCAACAACGTGGGTATTATTGTGCTTCTTGTTCAGTATGTAAGGAGAGCAACTAGTTGCCATATGGAGGGGCTAGCTTAACAAATACCCTGTGAAGGGATATTATTTGTCCAGCAAGGCAAATTATAATAAGCTAATATAAGCAGGATACTTAAAGCTGTAAACAAATCGATGGTAAACAGAAAAATAAGTCAAGAAATACCCTCTAAATGCAGTGAGCTGCGCTGCGCAAAACAATATACCCCATTGCACTCCATATGCATGTTACCCAACGGATTTGCACAAAAGGAAGTGAGCTAGCGACGTCTTGGCAGCAATTCAAGCTGTTTGCGAGAGCGAGAGGAAGAGAGAGCGGGCAGTGTGCGAGGAGAGCTAGTCGAGAGTCGGAATGGGAGCGCGAGTGGGAGAGAGACGCAGAGGGCGCAGGCTAGTTTGTTGCTCAACAGCAGAGCCCAATCTTAATAGTCCAACCAAATCCTGTTCGTTTCTGTCTGTGTAAGTGTGGGTGTGTGTGTATACCGCATATGTTGCCTGCCAGTTGGAACATGTTACCTGCTCTCTCCCTCTCCCTCTCCCTCTCCCATTCCTCTCTTCCTCTTTGTGCATCTGATGGCCACTTGCCGTGCGGCGCTAATCATATTTGGTGCGACTCTGCGAATTTCGCTGCTGGGCAACTTGTTAGACATGCGCTTCCGTTTTACGCTGGTTCCGTTTCCGTTTTCGTTTTTTGTCCGTTCCACGAGTGGCGCAGAGGCAGTTGCAAAATTTATGCGTGTCAGATTTTCATGGACACACACGCGAGATATGGTCAGAAGCGAAGCAGCAGGTGTATCAGAGATGGGGCAGAGAGGCTTACAGATAAGCAGAAAAGCAGGAGGAAGAGCAGGAGAAAGCGGAGGCAAGGGAGGAGCAAGAGATGCTTCCACATGTGTGCTGTTGCCATAACTCAAAGCCAAAGCATTTGGCTCGCGGCGCGCTGCCTGTGCCACCTGCTGCGCCAGTGGGCGGGGTTGCCTGCCAAGTGAGATGATTTTGGTTTGCCAAGCTACCCCAAAATATCTATATGTAACATAATATCCCTCTCTCTCTCTCTCTGTCTCCATCTGCTGTGTGTGTTTGTAGGTGGCCAATTAGCTAGCGCTAATGATCTTAGGCACAGGCAGTTTCTGCATTGGCCAGCGTTTTATTTATTTCCGCTCTTCCCTTCTTCCCATTTCAGGTGGGCTCTTGGTAATTGCTTAAAGCATCTGCAAATTACACTTGAAAGGCTTTGGTCAGGACATGGTGAAGGATGATGTTTGGAGCGGAAGTTAGTCTCTCGATTATTAGAGAGAGAGAGAGAGAGAGTGAAAGAAAGCGAGTTTATCTAGAGTGTGATAGAAAAGAGACAAAGACACGGAAAGACTGATGAACTAGAGACAAAAATAAAGCGAGAGAGGGAAAGTGAGGCCAAAGAGAGTGGGGGAGACTGATAGACACCCACTCAGAGTCATAAAGAGAGGAAAATAGAGATAAGCAACATAGATTGATAATTGATATATTGCGACTTTTTCTGTCTACAGATAAAAAAGACGGTGGGGTCTAGAGCTAGTGACTATGCGAAGTCCTGTTGCGTTAATGAAACATTTATTATCTCTAAATTACATTATGCCCATTAATTATGTTTACCTTCATTTTTGCACTTTTGGGGCATGCTGCATAAAGCTTTGACCACATCCCGATTTTGATTTCCTTTTGCCGAATTAATTATTGTATTTTGCACTCAATTATTTCCTTTGCAATTATCGAATATTATTTGGCTGCATCCAATTTACAATTCATTGGAATAGGTCTCTGTCCCTCCATTCTGCCTGAGCTCTTAGATGAAACACAATTTGCTGCCCGTTGAAAGGTGAAGTGTCGGAGTCTCATAGCAGTCAGCTAGCTGTCAGCCATTTGAAGGGGATCTCATTTATTTGTTTTCTTACATTATTTATTCGAGCAAAAGTTAAAAGAAGAAGTGGAAAGTGGCGAATGGGAGATGGGAAATGAAAGTAAGCACACACAGCACCCATACACACACATACTTATGTACATATGTATATATGTTCCTGAATGAAATGAAAGCAACTTTGAAAAAATCTCTGATTAAGTGGCTGCCGCTTGGGCGTGCAAGGCACCGTGTGCTGATGGGGGGCGTGGCATTAGGCAGGGGCAGCAATTAATTTATGAGCCAGCAGCACACACACGGAAAAGCGCACACACTCTCACACACACTCACTAATTAATTACTGTGATTTCTTTCTTTATTTTTCTTTTTTTTTTATTATTTATTTTTACTTTTCTCTCGTTTTTTTTTCTGCTTCTTTTTGCTGCCGCTGATTTATGTGCGGCGACTGCGCCGTTAGCTGTGACGCAGGCAGCGCGTGCCGCTTATTAATTTGCCGCAACAATAAAATGCTGCAACAACAACAAAAGGTCGCTTGAAGCCGCTCTGCATGGGGGCGTGAGGCGGCATTAGAGGGTTAAGCTGGCGGGCGTGGTGTTGTGGGGGGCGAGGGCCACATTTCTTTTTTATGTTTCGTTCCTCGCTTTGTCTGATCTATGGGTATGGCCAGCGGGCGGTTCTCTGGAGCACCCACAGACTGAGACAGAGCCAGAGCCCTAACTCAACCCCCCAGCCGTACGCTCAACAGCCCCCCACGCAAACAATTGTCAACAGAACAAAACGAAAAACAGGCAGTCAAGTTATCCTAAATAAACACATTGTCCAAGCATTTGTATTCCACTGTTGCTTCTGCTTCTGCTTCTCTCTTTTATTTTGTGTGTAGGTGCAACCCCCAAGCGAACCCTCCCCATCTCCCCACCGTCTGGTTGCTTATTCAACAAACTGTTGCTGCGACCCACAGCAACAGCAGTGAGAGGCCGTGGTTTGAGTATTGGGGTTGTTTGGTCTTGCTTTTGCAACCCCCTACCCCGACCCTTAGCCGCTAGCCCCTAGCCGCTAGCCCCTAGCCCCACTTGAGCTGCTTTTCAAATGAAACTTGCAAGAAAAACAAATTAGACGCCATCGGACAACGCATTTGTCAGCTGTTTGTTCTGTGCTTTTACAGGGTATACAAGAGTGTGGGTCTTGGGTGGTGCTACTGTGGTCCCGGGCTGGCTAGAGGAATCCGAGGCCTGGCTCAAGCTGTCGCATGGCTCGTGCGCTGGCTTTTTAAAAACACTTTAACCTTGTCTGGCTGCAGCATTTGTCAAGCTCACGCTGTCCCGCTCACTTGCGCCTTCTCACTCGCACAGTGCCATTAACTGCTGACCTGCGGATCATGTGTTAACAGTGCAATGAATTAGAAATTAACCTGAATTACAACTCAGTTCCAGTTCTTCTACAAAACCTAATGGCAAACAGCTTTAACAGTCTGTTTAGTTATATCATTTATGCATTTACCTGAGCTTATTCAAATCCGAATCCATATCACAAAATTAAAAGCAAGTTAAACTGTCTGTCAAAATGAAAAAGTTACTATAAATTTGTTAGCACTAATTTAGCTGTGATTTATCTGGCGCATAGTCTATATCGTCTGCCTTGTAAACCTTAACATGCAGATTAATGTAATACTTGGCCAAGAACTTAGTGATAAATGCTGAAAAGTTTAACTTTAATTAAATATTTTTAAGTGGAAGATAGATTTAACGTGAAGTAGTAGTAGTAGGCTAGAAACAAAGAGCTATAAGTTCTGTACAATTCTATATATTTAATTGTAGATAAATTAAGCATGTAGTTGAGGTACTTGGTAAGTGTTATCATGCAGCTTGACCTGAAGCTAAACAAAATCTTTGGATATCAACGAATTCCAGTGTCCAATTCAAGTATCAGTTGAATGAATTCATATTTAACCTGCAGTTAGTGTGAGCAATGAAAGTAGACCTGAAGACTTACAGCTTACATGGAATTAGGTTAGCATTGGAAATAAATTTAAATAGCGCTTCAAATTTACGAGGATTTTGAAAGTGATTTCTGATATTCAACTCAGTTTGGCTGTTGGCTGGATGCTGCTTCAAGGCTTTTGTCGCGTGTCAAGCGTGAATGGATGAACATAAATAGGTCATAGATGTGCATATAGAAAAGCGATAGCTGGCTGAATCCAAGCCCAAGCGGCCGAGTCAACTATAAATGTTCATCGAGCCTGCAGCTCCAATAAATAAAATGCGAAATGAGAGAAAGAAAGAGAGTGAGACAGAGAGAGGGGGGAGGGAGAGAGAAAGTATATCTATATGTACATATATGTATGTATGTATGTATGTACAGATACAAACGTTGGACTTTTACCTTAACCCGTACGCTACGCTGCGTATGCGTTATTTTTTTACGCAATGACCAGCACAATTTTCTCTCCTTTTTTTATTTTATAGCTACCCCTTGGTCATTGCACGCCAGTGGGTATATATACGACTGTGTGTGTGTGTGTGTGTGTGTGGCATGGCATGGAGCATACACTGCACAAAATTCTGGGCTGTGTTTAGCCTACGGCTTAGACTCAAAACATGCAAACGTATAAGTGAATTTGGTTTTGAATTTGTTGACTGCTAGCTGCCTTTTGTGGGAGCCAGAGTCTCAGAGCTTCACTGAATGCTTTTCCTCGCGAAAACTCAATCCCTGCATGTCTGTGGAAAACGCAAAATAATGCAAATGAAATGAAGAAGAGGACAGCATTCAAGGGCATTTTATGTCTACCCTAGTTATGCATAAATATATATCTGTAAGTCAACTCATATATGCATTGTTAGACTATTACAGCATTTACAGGGTATCTCAGCAGTCGCCATGCTCACATAGCTGCACTAGCCTTTGCAACTCTTTACTTTCTCATTTCATTTTTTACAGCTGCCTCCTGTGTTTGTTGTTGTTATTTAAGTTGATGTCTCTGCACACACATCAATCGTGCTGTGCATGTGTGTGCGCGTGTGTGTGTGTGCGCGTGTGTGTGTGATTTTGCATATGCATAAAACATGCAAGGGCCGCCGGCTAGCGACTGCGGCTGCTGCTGCTGCTGTCTCGTCTGTCTATCTGCCTACCATGCTGCGTTACCTCCGGCTCCACCCCTACCGTCTCCCTCCCACTCTGTCGCCGCCCTTTTCCACGGAGAGCCATATCATTTTTAATAGTCAGCCGTGGAGTCTGCCTCAGCGTCGGCGTCAGCGTCAGCGTCAACGTCGACGTCGACGTCGTTTCATTTGCCACTTGTTTACTTTGCAAACTGGGTCTCTCGTTTATCCAGCGCCTACCCCTACCCCCCTCCCACACTATCTCGGCTCACCCGCAAATCAAACAATGAACTTTGCACAACAACAACAAACAACTCAAATCAAAAAAATAAAAAACTTGCAAAGTTTTCGAAAAAATAGCCAACAAAATTAGAAACAAAATTAAATTTTTTCCCCCAAAGTGTTATGGGCCTTTGATGAACTTGTTTTTTGACCAGGCCGATTAGCATATGGTCGCCCTCCACAAAATAATAATCGCGAAGGTGAGTGGATGAGTGAAGGGCTAAGGCTTTGCAGTGTGCGCTCATCGCAGGGCTCAAGGCGTTTAAAAATATACAAAAGGAACTGGAACGGATAGGTTCAAAGACCAAATACCCTTCAACAGCATCAAGTCGATGATGGGCGTTAGCTAAGGGCGGGGTGAGAGACGGGAGATGGGCAAGTAGGCTCAGAAAGGAGTACGAGAGACAAGAGGTAAGATGTGGTTGGGCGGGAGTAGTAGTGACTAGACCCCAAGAATTAGGTGCTAAAGGGTCAGGGGTAAAAATAATCGAGGGTCTCATAAGGTAGAAAGGAAAGGCCTATCAAATATGGGAGTTTGATAGTGGCGATAAGCACTCCCAAAAGGTATGACGTGGAGTGGAAGTAGTGGGAGGTTGGTCTTACTAGGGAGTAGGATGTTATTTAATGAGGTAGAGGATAGGGGTTAGGACGTTGGGTGGTAGGGCGTCGGAAGTAGTAAGTCATTAAAGGGATGCGAGCTAATAAGTGTGACCCAGAAGAGAGTAGAAGATAGGGTTAGAGGTAGAGCTCAAGCTAAAGAGGAAACCCATGTTAGCTCGTAGACATCTGAAAAGTCAGAGAGGTAGGGGGGTAAGAAGGTCGCTGTTGCCGCTCACATTAAAGACTTCAACTTCAAAGAGCTGTCGGCGCCTTCGTCTCAATTGAATGATGTCAGACGTGCGACGCGCTATAAACAAACAAATGACAAGCCTGCATAATACATAAATCGTGAAACACACACATCCCAGCAAACACGAACACACACACACACATATATATACATATACGCAAACACACACACACACACATACACGCAAGCATTGCACTTGTGTGGCAGACAAAGGGCTTAGCGAAGCGTTACAAGACGCCAAGATGCATGAGTTGATGGCAGAGGCAACGATGTCAGAGTTGATGCTAACGGCGTAAGCGAGGCACACACACGCACACACACACACACACACACACACACACTCAAGCTCACACGCGGCATCACACGTTATTTAAAGACTGCGAGTAGGATGCGCCAGTCGACTGCCGACAAAAACAGCAGCAGCAGCATACAAAGGCTGACAAAAAACGACTGTTATCGATAATCTCTTTGTGTGTGAAGAGAAAGAGAAGGAGAGCAGCAGAGGGAGAGAGAAAGAGAGAAGAATAGATAAAGGCAAGCTCTGCCATGAAAATGTTTGACCTATGATCCAATTAACGTGCATATGTTTGCTTCACGCCATTAAGCAAAGACTTGTCGTCTGTTATCGATAAACGACGTTTAGGTTATCGATTAGCTTAAAGAGCATCAAGTGCTTGCCATGCCATATCGGTGGCCAAGGCAATGCCGTTTATTCCCTGATGTTGTTTGAGTGTTAATTATGAAAGCATTTTATAAAAACTAACATACATATAGTCAAGTATCGTTCACGTTATCGATAACAACTGAAAATGATTGCCATATGCATTTTAGCTGTGCAAATTGTTTACTTGGTTTTGCTAATTAAGAGTATAGCTTTAGAATAAGATAAAACAACTAAATTTTACTATTAACGATAAGTTTGACAGGTTTTTAATATTTATTTGCTAAGTATATATTAAATGAAAACTAATAAGCTTTGTTTTTCTTTCTGTTCTCTTTTCAGCAAGTAAGTTATCACATAACCATTGAGTTATCGATTAATCGAAGCGTGCGCTGCATCCGTTTGTATACAGTTGATTTCTGGCATTTTATGCCGAATAGAAGGTAACGAAAATGCTGTATTTGTTCAATGTGTTATCGATACTCATCGATAATATTTCGTACTGTGCATATGGGGAACATCTGTGATATTTTTGGAAAATCTATGGAAATCCTTTGGTAACTTATCGATTTATCGGTAGCATAATGACAGACATTTCGCGCCATAAAATGTGTTCAGCATTATTTGCATTTTTAGCTGTATATTATTTAATTCATAAACTTGCACATGTATCGATAACTTATCGATGCATAGAAATATGCACTTTCTTCATTGTCCTCTCTCTCTCTTAGTCTCTGTATGAGTGTGTGTTAATCTGCTCAAATTCTGTGCTCGCATTAGGCCATAAAATCAGAATTAAAGCCCACAGCGAAAGTCAAAGGCAACGCCAATGGCAATGGCAATGCCTCGGGCAAAGGGCACAGCCAATGCAGTATGCATGGATGGCAGAGTGCATATTCCACTTATGGCCCGAGTCGAGTGCTCTCTGTGTGAGTATTTCTATGTAGGTATGTATATATGCATATGAATATACATATGTACATATGTATGTATATATGCATATGTATATGCTGAATGCGCTCACATATTCCGAGTTCTAGACACGAATCACATTTGCATAAAGGCTTAGGCGGCATTTGCATTTAGATGATAGTCTCTAACAGCGGCTGATTTGATGTTTGATGCTGTTGCTGTTGCTGTTGCAGTTGCAGTTTGCTGCTGTTGTTGTTGCTGTTGTAAGTTTTGACATTGTTGCCGCATGCGAAGCAACGGTCTGCATCTAATGCAAATGCACAAATGCGATTTATGACAGACCTGGACATGAGCGCGTCGCCAACTTTTCAGCCAAAAGCAAATATGACTCGACCTCTGTTTGTGTCTCTCTCACTCTATGTTTTTAACAGGCAAACATTTACACACACACACACACGCACACATGCACGCACACTCTAATATGTCATTCATCATTTCGCTGAGCATTTGCTTGTTTGGCACACTGTCAGCCGGCCCATTAACGCGCTCAAGGCTCAACCAGCTGCCTATGGTCATCAGCCCCTAGATACCAAACAGCCCACGGTCTCCCTCCCGCACTCTCTTTCTGTCTCTCTCTCTCTCTCTCCTCTCTCTTGT
Organism: Drosophila mulleri; assembly: GCA_035047565.1. Classification (NCBI taxonomy): domain Eukaryota; kingdom Metazoa; phylum Arthropoda; class Insecta; order Diptera; family Drosophilidae; genus Drosophila; species Drosophila mulleri. The sequence goes on along the minus strand of JAWNPK010000166.1, from coordinate 302,896 downwards.
CATGTGATATGGCAGCTTAACCCAACAGTTGTCGCTGGTTCTGCTGTGTGTTTGCCAGCCACACACAAAAATTCAATAAAAATATTTGATTAATTGTGCTAAATGCACAATGTTTGCATAGTTTTCGCTTACACAACAGTCCCAATTGAGAATGGCAGAGAGGGGCGCTCGTAAAGAGAAAGAGAGAGAGAGAGAGAGATAGACAGAGAACATGAAGAAGACTGGGCGAACTTTAAGTAATTATTATTATTACTTGGTGGAAAAAGATGGTGTTGCTAATTGTTCAAGAAAATTCTCTCTTTTCTCTTCTGTCTTTCTCTCTATCGCTCTCTTTCTCTAGCTTTATATGTATATCTCAGTTAAATACCCTTTATAATTAGCTAGACTCACGTTTGATTAAAAATTATTCTAGGCTAGGACCAATCTTTAAGATGAATAGATATACAAGTAATGCCCATTATAAATCTAAATATTTATGATTTTGAATATAATATTATATGATATATTTATTATCTTTAAAACACATCAACCTAACTAATTTAAATTAGTTTCCAGCTCTTTGGAATAATTTGGCTGGCATGTGATTGAGTTTACGAAAGATATAAGTTCCTTAACCAAAGTTCCTAAGTTCCTCAAGTCAATATGGCCAACTGTCGTTCCGTCTATAAATAAATTCACCTATCATTCTGCCTATCTATCCGTTCGTATTCTTTGTTGTAACATATATCTTATAGAACTATCTAGTTTTGATTCAAATCATTGATTTAATATAGTTTCCATTAAATCGACAGAAAATCGATCGATTTTGGATTCGTATTTTTAGCTTTTAAATAGCGAGTTTTACAGTCTGTTATATACGTACATATGTAGATGGTGTTGATGTAGGAGTACAATTTGTATTTATTAAGCTCTATGCCATCTAGGCTATCTGTTAGTTGGTCACTCCCGACTAGAACACGTTTGCTTGCTCTTGTTATTTTTTAGCTCTTTTGCGACAGCTGCTGCTCAAGCAGGAGACAACGTGAGGAGAGGGAGTCGAGGGAGACAAGAGTAAGAAAGAGATAGAGTTAGCGCGCGAGAGAGATGGAGATGGCATTTCGATTTAAATATTTCATTGAGCAAAGTTTGCTGATGTTGCTGAAGAGCAGCCGAAGGAGGCTCAGTGGCGGGGTGAGGGCGTGGCATGGTCTGCTGACTGCTCATCTGTTTTGTCAGTTCATCTGTTGCATTATTCATTAGGACAGCGGCGACGCCACCTGGCGGCGGAGGGCAAAAGCGAACAGCAAAGGGGGCCATGACATTGGACAAGCTTCCGTGTTCCGGTACAGCCAAAGCAGAGTCAACTACATAGATGGATGACACCAAAGGGAGAGAGACAGAGAGCGAGGGAGAGTGAGTGAGTAGTTGGGTGGGTGGGTGCACGAGGGATGGGGCAACGGAAATTGCAAGCATGACCAAATAATGACTCTCTCTCACACACACACACACATAGAGAGAGACAAAGACAGCAACCACAGTGTTTGCTGCCTTTGCATAGGGTATACGCGGAGCAGCGGAGCAAAGCAGACGGGGGAGGGGGCTGGGGTAAATCAGCGCACTTGTCAAATATGTTGATGGACACTTGAAAGGCGCAAAGGCTGGCGAGACAGGCAGGAAAAGCCGGGCATGCCAAAAAGCCAAATTGCTTTTCGAAATACATATATTTTTCATAAAAATATTTTGAATACCCTGCAGACAAGTGGGAGTGTGGGTATATAACTAACAAGAGCATTTACGTTTGTTAAAATTTCCCATTGCACTTAGGGGCTAACAAATGTGATATGCTGATGAGTTTTGATATGCACATGGGGTATACTTAGGTATTTGCAAAAGACAAAGACATTCTGATATATTCAATCTATGGAAACTTCATTTAAGATTTAAAGGGTATTTCTTAATTCACTCAAATTGTGTTTTCTTTATGTGTTTCGAAATTCTTCCGTTGCATGGAGAATGGAAAATGGAAAATTCTTTTCAGAAACAAACGTATTTATATAGAGAACTAAAGGCAAGTCTCTCATATATATGTACATACATAGATATTTCATTCTTTTGTTAAATGTTTCAGTCTAAAAATAGTTCACTCTATATGTGTGTGTGTGTGTGTGTGAGTGTGTGAGTCATAAAAGGCCAAGATATGACATACACCCACACACATACACACCTACACTCGCACTCTAGCATATCATATGGCATATCAGAATATCAAGTATACGCCATGTGTTACGTGTGGTAGCTGAGCCCAAAAGGCGCCAGCGCCAGCGTCAAATTGTAGCTAAGTTCAATTTGCTTTCAAGTGTTGTATATGTGACATGTGTAGTGCTTGTTGTTGTTGTTGTTGTTGTTGACCACCCACACACATCCATCCACCAGCCAGCCAGCCAACCACCCACCATCACCCACACCAATTCTATTCATCGATATATATCGCTGGCTATGCACACAAATGATTTATTTATTTATTTACTTATTGCCAATGCCAGTGACGCGAGTTTTTCCATGACGCAGCTGCCACATGCTGCCAACAAAGCACCAGCCTCGCCATCCTCCCTATCACCCACTTTTCCACTATTTACCACCTCACTCTCTATCTGCACTACTCCAACACCCACCGCAACCGTAACAAAATAACTAAAAAAAAACCTATTATATGTTATTTCGAGTGCGAGTTTTGTTCAAATTTATTGAACATTTGTCGCAACAAAGTTTTATGAACTTTAGTTTGATGAGCTGCAAATACCCTGTAATAGTGTGCAGAGAACGCTGTTCGAGACTTATAGAAAGTAGTTTATGGTAAAGTTTTATTGAAAACTTTTATTTCTTTACACCAATTTATTTAAGCGAAATAATCTTTTCTGTTTTTGCAATGAGCTTCTATTTATTTCATATCATAATCGAATCTGAAGTTTTCATTGTTTTTATACAAACTTTTCTTACCAAACATAACCCTGTTTATAGAGTAGATTTAGTACAGATATAGACAATGTTTAGTTAACGGGAACTTATGTAAGCTGAAGCTCTTTCGTAGGGTAGGTGTACGTCAGACTTTGTTTATATCTATATTAAATAGCATCTACATGGTGCATCAGTCAACCTGTAGGCCCACATTATGCATATTGCGTAAACACGTGAAACCAATTTGTTGTCAGCCATAATTAGCTGCAATTAGAAGCCGATGATCCGTAATGCAGGCTCTAGAGTGGAAAAAGCATATGCTAAAAGCATATGAAGCAGATGAAATTTCAACCAAACCATAACACACCCTCTCTCACTGTGGGCGCAAATTGATGATTGCTAATAATGATAATGTGATGCAATTATGCATGTAGAACAGCTTTTGTGAAATGTAACTGTTATCGATATATTCAGTGTCGATTAATTATAATTCGAATAGCATGTTTTGCATTGCATAATCAATGATTGGGCTCATATTAAGCTATAAACCAGAAAGGCTACAAGCTTTAATTTATCGATAAATAAATAATCGATAGATAACATGTAACGAAAAATCGTATAGCCCTATTATAGTACGTATTTAAACTTGATTTTTGGAATTATACGTAAAAAGACTTTCATTTACCGATAAACAAAATCATCGATAGTAGCTCAAAGGTTGCTTACTTGAGCAACAGAGATATTTTCCCTCAGATCACTCTTATCGATGACTTACAATAGGCAGTCGATAGAAATATATGCATATCGATATACCGATTTATCGAAATTTAATTGAGTTACTTTATTATTATCATTTGAATACAGCTTGCTTACTTGAGCAACATAGATATTTTCCCTCAGATCACTCTTATCGATGACTTACAATAGGCAGTCGATAGAAATATATGCATATCGATATACCGATTTATCGAAATTTAATTGAGTTACTTTATTATTATCATTTGAATACAGCTCTGACTACAAGTAGCCTTAACATATACCTCAATCTATCTCTCTGCTTGCCTGCCTTGTTTCCTGGCAAATAGATCCATCTGACTATTCGAAATTAGTTTAAAACTCAACTAGTGTTTGGCGTACAATTGTTGTCAGACTCATTGAGTCAGCAGGCAAATGAATCATTCATTTGGCATTCAAACTTAATAATGACTAATCGACAACGACGACGACGAGGAGGACTCTAATTGCCTGACCAAAGGCAAAGGCGGAGAGGGAGCAACGGGCGATTGAGATGGGAGGAGGTATTCGAAGCGTTGACATTGGTTTTGGCATTGTTGGATGAGTTGTGGTTGTTCCATTAGCTCATTAGTCTAATGTGATCACATCCATTTGCTAGTGCTGTGTCCTTGTTCGACTGTGCTTCTGCTCCAGCTCCAGCTGCAACTTATGCTGTTGACTCAATTAAGTGAGCGTTTTTCCTTTAGTATTTTTTATGCTGGTATCTTTTACCGCTGAATGGCAGCTTGTGACCACTTTGTTAATTTTCTCTTTCTCTACGTTATCTACTTTGCTTCGCTTTTGTATTGGCAATTTGTGACGTTTTCTAGTTGTTTGTTTACATTGTGTTTGTTGGTATTTTTTGTTGGTATTTTTGGAAGTGGTTCCTTCAGGTTTTGTAGCGTTTGACAATGTTGTTAATCTGTTGACTATCAACAATCCCTGAGGGTTTTACTTTGCTTACGTAATCTATTAGCTTGATTAGGTATGTTCATAGTATTGCTGGTATATTATTTTACTTCTCTGGCTTTGTTAATTACTTAGCCAATTTGTTTTAATTTCCCTTCGGTTATTCTTTTGTATTTGTAATTTGTTTGCTTTTGTTGGCATTCAATTGATATTTGTATGTTTTTTGAATATTGTATTTTCTGCAGGTCGATTGGTATGTCGAGTGGTATTTTCTTTCTGGTATTTTTTTCGCTATGGTATTATTTCGATCTTTGCGATGCGAGGAGTCTGAACCTCAATTATTAAAATAGCTGCTGGTACAAATACGGTATATTTTCCGTATTTTTGTAGGCACCCATATTAACAATCGCACTTAATACCAAAAATATACTAACTTTAAGGTGAATAGGAGTACCGCTATTTGGCTGCTTAAATAAGGCTTATCTAGTATTTATTTTCGTTTGCTGTTAAGCATACCTAAGTATTGCAGTATTTTATTTGGTATATTTGCTAGGCGGTCCGCATGCAAAATATTTGCACAAATTAATTTTGCAATCTTAGACGCGGCGCAAACTTTGTTTGCCAAGTGCTTGGGCAACAAAGCCAGCAATTGCCATTAAACGCGCACACACATTGTGAGTGTGGGTATGTGTGTGCGTGTGTGTGTGTGTGTGTGTGTGTGGGTGTGGGTGTGTGTAGCACATGTTGCTGGTAGCCCCTAAGGCAAGTAGTGGCAACCCAGAACATACCGCCAGAGTCAGAGCTCTTGTCCTTCCAGCTAGAGCAACAGCTGCTTTGCCTGCACAGACACACACACACATGCACACACACACACAGACAGTCTAGCCTAATTGCGTATATTTTCGGTCGGAACTGACTTACAAGACGTTGCGGCTAGAAGTTTGCGTATCTCGAGTCTCGTCTTTCGCAGCGCGATGCAGACTTTCGGCGTGGGCGCCAAATGAAATTTAAATTTTTGACTTCATTTAACTTGGCAGCTGTGGGCGTGTTTGGGGGGCGTGGCGTGACGAGGGGCCGAGAAGTTCTAGTGCCGCTACCAATTGACTTGTAGCTGGCGCTGAGCGACATGTAATTTAATACGCCTGCTACGCCATGAATTTGCATTACCCTATAAGCTGTCACAATTGGCCAGGGCTGGAAGGGGAGCGAATGGAATCTGAATGGACTCTACGAAAGTTGAGAACTGTCAAATTTTGGATGCATAATCATCATCTGCGAGTGTTGGGGATTTAATTGATATACATAGCGATAATGCAGGAGGGAAGAGAGCTAAGAGAATAGAGTGAAGAGAGAGAGAGGGAGAGGGAGAGAGAAGAAAGTAGGACTTAGAATGGGAATGATAAAGGAGATGCAGAGAGAGGCATAGGCAAGGAGGTGAAGGGAGATGGGGGAAGCAGAAAGAGAAAGGAAAGAAAGGGAAAAACAGAAGAGCAAAAAGAAGATAGAAGAGAAGATAAAAGAGAAACGAGAGAGGGAATGGAGAGGAGATATGAGGAGGAAGGAAGGAATGAATTGACAAAATAGAAGAGGAAATAGAGAATAGATAATAAGGAAGAGCGAATATAAAAAGAACAAGTAAGAAAGCTCTAGTCGAGACTGCTCGACTAGGAGATACCCTGAACCCTCCGTGCTGATGTTCCAATCATTCTGCACACATACATACACATGCATCCACCCCCACGCATAGGCCCGCGCTCTGCTAACTGCGCAGTAAGCAGCGACTGCGCTTGGGCTGCGCTGCAGTGTGGGCAATATTATGAGAATTTATTTGTTGAATAATTTCATTTGTAGACGTACAATCTTAATGAAACTTTCAGAACGTAATCATTATGTGTAAATGTGTGTACATTCCAAAGCACAAGTCTCTAGTACTTGATATACGTTTTTTACAAATTTGGGGCGAAGGGGGCGTGGTATCCAAAATCTGTAAATTACAAAATGTGTGTGTCCATCAAATGTATATACACAGTAAATCTGAAGTCTCTAGGTCTAATAGTGTTCAAATTAGGCTGAAAAAACAATATAAATTTATCGATTATCCTCGATAAAAAAGATATCGAATGAGTTATCGAAAAAATATGATAAACTCGTACTGCGTATGGTATACACGAGTATGCATACAAAATTTCAGCTCTCTAGCTCCTTTAACTTCTGAGATCGACGCACTCATACGGACGGACGGACGGACGGACAGACGGACAGGGCTATATCGACTCAGCTCATCGTCCTGATCAAGAATATATATACTTTATGGGGTCTGCGATGATTCCTTCTGCCTGTTACATACTTTTCACAAAACCATTATACCCTGATTTCCCATTTTCAATGGGTTCAGGGTATAAAAAGTGAGTATAGAAATGAGCGATAGCAAAGAGACGGTGCTAGGCAGGAGACGTAGGGAAAGACAGGTGGGAGAAGAAGGAGAATATAGTATCACAAAATAGAAGAGAGAAAAGGGGGAAGGCATAGAAAAGGAGAAGGGAAAACAAATGAGAGAAGGAAGACGATAAGAGGAGAAAAGATTACAGGGAAGGGAAGGCAGTACAGTGAAGCTTATCATCTCAATTTGAAGTCTTAAATAGATTAATCAGTCGACGAGGCGCATCCTAATCTCCGAATCTCAACGATTCACTGTTAGCATGTTCTGATTTGGCTAAGACAAGACAATTCAGTATCTCACACTGGATGGGCTTAAGCCGCATGTCACGAAAATCGATAGAGAGGCAAGCTGCGGTAGAGGGCCCCTATGAACCGGCTAGCTAGATGGCTGGCTAGATGGCTGACTGGCTGACAGGCTACCCATGGCTCAGTCCATTTGTTTGTTTGCTTTGTAACCGCATCCGGCAAGGTCTCATATTGTTCGCTAAAAAGATTTCTCACTTTCCGGCTGGGCGGCCATTGTTTGGCCTCCGTTTGAGATGGCCTTATGCAACTTTAATTGAATTGCATGTTAAGCCACGGGAGGCTTTGCCAATGCCTCCAAGTGCCGACACTTTTCCGACAGGCTGAAGGTCGTTGCTAAGAAAATTTCATTAGTTTTATTGAATGGCAACGCCTAAAGAATGACAGTAGAGAGCGAGAGCACAAAAGAGAGACAAAAGAGAGCTTAAATCGGACATTTTAGCATTTGCCTTTGGCATCTCGATATTGCGACTCAACTTTTCAAATTTCAAAATTTTCAATTCCAATTGAATTATTTAGCATTCAGGCTGTCGCAGCTGTCGCCAGTTGTTCGTTTGTTTGCCTCTTGTTTGTTGTTGTTGTTGTTGTTGTTGTTCTGGTTTGTCGGGCTGCGGTTATTTGTTTACTTAGCTGTAATTAGCATTAAATAATTTCATTATAATGCAACCTATTTAAATATGCCACCAGCGGATGCGCCGCCCATCATCAATGCCCAGTCGATATTTTCATTAGTGTTGTGCAATATTGGTTTAGCTGTACTAATGGAGGGACCCATTGAAGTGGACGTGAGTCTTATAAGAGTTATCGGAAATGATCAGAAATTTTATAGAAGTGATTTGAATAAGTATCGGACAACTTCAAATATAGACAGTTCTTCATAGGAAAGCTGTCAGAGAGAGGCGCAGAGAGAGAGAGAGAGAGAGAGAGAGAGATAGAAATAGATTGAGAGAGTGAGAGAGAGAGGGACTTCTTATTAAGTGAGCGATTTAGGTATTGCAAATCTCCACGCAATCTATTGTCGATATAAATCGATAGCTCTTGAATGTGCTGTACGAAATACGATTATAGTTTATATATCTTTATCGATATGTAACAAATGCTCATTAAACACTAGATCCGCCTATCGATATGCCTGTGTCTATATTCTAGAGCCTGATATCGATATGTTCACGTTGCTTAATCGATAAATCCAGTTTGAGTTTGGACACCATGCTATGCTGTGTGTCCCGTGCTCGTGAGCCGTTTGATATGCACGAGACACGCGCTCAGCTCTAATGCGCTGGCTGGACTAAATCGAATGCAATTTTTGCAATTTTGATTTATTGCCACAAAACAAATTGTGCAACGCAAGCAGAGAAATTGTTGCTTGTCAACGTGGCGTATGCGTGTTGCACGTTGCGTATTGCGCGTGGTGCGTGGATAGTGGCGCGTGGCGCATTGCACTCACCACGATTGCCGGATTGATTGTCATTTTGTGGCCGCACTTCGGTTGGCTAATTATCGATTTCTTTCCACTTGATTGTTGTTGTTGTAGTTGTTGTTAGCCCCCCTTTGCCACAGTTGCTTTGACTGATAGCAGCACACAAAGCGCAGTCGAACAACAAGCGGGAAACAGTTCAACTACATGAATTTGCCAGCCAAAGCAGACAGTTATAAATGGGGACACACACACATGGCCCCACACAGGTGTACAGCAGGTGGATGTGTGTGGGTGTGCAGCAGTAGCAGCAGCAGCAGCAGCTGCCTGTTACTCTGCTGACCTTGCAGCTCTGTGGCAAAAGTCAAAAGTGAATCGAGAGAGACAGACAGAGAAAGAGAGAGAGAGAGAGAGAGAGTGGGAGAGTGGGAGCGAGTGAGTGAGAAAAAGTAAAAACCAAAATTAGAAACGAAATTGTCCTTGCATGAAATTTACAGTTAAAAACGAAAGAGACGGAGAGAGAGGGAGATAGTGGGAGAGGGAGACTGGCGCTCGCTCAGATACGAGTCTATACTTTGAAGGTCCTCTGGCTTTGTTCCGTTAACAAAACATTTTCCAGGGAAGCCAGCCAAATGCTAATTGTATTCTAACTATGCAAAATTTAGTAGCCAAAGTCTACATGGACTTTATATGGCCATGGAGGACAAAATATGCCAGTAACGAAATTTTTGGTCATGGGAATATGGAGAACGAAATACCAAATGGTTAACATCAATGCTGACAGAGAAGGGCTAACAAACGGGACTTTGAAAGCGAAAGGGAAGTATAAATGGGCAGAACATCCATGAGGCCCGAAAGGAACTGGAAACTAGTTCATAGATGTTCAAGTTCTCGCATTAAGATGATTCTGGATGTGGTCTCACTCTCTCTTTCTCCATGTCCCCCTCACAGTTTCTCTCTCGCTGACTCTGCATGCGCGGCATATGTGCCACATGATGCCACAACAGCATCGATCATTCATGTGCAGTTTACCTGGCGAAAGTACTTAGACGACGCCAACTTTTGCCAGCTAAGCTGCTTGCAAAAATATGAAAGCCAACGGGAGATGGGCATAACCGACTGCATTGTACTCTACCAAGAGCGCAACAAAAATGGAAGTAGCTTAGACTGATAGCAAACTAAATGAGTTTGGCTAGGATTTCGTGTTTTAATTCTGCACTGGCCGTATAACAGTTGTATAACAGCTACATCACAGTCGCCCATCTATGATTTCCCTTGATTCTTCGTCTGGATATAGCATTATCTTTGATGCGATCGTACATATAGTTGTTTTACAGTCCAGACATACATACGTATAACAGTTACATATTAGCGTCTGTATTTGGACACGGGTCAATATAGCCAGCCCATTGGATATACTCTGCTTCACCTAGTGAATAGTGTAGGAATAACATATGTGCAACAAATGCTGGCTGTATTACACGCTAGAGATGCATTATGTGAAATTTATAGCCCTCTCTCTCCCTCTCTCGCTATCCCTATCTCGCTCTGGCAATTTGCATAGTTTTATAATTTATATATAGACGAGTCGCGTTTGCATCTTAGCATCTAAAGTTAGATCAAGAATAAAAAGTTGCTAGTCGAAAAGAAAACACAAGAAGAGGAAGACGCTGATAACGAGGAAGAGGAAGATGCAGCATCAACAGCATCAGCAGCTGCTGCTATTCACTTGTTATTGTGTTTAAGGCCAGGGCCGTAGCATTTCAGTTGTTCGACGATGGAAGCAAACAATGCCAGCTACCTCGGGGCCGGCAGAGTGCCTGCGGTTGTAATTATAACGTACCCCATGCGAAGACTCTAGAGAGCAGGCAGACGAGGCAGACGAGGCGGACGATGCAGGCGAGGGTGGCCAGAGCAAGGGGGCAGTTTCAATTGGCCATTGTCCGTGCAGCAGGGCAGGTGCAACAGGGTCAGCAGCTGGGACACAGGCAGGCGACTTGTCTCATTGTTGTGCCAAACAGTTGCAATGGGCTTTAGTAGCTGCCTCCAAACAGCCGGAAGTGTTGTCCTTTCCCTCTCTCCCTTTCATGCTCTCTCTCTCTCTGTCTCGCACTGCTGGGGCGTAGCATGGCATGGCGCTATCTTCAGGTTTGTTAGCCGTCATTGTGGCACGCCCATTTGGACTGTCTGTCGGTTGTGTCAAATCGAGTCTCTTGGCATCCATTGTTGGCATCAGTGCTGCGGGGCGCATCTAAATTGATAAATGCATCACTGATTGCCACGCCTCACCGCCCAAATGCCCCATTGAGCATTGTTCTTGGATTGATTTGCTTGCGGCCAGCTCCAATTGTTTAGTAGTTTGCGCAATGAGACAAACAAGGAGAGTGACCTTCCATGTCGAAGGTCAGGCCGCGCGGTTAGAAGCTGAGATTAATTGTATAACAGTTGAATTGTGGTTATATAACAGTGCATTGCATGGGTAAACAATGATGTATGAGCTTAGCCTATAGCCACAGCTACCAGGATTAGTTGGTTGGAAGTCTGGTATAACAGTTTAGGCTGATTTTAACTTTTGCGAACGACGCATAAAACAGTTGCATAATGTAAGCTTTTACAAGCTGCATATTTTGAAAGAAGTATTTATCACGTGAGCTCAGTATAACAGTTGTATAATAGTCGTATAACAGTTGTATGACAGCTATCCAACAATGTGAAAAACTATGTGCTCCACATTAACTATATCTCATGGCATTTGAATTTATATATGAAGAGATTTTATAGCCCTTACAACTCTGAGATGAGTATAACAGTCATGTAAACCGTGTGTTCATTGTATGAGTTACAATCGAATCAATGCCTGCTAATGCACATTCCACATTTTTGTTTCGTGCACACGTCAATTATATGACAGTTGTATAACAGTTGTTAATCAATTAGAATTTGGTCGAGATAGCTATCAATGGCACTTCAGCTGTTGATTTCTGGCACTCGCTACAGCCAGATCAATTGAATTTTGATTTGCCCTCAGCTCACAAATGGCATTCGCATCCATTGGCGTTGGCTTCTACCGAAAAGTGGGGGCCAAAGGTCAAGTCCCCAGCCAAACAACAGCAATATCCTTGTGTGCACGTGAACACGAGTGAGTCAGGTCACTCCATCAGCATCGGTAACGGTAACGTTAACGTTAACGGTAACGGTAGTGACATCAACATCGGCATCAACATCGGCATCGACATCGACATCGACATCGCATTGCTAAATGCCTTCATTAAAACGAAAAGTGCAAAGCCAAAACGCGTCGACTCATTGGAGCTGAAGTGGGACTCAGAGCAGGAGGAGGAGAAGAGGGCGTGGGACACGGGCCAGTGGGGCCTGAGGTGGAGCTGATGGTTGATGCCGACCTTTCCGCCAGAAACAAAGCACATGAACGGCACAAAGGTGGCTAAAAGTGCTTCAACATGCAAGAGCCCCAGGTGTGCATTAGTGTGCGCATGTTACGAGCACACATATCTCCCGCTCCGTCTTCCCCCCTTCTCACTTTCTCCTTCCCTCTCTCTCTCTTGCTCTGTGTATGTTAGTATGGTCGTCGTTGTGTCAAAGCAGCGCTTTTCCCGGTAGCTGTTTGCAGTTTTGCTGTTGTCCACATTCACATGCACATCCTCATCCTCATCCTCATCCTCATCCTCATCCTCATTCACGTTCCCATTCGCATCTTTGTTCACATTCAGCTGTCAGCTTCTTCCCTAGACTCATATATGTTATGCTTTTTGATACTCTAACATAGATGATACTCAGTATTCTATGACATATACGGTCGATAGGTCAGCTCGATGTTCCGTATAACAGATTATAACAGATACCTTCAGCTATAGCAGATATTAAGCACATCATATTGAAAAATAATTAAATTCAATCATAACAGATATATGTATGTAACAGATTATCTTAGATTCTATGTAGTATCATACTAATACTAAAAAGCAATTCGATCCCTTCATCCTCAGCTCATTCATGCTTCGTAAGCAATCTAGCTAGCGTATCTGATAGTTGACAATCCACAGTTATATGCGTTATGGCTATATATCTTTTCATATTCGCTTCAAGTGCGTTGACAGGTTCGTAGAACTAGACAAATTTCTCGTATAAGTCAAATGGCAGACGGATCAAGCTGTATTGGGTGAGAGATTGGACATGTGAGCAGGCGTAATCGAAGGCTACAGCTGCTGTCAGCAGTGAGCCGACTTTCAGCTGGCTGATATGCGAGAAGAAAGAGGCTAATTCGCTTGAATGTTCGCTTTCCTGACACTGAGGGGATCATGGAGGGCTGACAGCTGTTAGCTCCTTGTATAACACTCAGAGTAGCAATCAGACAAAGCATATAACTTGGCTCATACAACTATTATACAGTTGTTGTATATAGCTATTATAGAAGTATTTGATACCATGATAGTAGTGTTATATGGCCTTAAGCTCCTCTCAATTGCTCATATAACTGAAATCCATATGTTAATTAGTATAACATTGCTGGCGTATGCCAACAAACATTATACCAACTGTGAAACTAGCTGTAGCTTTTATATAAATTATTAGATAAATGATAAAATCTCATATACAGTCAACTTTATACTCTCAAATTGAAACTGTTATACAGATCATTCAATAAGCGCTATAAAACAATCTTACGCTAGGATGTTTTCGTATACAGACTGTTATACAATGTAGTATATAAGCTGTAAAGTCAATTGTTCTACAAACTGTTATATAGCTCAAAGCCACTCTGCATAGCTGTTATACTCTGCTTCGTACATTGCTCAACTATGCAGGGCTTAACTACTGCGTACGCGCATCTTCAACAAACCACATCAACCAAAAAGTGTTGGGCCATGAAACACACACCCACACTCGCACAAACTCACCAACGCATACACACACTCACACAATCACGCACACGCATACAATTATGACACTCCTGTGGAACTGCACATGACAGCAGCTGCAACTGTCACGAGTCGTGAGTCGTTGACGCTGACACGCAGCTTTGCCAAGGGCTGCGGGTGCAAGTAAAAAGCGAAGAAGAAGAAGAAGAAGATGATGAGCAAAAAACTGCTTAAAGTTTACGAATTTAAAAGCGGACGAAGGAAAACTGCAAAAGGGAGACCAGAAAATAGGCAGAGTGAGAGAGGCAGAAAGAGAAAGGCAAAGACGCAACGAATGTTTAAATTGCGACATTTTTTTTTTGCTGCTTTCTGTTGGACTCGATGTGACCCAAATCTCTTGGCCACAAACGAAATGCAGCGCTAGAGTGATGGGCGCTAATTGATTTCGAGACTTGAGGGGCTCAAAAAAAAATCCGACAAAAAATAAGAGAAAGCGAGTGCGAAGGGCGGCGAGCAAAGTGTGGAGCCCAGGCCAAAGCCAAAGACGTCTTAATTATGTTTTCAGTTTTGGCCAATTGTTTGGCATTTGCCAAAAAAATAAAATGAAAAGACGCAATGCCGTTTGCTGGCCGTCTAACAAATGCGGCTGGACATCAAGGACACGTTAATTAATTTTGTTCGCCAATGCTCAACATCTCTCCCCCTCCCGCTCTGCCAGCTGTTTGTCTCGCTTTTCGTCAGGTGGCAAAGTTTTCATTCAATCAACTGTGCGAAATAACTTTGAACTTGAAGTTCTCGTCGAAATGCGCTGCCAGCTAACGTTTTAATTAGCCTAATTAATTTTTAACAAGCAACAGCAAAAACAAAAAAAAAAAAAAAAACAAATACAAAACCAAATAATAATAATAAAAGAAACAGCAAAAACTTCGCACAGCAAAATTCCAAAAAGAAGCTAAAGAAATCGGCTCAGGGCGCTGGGAACTGGGAGCTAGAAGCTGAGAGATGGGAGATGGGAGATGGGAGCTGAGGCACTTAATGCGTAGCCAGTTGGCTAAAAGTTTTCGGGGCCAACATCATCTGCAGCGCTCGGAGCGTTGAGTGGCAAAAAAAGAAGCAGAAAACGCAAAACCTCAGACACGGGAATGCATTTAGTATAACGGTAATTGAATGTACCATTTGGAATCTTTGGCGAGAGGGGCTTGGGGCTGCTAGCTGCTGTTCATCTGACCAGCCTGGCATAGGCATAGGCATCGGCATCGGCATCGGCAACGGCCTCGGTCTCGGCCTTGCCCCGAGGCGACATAAATAAGATTTACTGAGCCCGAATTAACAGCAGGAACAGCTGTTGAGTTTTAATATAACAGTGAATGGAAGGCCCTAAACTGATTATAAACTTCCTCGCTTCTGAAACAGTTTTGGTCGAGTAATAAAAGTGTGATTCAGGTTAGCTAATCGTGCAATCTGTGGCTCGTATAACAGCCGTATAACAGCTTGTAACTGTTTTTAATACACATTATGTGATATTACTAAGGTTTGATTAAAGTCAGCGTCTAACAGCTGAAGTTGAGAGCCCCATCAAAAGCGATGTACAGCTGTATAACAATTTGATTAAACAGTACTTTATATATTAAAGATATATACATTTCGAAACTCAATTTGTGCGAAACATGACTAAGCTTAATAGCATCAACTGAAGTTGCATCTGTATAACAGTTACGTGCACCAAAGCAAAACTATTATATATAATATTTTGCACAAACTGCCAAGTTGATTAGCGTAATTGATTAAATTACAATTTTCACGTACAGTACGACACTGGTATAACAGTTGTATAACAGTTCTTGTGATCAACTTATTGTGCATTTCAGTGCAAAAATATGGCTAAGTTGAACAGCATCAACTAAAAGTGCAGCTGTATAACAGTTGAAGAACTCTAGGCGCATTGTGAATACAGGGAAGCGAGTGAGAGACCCGAAGTGGGTAGGCAGCGGTGGAAATATCCCGAATTGCCCCGGTTACAATTTGACAAAACCCGTTTAGGAAGCAAAACTTGACGGCGTGGATCGGGGCGTGTGGGGGCGGTAAGCACGTGGGCGTGGGCAACAAACAAAACGCAGCTGTTGCCGCTTGCAGGAAGGAAAGCGGAAGTGTGTGTAATTTAAGCAGCGGTAAGCGGCAACAACAACAGCAACAGCAACAGCAACAGCAACAGCGACTGCAATAGCAGCGGAAGCCTGCAACCAAAAATGCAACAAGCTGCAAAAGCCACCAAGAGCCGACCAAATGACCAGCTAACCAAACCGAACTTCAACCAGCGACAAGCGTCACAGGTGTCTGCCAGCTGCCAGCATCACTATGTCTGTGTGTGTGTGTGTGTGTGTGTGGGTGGGTGTGGCATGGTCTTGCATACTGTGCTGGGCGGGACTGTGCTGCGCTGTAAGTCTAGTTAGCTAGTTAAAGGCATAGCCAAATGGCAAAATGCACTTATCGTACCCTGTAATTTCTGGGATGCTCAGCAATGGGGTACTTTGAGACATACAATATATCAATATATACATACATATGTATATCATCAGCACTGATCAGCATCAGATATAGTTCATATTCGTATTGGAAATTCAAGCCCAACTCCTGTAGAGTATATACCTACGAATAGCTCTAAAATAAAGATATTTAAAAGTTTGATTAATACTTGCATATAATGTGTATCTTAGCAGTTCTTTTATGTTCTTCAACACCTATTTCCATTCAAAAGATCGATATGTTCTATGCTTAAATGACTATCGATATCGATATAACAATCGATACTTATTGAGTCTGAGCCTTTAACTTCATATGATGGGAACAGATGGCAATAGCTTAGTCTTAGGCTCTTATAAGAAGTGCTCTTTGATATTCTCATTATTTCACTGCAGGGTATGTTATAGCTTGTTATAGTTTAATCGATCAACGTGCACGTTGCATTTTGCTTTTGTTGCGCTTTAACTGAGACCCAAATGACATGGCTTTTTGGGCACTGCATAAATCGTGCCAAATTTGTGTGAGCTTCAACAATGCCAAAAACTGCGAGAGAGCGGGATGGGTAGCGGCATCTTACTTACGTAAGAGAGACAGAGAGAGAGAGAGAGAGACGGGAGATGAGGCCAAAACATTTATGGGCCAAACAAATGGCTGGCAGGCAGCTGCTGGCAATGGCTCAAGTGCCCATAATGTCATACGACGATGTGCAGGAAGCGCTTGTTGTTGCCCTCACTTCGTCTACTTCTAGTTGATGCTGTTGTTGTTGTTGTGGAAGTGTCACCGGAAGCCGGAAGTGCGGCAGATAACAGGCTAGCAAGCTGGCTGGCAAACTGGCAACTGGCAAAAGTTAGCTTCATTCCCCATTCAGGGAACGCACGTCGTTTGAGAACTGAAACAACTGGCACAACAGGACAACGACCGTTCAATCAATACAACTCTCTATCTCTTGCTCTCTCACTTTGTCTCTCTCTCTCTCGCTTTCTATGTCTCCTCTATAGCTGCAAAAAAGAAAAGTTATGGAAACTACATATTAAATACAGACTCAAACTTATCATTAAAAGTTAACTCCACGCCAGCAGAAATAGCAAAGTTAATCAAGCACAACTGAGAAACGATTTCGAGAAAAACTGAAAGTCAAGTTGGGGTGTGTTAGGCTTAAAGAGCTCAATAGACTTACAGCTATATATATTTATGTATATGAGAGTATCGAGTGGCTGAAGGCGGCTGCTGTAGTCGCATCGAGATGACTCTTCAGCTCCATGATGCACTGCGATGGGTGAGCTAAATTGATCTATGCTGAGCTGTTTGACACTACAAAGCTAGTCAAATCTGTATATTCCCACCTATGTCAAATGCCATGGCTCCCACTGTTCTTCTTGTGTCTTTGTGCTCGATTGCTTTGACATTGGCCATTGTCGTAAATTCCTCAATGGTCTCCCGTAGTCCAGTGGACGGCGTCAGGAAGTGGGCCGTCAATGCCAGGTTCATGCTTGAATAGTCTCTGAACCAAAAGGCAATAAAAAATTTGTTATATTCATGGCTTCTACTCAATGTACGACATCCATATCCGATGCTGTATATCATGCACGAGGTCTGTTCAGAAAGTCGTGCGAATCTTAAGACTTTCATATTCAATCTTTGGCTAGTATTAATCTGTCGCATGTAGGCCTTTAAGTTTGTCTAGTCTGAATGCTAATCCACTGTAGATCTGCCACCCACCTGCTTCTCAATGACTTCCTCTACAGAGGCCTGAGCAGGTGACGAGGGTATCGAAGAAGCCGCTGAAGAAGCTTATAAAGTGATCATGATTTGAAACACTTCGAAGATTGGATTAATTATTTGATAATGACTATATGAAACGTTACTTTTTGAACTCACCTCGAAAATAATACATATCCTTAAACTCAAAGCCACTTGATGTCAGCCTGAAGAGAAGGCAGGAAAGTTGTGTACACGCCTTCCCTCTTATGGGTAGCTCTAACAAAAGAATTTCCCACAATAGATGTGCTTATCTTATACAACTAATCTGAGAATCTTAAGTCTACTTCCCATCAACGGAAGTGTCATGAGTGTCATGCACATGCACATATGTCTGACATTCGAGTGCATCTCTGCTCTTCTCATTTGCCATCAATTGTAGAGCTTTGGAATTTTCATTGCTACGAGTTCTGTTAGTGTGTTGATGCCCAGGCTATCGAATCTTATGTAGCTCGGCTATGCCAACCATCTTTTATTAGTCTCCTTCAGCTAGCTTCAACTTTACTTTGCCTCTCTTTGTCATTGAACTACCCTCAACTGCCTGAGATCTCCGGATCTGTTTGGCACAAGCTCCCTCGCAATAATTGACATTTGATGCTGCACCAGAATCAACTCAAAGCAAATCTAGTGAAATGGAGATATACAAGCGAAGCTGCCAGCTTCGGCGTCCAGCTGTTCGCTTTGTGCACTCATAATTATCAAATGCTAGAGAGAAACACAACTTACAATGGCTGATGGTGCTCAAGCTCTCAACTTGAATGGAACTCACAGAATCAAGGAAGGAAGTGATGGTAGATGGAGAGAGAAAGAGACAGGGAGAGCGGGAGACATGTGCTTTTTGCTATTTAGCTTGACATACTTTCACGCTGGAGCTCTGCATAAATGCGTATTACGAGTCTACCTTCTATTTGGATTATATTTTGTTGTTGTTGCTCTTGCCTCGCTGACTGCCAAAAGGTTTCATTTACCTCGAATTCTTTATGATTTTTATTATTTCTGTTTGCTGTTCTGTTTTGTTTTGTTGTTGTTGATTTTTTTTATTTTTTTTTTTTTTGTATTTTCGCTCGCTTTTTATTTGCAGCTGGTTGCGCCTTTTGTGAATGTCGCAGATTTTTGTTCAATTGAATGCATTTCATTTCATTCGTGACGAAGCGACGCAGCGCGACGTCAGCGAGGCAAACGGGCAAATTTCTTAATTGCAGCTCGGGCATACGCTTTTCATGCCGTGCAACAGCAAACCACGGCCACGCCCACACAAATCCGTCCCCCGTCCATACCGCTGCCTCTAGCGCTTCTCCTGGTCGACTTTGTCGCTCACTTTGGCCAGCTTTTAGTTTTTTTTTTTTTTTTTTTGAATACTATGTATATACCCTGAATGCATGGACAACGTGTGAGCAGGCTGTTTCTGTGCCTAGAGAAGGGCACGCCTTTGATCTTACAGATCATTGATCACTCTCTAAGATCAAAGCGGTATATATGTATATTTCAAAAGATTATATATATTATATAGCTGTCTGCTCAGTTATTTCAAGTAGCTCGCAGGCTATTGACTGCTTGTTCCTCTTCGTCATATTGCTCCTGCTAAGCTATAGACAGTTGAGACTTACAACCTTTATCGCTCGGTTTTTTAGTATCGATAAAAATCGATTTAATAATAAATCAAATGTAAATTGCTACGAGCATTAAATAAACTTTTTACATACACAAATCAGCTTCCAAACCGAATATATTACCTTTTGAACAGGATAGCCCTGTAGCTTGAGCTACATATATGTATTAGAAAACTATCGGCTCTACTGTTTGCAGGGTATTTCCAAGTCCATCTCTAACTTCTCTAAACGAGCTTGAGTCATTCTTTCACATTAAATTTTACGTGCGTTTATGTACATCTATCCATCAGTTAGTTTTAACATATCCAAACTATCGATATTTATCGATTTCGATTCACTCGTACCTATGCGCATCAAAGTGCAATAAGAGATTGCTTATTATGTGGCACACCTAGCTTAGCACGCAGTTTATCTGTCAATTTAGTTCAAGCACCTTCTATATGTAGCTGGCTGGGTATCGTATTTCTTAGTCGTGCACTCCCCGCGCTTGCTCAATTTTGTTGCTGTTGTTGTTGTATTTTTGCTACAGCCGCATGAAAGCGCACAAAAATCAGGCCAAAGGCAGCTGAAATGACAGCAAATGCGAAAAACGTGAGGGCTGGCTAGCTGGGCGTGGGCTGTATGGGCCAAATGGGCAACATGGGCGTGGCAGCTGGGCTGTTAGCGCCCCTTTTCATGGTGTCTAATGGCCGCTGGCTGTTACCGCGAACGCAGCTGCTTGCAGCAGTTGCAACCTTGAAAAAAATGCGCAAAATACACAGAGAGGAAAAAAAAATTGAATTTAATTCAAATTGAGCCGCAGCACAACGAGAAGCAGTAACAAATAAAATGTCATACTCTCTCTCACTCTCTCTCTTTCACTTGTTGTCTCTGTTCCATTCTAAGTTTTTGTGCTTCTAAAATAGACAAGTTTATTGCCAGTTTCGGGCTTTGGGGCAAACAATGACGAGGCCAAAAAGGGTAGACAAGTGCCACAAACATGTTGTTCTCCTCTCTTCGCTCACTCCCTCTCTATCTTCCTCTGCCCTCTACGTCCCTTTCTCTCTCTCTCTCTCTCTCTCTCTATCTCTCTGCCTCTCCTTCGTGGTCTCTATTTGTAGGAAAGGTCAACAGTTCTTTGTGTTTGTTGCTGCTGCAACATGCGTCGCATTTGGACCAGGTCAAAATGTAGGTCCATAGGCTGACAGTTGCCAGCGACATGGCAGGCGGCCTTGTCATAGTTGCTGTTATTGTTGCAGCTACCACTGCCGCTGCTGTGGCTGCTGCTGCTGCTGCTGCTGCTGCTACTGCCTGGATCTCAAGGTGACAGCCGCCAGTGCAACAACTTGAGCCTCGGGCTCTATGGCTTGCGACATGGCTTAGCCAACTGTCGGCGACTCTGCTGCCACAAGTGCCACAAGCAACTCTCAGCCAAATGAACAAGTCACTAATTTGCCCCATCACATATGTATGTATGCAGCATGCCACACAGCCCCCACATGCCACGCAGGCAGCAAGAAACAGTCCCAACATATCATGAGACTCCTTTAATATATAAATGTCATCCAAGAATGTTGAAATTTCATTAAAAAACAAAAAATTCACAAAAAGTAAGAATAATACTAAAGCCAATGCCAATGCAAATGCTTAAGCTAATGCTGATGCTAATGCTAATGCTACTGCTAATGCTAATGCTAATGCTAATGCTAATGCTAACGCTAATGCTAATGCTAATGCTAATGCTAATGCTAATGCTAATGCCAATGCTAATGTTAATGCTAATGCTAATGTTAATGCTAATGCTTATATTAGTGCTGATGCCAATGGCAACGCTAATGCTAATGGCAATATTAATGCTAACGCTAATGCTAATACCAATGCTTATGCTAATGCTAATGCTAATGCTAATGCTAATGCTAATGCTAATGCTAATGCTAATGCTAATGCTAATGCTAATACTAATTCTAATACTTATGCTAATGCTAATGGTAATGAAAATAATTGTGATAAGGGATACAAATATTGCCGATATAAATGATAATATTAATAAGATGATGATGATGATAATGATGACGACGATGAATGATGATACTTAGGGTAAGGCGAATGTGAATCGTAATAATTATAACAATGCTAATGGTAATGCTAAATACATTGTCATATTATTATTGTTATATTGCTTTATTATTATATGTCCAATAATGATCATCACCGTAAGGATAATGCTAAT
The DNA here is from genome assembly GCA_035047565.1 of Drosophila mulleri. NCBI lineage: Eukaryota > Metazoa > Arthropoda > Insecta > Diptera > Drosophilidae > Drosophila > Drosophila mulleri. The sequence continues at coordinate 281,146 of JAWNPK010000166.1, read as the reverse complement.
AGGAATGATAATGACATATCAAATAATAGGAATATAAACCATCCTATGCCATAAACTCAAAACTATAAACTCTCTCTCTCTCTCTTTGTCTTACCCTTTCCGCCTAATTCTCTATCTCTCTCTCCATCCAACTGAAATTGCCCAGAACATTTGCAGCTTAAAATTTTGGAATTGTGCAAATTTGTTAGAGTGAAATGTACAGAAACAAAAGAGCAATTTGGCATACAAATTGAGCGGAATAAATGTCGAAAATGTTGCCTGTAAATTTTGCCTAATGACATGCAGCACGGCTGTATAACAGTTATGTGCATAACAGTTCGCAGTGGCTCTATTTACAAATTCATAGCTAGCATATTTTCGACAGCTATGCTGGCCACTTTTTATGGCCAGCAGCATAAATTTTGGGTGAACAACTTGACGAGCTGCTCGCAGCGGCAGCGACGCAAGCAGCGACGGCAGCTGCGCAGCGAACAGCGACCAATTAGGCCAGTTTTAAGGCGCGTCTTATGACGCCTAATGGCCTTTTGGTCTTTTGTGCTCAGGACATTGGCCTAATCAACAGCAGCAACGGTAACAACAACAGCAAAAACAACAACAACAACAACAACAATGACAACGACAATGATTATGACAATGACAACAATTTCTGTTCCGGCTCTAAATTAAGTATTTTGCAATTTCGTCGCTAGTTGCTTTGACCTAGCGGCCAATTAAAACCAACAAATTATAACAAAATTTTGCCAACTAAGCAACACACAGCAACAACAACAAAGAAATTATGTGTAAAAAGTTTAATTGAAATGAATTTGCAATAGCAACAAGGAACAAGTAAGAAAGCTCAAGTCGAGACTGCTCGACTACTAGATACCCTGAACCCTCCGAGCAACAGCCATTTCAATAATTTTTAGTGTCATTCAGCTTAAACAAACACACACACACACGCAAACATATACATAGACACCCATAGGCACGCACGCATTAACAGGCATGGGCTGCAGTGTGGGCTTACTATGGGAACTTAATTGTTCAATAACTTTTTTTGTGGACGTACGTTCTTCATGTAACTTTCAGAATGTGGTTTTATCATTACTATGCGTATATTTGCCAAAGCTCAAGTCTCTAGTATTTGAAATACGCCTTTTACAGAGATGAGGGTAAGGGGGTGGATATAGGGGTGGGGGGTGAATTATAACAAAAATCGAAATTCTATCACGTGCAGTCGAGTCTACATTTAAAATTTGGAGACTTTAGCTCTAAAGGTGTAGGAGATATAATTTTATAACTGGTTTTCGATAAGGTTTTTGATCGATAAAAAAATAACGGGATGAGTTATCGATTTTTAGTGATAAACTCGATATGCGCGCGCTATATACGAGCATTTTAAAAAAAGTTGAAGTCTCTAGCTTCTATATCTTCAGAAATCGACGCGTTCATACATACGGACAGACGGACAGACGGACATGGCTAAATCGATTCAGTTTGTCGCCCTGATCAAGAATATATATACTTTGTGGGGTCTGCCACGCCTCCTTCTCCCTGTTACATACTTTTAACAAAACCATTATACCCTGATTTCCCATTTTCAATGGGTTCAGGGTATAAAAAGGTAAGCCAGAGTTGGGGGAAAAGGCATTGCAGAGCTGACTAGGCTATATGCGGCTATTGAATGTAGAGTCCATATAAAGTGAAAGAATGCATGAAGTATATATGAAGATTATATAAAAATGGAATAGCTAGTAAACGAAGAATAGAAATGGATAGGCTTAGATATGGTCAAAGTAGCTAAGAACCAATCAAAGGAAACATAGGAAGAGAGAGAAGCAAATAGATCAACAGAGCAAATCAGATCAGGTCCGTAAGACTTATAGATGATAGAATATGACGCGCCCTAAATATGCGTAGAATATAATTTGTAGATCAATATGTAGTAGAAGATCCAGTATGATAAGAAATGACTGAGGAATATCAAGGAATACCTGATTTGCCAAAGCCCCAAGACATGTATACAAATCAAATTTGCGAGGTTAAAGGACTATTTTCATGTTTTATATATAGCATATATCTGGTAGAGTATTTAGCAGGAGAAAGTCATTTACCACTCCTACCTGTCAGAGTTAATGAGGTAATAGCCAGGTTTAATCCAGATCCAAGTTTGTGGCTATAACAGCAACTGCAATGGCTTTAGTAACGTCAGTAACATGTACTCCAAAGTTCATCTCTCTAGCTTGGAAAAGCAGGAAACAACAGCTGGTATGAGCTCAGTTTTTCACTTAGCAACAGCTCTGAAAGGTCTATGTAGAACATATTTAAGATGGCATCTAATTTGCACAGCTGGCACCTTTAGGCAACAGACTTACAATGCTCGAGGGGCATCAGTGGCAGAGAATGGGAAATGGCGAATAGAAATGCGGAAGGCAGGAGGAGGAAGAAAAGCAGAAACGCAAATTAAAAGCAGAACTTTTTGGTTGCCTGAAAATTGGGCATAAAATCTGCCCACGAAATTACGAACTTACGAAATTCCAAAGTGGAATATGAAACTTAATTAGCCGAAAAGAAGAACATCTAAAAAGAAAGCATAAAAGTTGAGAGCAAAAACACAAACATAAAACACCGCGAGAAAAGCATTTGAAAATGAAATGGCCACAAATATATCAACTACTTTTTGACTACTTAAACGTGAAGAAGAAGAGAGCAACTTGAACTAAGTGTGAAACAACTTGAAGTAAAAGTTCAGCTTGAACAACAGAAGAAATTCATTCAGCCATAGGCCAAGAGACCTTTGTTATATCTTCGCTAAGGTAGTCGGCGATTCTGCTTTGCTGCGGCATTCGTTAACGTTTTACTAGAGACTTGACCTACTGTATCTACATTCTCATCAGCTTGGCAATGACTGCCTTAGACTACATCTTCCTTCCCTTCGTAAAGGTTTAACAATAGATTCTTTTTCTTCACTTACCTACCGCCTCTACCTTCTCTTCGATCGTTACATTTTCTTCGATTCCTTGTGTAGCTCATTCGCAAACGTTTGACAATGTTCTCCTTAGATTTGATCTGCATTCTCTTGAATTTTTCTTTGTCGCTTATTCGTTAACGTTTGACACAAAACTACAAAAACTCTAACATTTCTGTATGTTTATTCTTCCCACTTTTCCACTACAACTTTATCTTCGTCATTTGCATTTGCTCATTCGTAAACGTAAAATGTAACATAAATGCAGTCTTACGAAGCAATCCAGAGCTCTGTGCGCCGTCATAGCTGCATAGAGGACTTAATCCAAAAAGGAGAATTAAGTGAAATATACGAGATTCCCTTAAAGCAGTTTTCCACGAGAAGTTTTCAAGGTGTGTGTGCGTGCGTGTGTGTGTGCCGTTACTTGTTGTGCTGGGCGAGCGTCCGACACGTTTTCATTGTTTGAGATAAAATGAAATTTTATAGCAACGAGACGGGAGAATAGCCGACGGCCAAGGCGGGAGGACACAACAGCTGAAGGGACCGGGGAGAGCAGAGAACGTGAGAGAGGGAACAGTAAGAGCAGCGGCAATGGAGCAGAGGCCAAAAATTGAAACAGAGCGACTATGAATTTTCAGTCAGAGCTAAGACAATGGGCCACACAGCCAGGCGGATGGGCAGACGGACAAACGGACAGACAGAGAGACACAAGACAGAGCGAGTGCGAATGCGTCCCATGTGCTGTTTTGGGGGCTAGTTTCAGTCCCCGGACAAATGAAAACAAACCAAACAAACAACAAGAGCAAGAACAAAAAACCGAGAATGAGAATGAGAATGAGAACGAGAACGAGAACGAACAACAGCGTGGGGACAGAGGCCTCAAGTCGAAGACGAAGGCGCCAAGTTGGTGGCAAATGTTCAGGATAATTGAATGAAAATTCATTCGTGTGCTTTTCGATTTGGGCCACAAACTTTTCTCTCTCTTACCTCGTCTGTCTCTGTGCTGTTTTGTTGTCAACAAAATTCTAAGCATTTCCGTTGAGACGTTCGGCGAGGCACAAGAATATACATACATGTCGTTGTTATTTTCCCGAAAGAAAAAAATAATGTAGGTAATGTGCATGGAGCATGCACGACCTGCAGATACTCTGTAATGGGAAGTAGTAGTAGGTTAAAGTGGCCGATAGGAATTTACTATGCAGAAAACTGTAAAGCTCAAGATCAGCTAGAGAGCTGATATTACAACAGAGCTCATTCGAGTTCTAGACTTAGCTTTAGCTTAGGGATTAGGATTAGGGAAGATAAGATGCAACTCGAGAGCTATAAGCTAAAAAGTAGTTCAATTATTATTCAGATTTATATATTATTATATTCGAAAATTTTGTTTCTCTTTGTTAAATCATATTGATGAACTGAAAGCACAAGAGTAGTTCGATCTGGGCTCGTTTAGGCTGGGATTCGTTTAAGGCTCTCGCTGGGAAATACCAAATTAATATCAGTATAATCGAAAGCTGTAATCGACATCGTCTGAAAAGGATAAGGTCAAGGCTTTTTTACTTGTCGTTAAGCAATTTTAATGGGCACAGGGTATTTGAGCACATGAGCAAACAACGATGGGGCAGATCCAAGACTGAAATCGAATTACGAGCTCCGCTCTTTCTCTCTCTCTCTCTCTAGCTCTCTCGCTCTCTGTTTATGTTGTTGTCTTATTTGTTTAATTTGTCAACGCTGCCAGAGCCCAAAAGAACGAAAACAGTTGCTCCCCTGTTGACTGACTGACAACACAGGAGAACACAGGAAACTCATTTCGTTTTTTTTGTTTTTTTGTTTTGGCCGACCGAAACACGAAACCCCTTTAACCAGAGACACTGAGGCTGAACTGAAGGCCCACATCAAAAGAGCTCCAGCATGGAATTTGTGGCAACAAGTTGCCGTTACTGTTGCCTTGGCCAGCAAAAGAATTTGCATAAAAATTCATTTGAATGGGGCCCGAAAGCCCACTGAAATGGGAACTTCTGGGCACATAGCGGAGCACTCCGACTCGAACTGCGGCAGCCGAGTGCGTGCCATTGTCCCAAAAGGGCTGAGTAGTATAATGCCCAAACACTTGAGTTCTCGCTCAGAACGAGCGATTAGTTTGCCACACACACACACACACACACACACACATAGACACCTCTTTGCTCTCGTGCTGTGCAAACTGCACTGGGAATCCCACCGAGCCGGGGCATTAAATCAGCAAAACGCTCTGATTCGATTCCGATTCCATTCAAATTCTTTGCATCTCATGGGGGGTCATTGGGGCCGCCAGTTCCCCCAAAAGAATGGATCTAATAAATGTACTTTTGATTCGCACAAATATTCCATTTATGCCTGCTCACCATTCCTTTTGGCTCGCGCATGGCCTTTCTAATTGATTTCAAATCGATTTGAATCTCGTTTCGCAATTATTCATAAGCATAAATACTTTTAAGTCCTTGCTCGACTAATCCGATTGCAGGATGTGGCTTATGACGTCACGCGACAAGGAAGCTCAAATTGTTGTCAACTAGCAAAGGGAATTACTTATCAAAAGTAGCTGATAAGACGACGAAGTGTTCGATTTCCTCAATACTTGGTCCTGCATTTAAATTGTTTTCAGGCTGTTACATCAATTTGTTGAGATGAAATTGCGTTAAACCAAACTAAGAGTCTTTACTTAATGTTAAAATATCGAAAATGATCGATAATAACGAAGCTTGTCTCCCTCTCTCTCCTTTATGGGACTGCCATACCTCCTTCTGCCTGTTACATACATACTCATAATATCAGTATACCCATTTTTAATCGGTTTAGGGTGCACAACTCTTTGCTCAGTCTGGTTCAGTCTGTAATTTTCTAACTAAGATTCAGATTCAGATTCAGATTGAGATTTACTATTTAGCTATGGCAATGCACGGACAAACTTGAGCTGGCTGCTTCAAATGATTCGCTACGATTTGTGCATTGATTCGATTGGCAAAATCTGTACAGCTTCCTCTTGCTTCTCTTCTTGTTGTCTGCTTCTCTGCTTCCTCTTTTAGTTTTGGTTTTCCTTTTGCTTGGGAAATGCTCCTTGAACTGTCACAATGTGCGCTGAGCTGCTCAGAAATTCCGTTTTCAATAAGAGGCGGGCAAGTAATTTACAATATCGATGCGGATGCCGCGGATGTTGCGGATGTTGCGGATGTTGCGGATGTTGCGGATGCGTGTGTGAATGCGAATGCTGCCGCAGCCTTGGCTTAAGATTGAGATTATCATGAAGCTGGCAGCTTTTAGATGCTTTTTTATTATTTAACAGCTGCAGCTGTGGCTGCGGCTGCTGCTGCGGCTGCTGCTGCCGGCAGGTGAAGTAGGCGCGACGTTAATGGCCAACACGAAGACGAAGACGAGGGCGAAGAAGACGATGATGGAGCAGAAGCAGAGGAAGAGACGGAGATGAAGGCGGACGTGGATGCGGCTGTTGATGCTGTCCTCATTACTTAAAAAGTGCGCCAAACGCGTTGATTGAATGAGTTGCGTTGGGGAAGTGGGCGTGGCCTGACGTGACTTGGCGCAAAATGTGTGCTTTCGCCAATACGCAAAAGCAACAAAAGAAAAGCGAATAATATTTCGGTTTTCACGTGGCGTATGCGCAATATTTCACATTTGTAAACAATCCAAAGACGACGCAAATTACGATTGCAATTCACATAATTACATAAGTGCAGCAGGTGAAATACTGCGCACACACACACACACACACTCAGACTTATCAGAGTAAGGCGAATTAAATTATCTGGAATTTTCTTGACTTATATGAAGAGTGCTCAGCTCTGTCAGTGAAATGTGATGAAGAGCAGAGACTCAGTAGATGTTAGAAATGCAATTGGAATACTACGGAAAATAGGATTTGCTAGCTGCTGAGATAATCTCCATATACGAATTGAACTAAAGTCCTAGTCTTATACATACCCAGCATGCGAATCTGTTGTGATTCAGTGCAAATGATAGAATGGATATATCTTTGAGGGATTAATCTTATGTGAAAATCTTATGTGTCATAGGATATCTGAGACTTGAAATTGTGTATGGGCTATCAATGCTCAATGAAAGGCAAAGTTCCTTATTCGAAATGGAAAGATTCATACCCAGATAGGTATAAGTATGCATCAAATTTATCAAATAAACTAAGGGTAAACATACATATAGATACATATGTACATCTATACAGGTACATCTAAAAGAATGAGAGTGAGGGCCCAAGCTGAAAGAACTTTTGTAACGAAATACTAATCGAATAATAATTTGCTGCATTACAGCAAACTAAACAAAGTTAAGCATATAGATAAATGGCGACAGTTACAGATACAGCTGCAGATACAGATACAGATCCAGTTAAAGTTACAGTTACAGTTACACCAACAGTTTACCGTTATGTTTGTCATTTCGCCTCGGACAGTTGGCCGCGTGGCTGTGACTGACTGCGAGGTGCTTCAGCGAATGGCCAATAAAAGCCATGGCATAAAAAATATGAATTTTACTGCTGTGTATTTAAAATGACAATAAGCACACACACACACACACACACGCTCACACATACACACCCACGCACACATACATTCAGATAAAAAGTAAGAGTGAAGAGAAGCCAAGCTCAATGAAGCTGAAAAGCAACAGAGCAAACGAAAAGCCAATGAAATTGGAAAATGAAATGGAAAAAAATGAAAGAAAAACTCTCCCCATGCTCCCTCTCTCTCTCTCTCTCTCTCTCTTTCGCTTGCTGTCTCGCTCTGCTCCTCTCTATGCCATTTAAAGGTAAAGATTTGGTTCTGCGTTTGGCAGCTGCTGAGCATGAAAATGAGCTTTTGTATTTTTATGCGCCACGCGATATACAAAAAACAAAGCAAACCAAAGCAAAAGGCAACAACAGAACAGAAAGAAAAAAAAAAAAAAACAACAACAACTACAACGACAACAGGAAAACAAATAATACTCGTAATAAAATCAGCGCAATAAGCAAGCAATGAAAATGAGACGTCGAACGCGAATGCGAATGCGAATGCGAATGCCCAGATATGAGCTGGAACGAGAACTGGGGCTGGAACTGGAGCTGGAGACATCAGCGGCAGTGCCTCGTATACACAGATGAGCAATCATAAATATTAATGTTAAATACATCAGAGTTCCCAGTTGGGCAAGTCCGTTCGGCCATTGGACTGACAGAGGGATGGGGCAGAGCAGGACGGAGGGATGTGGGCAAGGAGGTACAGGCAGAGAGGGAAAGGAGCGGGGAGCGGGGAGCGGGCTCCGAGCAGAGATACGCGAATGGTCGAATGAGCTGATGGGTAGATGCTCTCTGACAGGTGGAAGGAGCTGAGCTGAGACCAGACCTCACGATGCATTCGATTCTGGATTATTGAAAAGTGAAACTAAATGGAGTAAGCGAAGATAACTGAGAAGCGGTTCTTACAAGTTCGAATAAGTGGAGAGCAAGATAATTTGGCGAGAGGAGAGATTATCAACTGAGCAGTGTGGGGGAGAACTAAGAACTTGAGAATGTGCTCGAGTGCGGACAGCTGCAAAGATATGACAGGGAAAGCGGGGGAAAGTTAGTCGAGCATGCGAAAGGAAATCGGAGATGAGCTACACAATATATATGAATAGCTCTCACTTGAGAAGGAATCAGCAGCCGAGCAGCCTAGAGGCTAAAGAGAAATTTGGAGTTGAGTAGACGTCTCTGATGGGACTTGTCTTCCGATTGACGATAAGGAATCTGACAAACAGGCAACTGGACCAATGTTTGCCCAACTTAGAGTCGAGGAAGTGGGACAAACAGATGAGATGACGTCCTTCAATAGACAAAAGAAAACGTCTCAAAGAGGCAGACTAGCTGGGCAACACTGGCGACTAGGGGGCTAGGGGGCTAGGGGACTGGGAAGTAAGCGACTGAGTGAGCAGCCGAGAGAATTGGCACTAGAGTCAACCAAGAGTCAATCATTGATAGCCTATAGATGGAGCGATCATGGCTCCCTCGAGTGAGAGGGGCTGTGCCACTCCAGCCTTGACTAGTTGGGCTGAAGTGCTAATGGGCTTAAGCGATATGTCATTCGAGCAGCAGCTATCCATGCCCTTGGCTTTATTGCTGAGAGACAGATAGTAATGGCATATCGAGTCAATAATAAAATTTGCAATAAAAAGCCAACGCGATTGGACTGGAGCTGAACTATTTGCGCGCGCGGTACGTGGACTTATGCTAATGTGCGGCTGCTGCTGCTGCTGCTGCTGTCGGGCAGGGAGACTCCCAGGCTCCCGGGCTCATAAACAACAACGAGCATAAATCTCAGTATGCCAGCCAGCCGAAGCAGCAGAAGCAGCAGCAGCAACAAAAGGCGATGGAAAAAACACTGTGAGCAACAAGAAAAACGGGAATCTCGGGCGCCGCGGTGTCGTCGTCGTTGTTCTCGCTTTGATTTATTTGCCAACGTGCACAGCGCTGCGTATGCGTAATTTTTTGTGAAAGAAGGAGAGGGAGACGGTGTGAGAGTGAGAGTGAGAGTGAGCTGAGAAGCTAAAAACTGAGAGATGGCAGGCTCATATCAATGACAGCAAGCGAGTCGACTTTACATTTAAAAGTAAATTATGCCACACATTCACATTCCTGCATTCACATTCAGATTCAGATTCAGATTCACATTTGTATTCGCATTGTTTATTTATTTCCGACTGACGGTTCCTCTTTTATTTATATACATATATTTTTGTAGCTGTCAAAAAGGCAAAACACACACAGACAGACATCGGACGGGTGGGTGGACGGACGGACGGCACTTATTTGCATAATTTTGCGAGCTTGTGAGGGGGCTGGGTGGGCGCGGCTCTTGTGGGATAACAGAAACTAAAACAACAACAAAGCCGAGGATAATCAGTTATAAAGCAGCTACAAATTTAAATATGCTCTCGCATAAGCAGTTTAATGTTTGCACGTGCCACAAAAGTCAATCGCTTGTTTATGCCAGAACAAACAGAACTAGGCCAACGCACACACAAACAGACAAAACAGACAAAGTTTTTTCAGCTTTTCCCATTTTTTTATTCTAACTGAAACGAGGGCTTAAAGTTAAGTACACACATGTCAGTTACATAGACAGAGTGGGAGGGAGAGAGGTAGAGAGGCAGAAAGAGAGCGAGAGGGCGAGAGAGCGACAGATTATGAGCGGAATTTGTTGAAACGTAAATAGATTAGTTCAACACTAATTGCGAGCTATGGGAAGAGCCCTGAGCTTTGAGCGAATTGAAGAGTTCCTACATGGAGAGTGGAGTGGTGCATTCAAGTGTATATGAATATCCTAAGAAATAAAAGAACTAATCAGATAACACAGTCCCAGACTAAATATGAATCTATAATCAGCTCTATCTTTTGAGGATTTGCGCTTATTTGAAACTGCATTCGAGCTGCTCTTGCAAGTGGGGCAAAGAAAGCTCTTTGACTGGCATACAAGATGCTAACATCTTAATTGTGAATCCCTTTCCTTGTTACTTAACCCTATTGCCCTTCCTTTAACATAAGCACTTAAGAGTCATGCCAAGTTACATCACATTAGATTTCGATAATTATCGATTTCACACAAGTTGACTTGCGCCTGTAAAAGTCTTATTAGTGACGGAAGTGCCTATGGGCAGATCTCAATTGATTCAGCTCATTTCCTAGAATTTTTGTTGTCCTATTTCAGCTTACAAATTCCAAGCTTCACACTTGACTTAAGCTAAAGCAAAATGTGGAAAAAACTAGAAAAAAAGAGAACAAGTTGCGAATATCTAGTGAGCGTCATCTATTGAAGCTAAAAAAATAAGAAGAAGAAGATTCCTGAGCAGCACCCACATCAAATGCGATATTTGTTGGCTAGTTTAAAGATCTCGACATGGAAATCTGACATTTTGATTTGCGGCACAAATCGCATTATATCTACGATGCATACATGTACATAGACAAGCATGTTAATGTGTGTGTGTGTGTGTGTGTATGGTTCTATATATGTATGTACATATGTACATATACATGTGTTGTGCTTCTTCTTCTGCTTCTCTCTCACTTAGCGCGAAGTGTGTGAGCCACGCAGCTTTTTATTTGCTCAAGTTGCTTTACTCGCGTTGTTTGTGTTTAATTATGGATAACTGTGTGTGTGTCTGTGTGTGTGTGCGTGTGTGTTTACATATGTGCGTTGTGTTATTATACAAGGAGCTTACATAGCTATTCTCGTTATTGTATTGCTCTTTCTCTCGCATTCTCCCTTTCTCTTTGTCTCCCTCACTCTCTCTCTCACTCTGTTAGCTACTTGTGCGCTCTGCTGGCCTTTTTGGCTTGTTTAACATTTGAAATTCATATTCAAACACACACACACACACACACACACACACACACGCACACGCACTAACTTGGGCAGCGCTGCGTTTGTCTTAGGGCCAACTTCCGTTTCCGGTTTGTAAACAAATGGCGCCAGCGAACGATTAATTATTGTTGATTTCGCTGCCTTTTGTCTATGCTGGTGGCAGGACACGTGCCGCCGTCAACGCCGCATGTCCCTAACACGCATTGCTACGCCCACGCCCATGTCCACGCCCACGCCCACGCCCATACCCACAGCCACGCCGCCAGCCCCCATTGGACCGGTTCGCCGCGTCGGTTTAATCCAAAAACTGGAAACACAAACAATTTCCTGCATTAGCACTGATAAATCGTTTGTTAAATATTTGAACTATTTCGGGTCGCGCCGCAGCGATTATGCATTACTTAATAATGTCATAGAGCTTATCGATTTATCGATAGTAAATATTATTAGAATTGGGAAAGAATTGGGAAGGACGGGATACGACTGTTGGATGTCTGGCTGCAGCTGGAAGTTAATGTTTTTGCACTGTATGATTAATTTTCTGATAATTGTCTTAATTTATCGATAACATATCAGGGCTGGTGAGGGCAAGTTTGGATGAGAATTGGCTAAGGACTTTAATCTATCATATTGGCTATTGGATGGTCAGTTATCGATTTATCGATTACAATTCGGCATCACGACTGTATATGATTCTCGTGTACTTTGGGATTATTTGTGAATAATAAATACACTCATCGACACACATATTTATCGATAGTAAATATGAGCAGATTTACTAGGGAGCCACACACCTATTCGTGTCTTAATTTATAATATTGATTTGCTTAGAAGCGACGCCTATCCCATTTCTCAATAATCGATAGCTCTGTTTAGCAATAGCATCGAATTAAACTTGCACCAATTGTCTATACACTTCCTACGATATTTTCGCAATTACATTGATTGCGTTTGGTTATAGTGCTATTATCCCTTTATAGTCATATTATCGCTTTGATTTATGCCTGCTCGATAACATTTCAGTCCCACTGTCAATTGTTATCGTTTGTTCATCGACTGTACGAATGCGATAATTTGCTTTCATAATTTTGCAGGCGTTAATTGCTATTATGCAAATTGTTATCGTTATTATTTGTACAACAGTAATTACAATTTCGGTCTGAATCGCTTATCGTCTATCGATAAATTTTTAATTAACGCTGCGGACAGGCGAATTAGCAGAAGCGAATGCCATTTTAAGTAGCTTAATGTCTTTCTCTATTCGCATTGTTGCTCTGGCCTATCAATAAACCAATTTTCGCACAATTGCTACACGCTTCTCTGTGTCTGGGTGAGTGTGTGTCTGTGTGTGCTTGCCTATGTGTGTGTGTGTGTGTGTGTGTGAGTGAGTGTCTGCCTCTGTGTGTATCAGAAACCACAACGTGGCACTTTTTTGGCAAGTTAATGTGTTATACTTAGGTGCTTCGCACACGTGCGCATATACATACACAGAAGTGCGGGTCGTAATTAATGATTGAACGCACATACACACAGGCACACATACGCATACGCACACGCACACACACACGCACTTCCTCTCACACATACAGACACTCGCCCATCCAGTCAAACTTTTGCCTAACAAGCGCCCGCCCTGAAAAGTGTGCTACAATTTGCGTTGCGGGCAACAAATATGCTGCTCATTATTTTTAGAGCTACGCACAGCCCACACACCAACACATACACACGCACATAGGTACGCACACCACACGCATATAAATTATGCTTGGGCTTCATTATGCCAACTGCTTTTATGACCCAGGCCGAGGAGTGTGAGCGCGTGTGTATGCGTATGTGTGAGAGTGAGTCAGTGTGTGTGTGTGTGCTTGTGAGTGCATGTATGGGTGTGTATGAGTTTGGCATATTTCGGCAGACTCCGCATTAAAAATCAATTCACATACTTTGCACGTAGCTTCAAGTGAAGTGTGTGCCATGTCTGTGTGTGTGTGTGTGTGTGTTTTAAGTGTATGTTGTGTATGCAACAGCAACAGCTTTTTATGCGGCTTTGATGAAGCAATCGCTGCTGTTGCTGCTAAAAGGCTAATATTAAGCTCTCCCTCTTCTTTCTCTTTCACTCCCACTTATGTTGTCTCTTTCCTTTTCTCATTAAAGGCAGTTAGTCAACATGGAATGACCCAAGCTGCTTGTGCTGGAACACACACGTGCTCGGAAGATGCTGCAACAGTCAACAGCAGCAGCAGCAGCAGCAGCAGCAGCAGCAGCATCAGCAACGCCAACAGCAACAGCAACAGCAACAACTGAAGCAACAGCAGCAGCAACAATTGCTGCTGCAGCTGCAACTGGCAATGGGCAGCGACGTCGCGTGGCAGCTAGCGACAGCTGCGGCACTCATAATAAAAGCAACAACAGCAAACTAAAGTCACAGCCAATGCATTCCAACGAGGAGCCGCCCACGTCGGTGATCGTCGACGGTGGCAATCAGCAGCAGCAGCAGCAGCAGAAGCTACGACGCAGCGCCAGCGCCAGCGGCAGCAGCGGACAGCAGCAGCGACTGCGCAAGACGAGCTCATGCAGTGCCAGTGCCAGTGCCAAGGCCACGCCCACGCCGCACACGCGCCGCCCGCACAGACAGCATTCGAATGCCTCCGACTCGATGCAAAAGCAACAGCAGCTGCAGCAACAGCAGAAGCAACAGGAGCAATCGCATCGCTATCAGCCAGCTGAACGCGCTGGCAGCAAGGAACGCACTGAGGCGGCGCGTAGGCGTGGCACACGCCGCCACAGCGGCGCCTCGACGCTGAGCGAGGCAACAGCTGGCGCTGTCCAGCGTCGCACGCGCGACACCGGCCGAGACTCGGCCGGCAGCTCCTCGACGGCGTCCAGCTGCAACGGCAGCTGCAGCTCCGACGATGGCGACTCAACGCACTCGTCCTCCTCCTCGTCCAGCTCGTCGGGCGAGCCGAATCTGCCCTACCCAGGCTTCCCGGAGATAGCCATGAAGGCGCTCACACAGTACACACGACCGCGCAACTGGTGCCTGATGCTCATCACCAATCCATATCCTTTTTAAAACAAAGCACAAGGGCTGTCCCTCCTGCTCTGTCCTTGCATCTCTTGTCTGTATGTGTGTGTGTGCATGGCTATATATAGTATATCTGGGTAAATATAGGTATATCGCTGCTGCGGCCTATTGATTTTTAGTGTCTGCTCGTGCCTGCTGGGAAGCTACGTACTCAAAGGTACATCTGAAAGCAAGCGGGTGCTCAGTACCGACTAGACGATACCCTGAAGGTGAGAGAGAAGCTGAAGGATTTGAATTCACAATAGCTGGGAGTGTCTATATACGCAATTCGATGGGGTGAACTCCTGAATTTGGGGTGTGGACTATCATTCCATTTGATATAGAGAATCCGTAAGAAAATTCAAGTCCACTGCTCTTATACTTCCAGAGATCAACGTACGTGAAAAAGCACGGATAAGTAGAAGAAAGACGTAAGAGCCTAGGAATAGAAAGATAGTTAAAGGGCGACAAAGGAAAGATTTGACGAAAGAGCAAGAATAGAGAAACGGCTAAGTCGACGAAAAGACTAATAATCAGATGGATAGTCAGAGGGAAAGGAGACAGACAGATGAGCTTATGGATCAGTTGAGAGAGAGAGAGAGAGAGAGAGAGAGAGAGAGAGAGAGAGAGAGAGAGAGTTATGCATTTGAATTTGATTGGCTCTAGGCTAGATTCTGCTTAAATTTCAATAAACCCCTCAGCGACTGTCTATAATTTGATAAACCTTCTACGCTTTCCGCTGGGTCTCAATGTTATATTGGATGTTTATCGAGCATGCATATTATAAATGCCGTCGAGAGTCTGTGTACCAAATCGTATTACTTGAGAGACCTTGATGACCAATATCAATATATACCCTATGCAATTAAATACCCTTTACATATTTATAAGCCAACCTTGATATGCACACCCTGCACACTCTGAACGGGATGGGGTAGCCTGGCATAGCATGCAGAGCTCTACTGAAGATGGCCCACTTTTTGTGTTCATCCACCTACCCACACTCTCAGTTACAGGGTATGCACTGCCTGTGAGCCTTGAAATATTTGCGTTTTATTTATTCATTTTTTTCGTACTGCCTGCCTGTTGCAAAATATATATACCTACATATGCACACACACAAACGCGTGTTTGTGTGTGTGTATCGCATAAATAACATATATCGGCGTGGCGGAAGACGCTGCCCGAGTTGCCAATCGCCATTTGCAGTCGCTGCTTCCTGTTCTGACATTTCTGTCCTTGTTTTCGTTTTTTTCTCTTCAGTGTTTTTTTTTTTTTTTTTTTGCGCCTTGTCATTTGCAGTGTCCTTCTTCGTCTTCCTCATCTTCGTCCTGGCTGATGTAGCTGTTGTAGTCGCTAGGGGATAATGTGCGGCAATCAGTGCCCCGCCTCCTGCTCCGCCCAGCGCCCAGCGCCCTCCACTCGGCGCTCGGCGCTCGGCGCTCTGCTCGTGACAGGCAGCGCGAGCGCGCCTCTGGCATGTGCATGAAAAATCGCTTTGCATACTTTTGGGCGCACTTCACATTTAATTTAACCTGAAATTAAAATTGACTGACGTTGATATTTAAGATGAACACATTTCATACATTAAAACCAACTCAGCCCACATAGGCAACAGATGCTGTGCCATTAAGTGCTTTCTTATGCAGCCAGCTGTCCTCCAGGACCGTAGGAACTAACCGAGTGGGGCAACGCAGCTGAAGGCTAAATTAAATTCTATTACACTCTAGTCAACAGCGTGCGACTAGTAGATACCCATCATGCAGCACCATGCTGAGATTTGTCCCATTTGCATGCATATCCATATGAGTATTTTGGGCATATAATGCGATTGCTCCCTGGTAGAGCACTTGACTATGAGCCGTAGCCTCATTGTACTCCTGTTCTAGGAAGTTTTCTCTCTTAAAGCGTAGCTCAGACAGTATAGGAAATAATGAAAGCAGGAGTTTATAATGTGATCAAATCTTCTTCATCATAAATCCATCGATTCATCATAAAAATCAAGCCGCCAACGTGTATGAACAACGAGCTATCGATACTTTTCGATTATCGATAATGAATACGATAAATACGAAGAAGAATGTTTACTCGAGACTTCAAGCTAACGAATGGATGCCTATATTGATTCAGATCATTATCTAGCTTCTTTTGACTCCTTTAAACATGTGCTCAATAAGAAGGCATCATACAATGTAACGTTCAATAGACAGCTTACATAAATTTCCTGCATTCCTGATTGCATTATTTCTTCTGTGTTGCAATCGATGATATGTAAAGTTGAGTGCGTAATTCAGTATTAGCTCAATCAAGGATCTCCAAAAATCAGCCAAAACTGAGCTGAGTTTCTACAGAACTCCAAGTCTCAGTTGCTGTTCGTTCTCCCTGTTCGGGAATTTCTAATGGAAATGGGTTAGTTCGTAGCAGAGCCAAATTCTAATTGGATTTAGTGTGGGGACATGCATAAATAATCAAGTCATTTCTGAAGAGTTGCTTCAAATTTTCTATGTTGAGCATTTGAAAGGAAAACTGTTTTTGGCTTTGCTGTCGGCGGCAACTGTCGATTGCCACAAATAGATTTTGAGTTGAAACTATTTATTGCATTTGCTCATTTTCCGAGTTTTCCGGACATCTTTGTGGCATCTCAATTGCTATTTCCTGTCACTTTCCGTTGTTGCTGCTGCTACAAACACACACACACACACACACACACACACAGACAGACAGACAAAGAGAGAGTGAGGAAGAGAGAGAGAGAGAGAGGGAGAACTAGTCTGTGCCAATTACCAGCTGCCAGCTGCATTGCTCAGCCAGCTACAATAACACGATAATCGCACCCTTGGCGCCCCTTAGCTAACCCCTTTGATAAGCTTCCCTTGCGCTTGCCCTGGCCCACTTAATTGTTGGCTATAAATTTTGATTTTGTCATTGTTCAGCTGTCCCTTGGGCGATATCTTGAGAGTTTTGCAAAGTTTTTCCTGCTAGCCATAGCTGCTGCAGCTGCTTGCCTTCCCTTATCAATTATTGTTGATCGGATTGCAACGTTTTGTTGCAGTCAGCGCGGCGTCTCGATTCAATTGGCATTTCTCATAATCAATTTCATAACTACATTAAGTGCGACCCCTAAACTAATTCCGAGTTGAAAACTTTACTGCTTCGCCTCGTCTACGTGGCGCTGCTCAATGCCAGAGAGAGAAAGATGAATATGGATGGAGGGGGAGAGCGAAGAGAAATGTGCGAGGTCAACTGCGACATTGGCCAAAAAGTGTGAACGTCGCCTTCAAGTCGCCAGCTGCGATACGGTTGTGTTTCCTCGTATCGCTATCTCTCATTGTATTACTCTTAGAGTCTTTTCCCTTTTCTCTCAGAGTCTTAGTTTTTCTGTTGACGCCTCTCTCTTTATCCCATATCTCTCCTCTCTCAAGTTTCATATCTCATAACTCATATGTCATATCTCTTATCTCATATCTCATATCTCATAACTCATATTTCGTATCTCATATTTCATATATCATATCTCATATCTCATATCTCATATCTCATATCTCATATCTCATATCTCATATCTCATATCTCATATCTCATATCTCATATCTCATATCTCATATCTCATATCTCATATCTCATATCTCATAACTCATATCTCATATTTCGTATCTCATATCTCATATCTCATATCCCATATCTCATATCTCATATCTCATATCTCATATCTCATATCTCATAACTCATATTTCGTATCTCATATCTCATATATCATATCTCATATCTCATATCTCATATTTCATATCATACCTCATATCTCATAACTCATATTTCGTATCTCATATTTCATATATCATATCTCATATCTCATATCTCATATCTCATATCTCATATCTCATATCTCATAACTCATATTTCGTATCTCATATCTCATATCCCATATCTCATATCTCATATCTCATATCTCATATCTCATATCTCATATCTCATATCTCATAACTCATATTTCGTATCTCATATCTCATATCTCATATCTCATATTTCATATATCATATCTCATATCTCATATCTCATAACTCATATTTCGTATCTCATATCTCATATCCCATATGTCAATAAAATCTTTATTTTCTCCCAATCCTTCGTCTCTATTCTTCCTCATCTCTCTCGTTCTCCTTAGCAAGCAAGGACAGCTTTCAGAAATCAGAGAATTGCCCTATATTGGCGCAGGCAGGAGACGTTGGGGCGTTGGGAGCGTAGTGTATACATCATTAGCATGCGAGCAAAGTAATGTGATATCCACGCCCACAACTAATTATGGCATCTACTTAATAGCAATGAATCGCAGCGCAATCTCATTAGCCATGCGCCCCATCGCCTTCAGCAGGGCGCCGCCGCCGCCCAAGCACCGCTTTGACCTCGCTGATTGCCAAGTGCTTGAGATTACATTACATGCCATCATTGATAGCTCCGATTGCAGCTGCCATTGGAATTGGGGCCAACAGGTGGCTGCTCGGTGGTACGGGGCGTGGATCGGTGGCTCGATGGTTCGGTGGTTCGGCGGCTCACCTCTTAGCATGCCAATTATTTCTGATTTCCAGAGCACAAGAGCGTAAATTGATATCAATTAGTTTAAGTACAGCGCAGCTACTGAAACCGATATCAGCTTAATTAGGCTGCCACTGATAGGCAATGAATCTCCCAAAATTCATGTGAGCTTCGCTCGTGCTAAATCTCTGAGACTGAGACTGAGACTGAGACTGAGACTGAGAGTGAGACTGAGACTGAGACTGAGACTGAGACTGAGACTGAGACTGAGACTGAGACTGAGACTGAGACTGAGACTGAGACTGAGACTGAGACTGAGACTGAGACTGAGACTGAGACTGAGACTGAGACTGAGACTGAGACTGAGACTGAGACTGAGACTGAGACTGAGACTGAGACTGAGACTGAGACTGAGACTGAGACTGAGACTGAGACTGAGACTGAGACTGAGACTGAGACTGAGACTGAGACTGAGACTGAGACTGAGACTGAGACTATAAGACAATGAGCCCCACAAATTGCTAGCACATTTGCATTCAAATGAAGGCGCGTTCCCTGCCACCGTCGCTCTCTTTCTTTCTCCTCTCTCTCGCCGTCCCACCCATTCTCTCTGCATTTCTTTTTTATAACAAAATTTCAATTGAATTGGCGGGCTTTTTGGGGTCTGCCTTGCCGCGTTGCCAATTATTGCTGGTTTCGCTTTGCCCGCACGTTCAGCTCAATGGCCACGCCCACATGCCCAGAGTCCCCTTTACATTCTCTTTTGATTCTTTAGCTTTTCGACTCCTTTCATTTGATTTGTTTGTATTTTTTTACTGTCTTCTTCTGCTCGCTGTATTCACAAATTATTCGTGTCCACTCGACTGCAGCGGCTCGACGTTCGACTTTTTGTTTGCCCGTCTTTTAATTTGTTGCGATTTTTGTACGCTCGCATGCACACACACACAAGCATAGGGGGAGAGCATAGGGGGAGGCTTATGTGTGGGGGATGCTGTTGGGGCCATTTTTGTTGGCCCACTTTACGCTCGACTTAATTTGTTTACTGTTGGTTTGGTGGCCTTTGCCAACGTCGACGCTGCGCGCCAAATCAAAAATAATGGCAGCTCATGGACCCCGCCCCACCTCCACTCGCACATGCAGCCCCTCTCAAGAGGGAGAGAGACAGCGAGCGAGAGAGAGATGCCACGCTGTGTCGCATATTTGCGCTGCTGCAATATTTATACAGCGTACCAGCCTCTCGTTCGCCCACTGACACGCCTCGTTCCGCCCAAAACTTTCACTCACACACACACGCACACGCTGACCTTTTCTCTGTCGGTGTGTGTGTGTGTGTGTGCGCGCTTTACACATTGGTTTTATGACAGTCGCTCGACCTGACCTGCATATGCCATCCATTTAACCCGCTCGCAGCGCTCCTAATGAATTGCAAGGACCCCAAAACGATTGTCCTTTTATTTGTTTATATATGCACATTGTTGTTGCTGCTGCCGCTCCTTTTGTGTTCCGTTTTTATCTTTAATTGTGCGTTAATAGCGTAAACATTTTGTGCATTGTATCTCGCTGGCTCGTAATTGCGCGCGGTCATAACAAAAATGGCAGAGTGAGAGGGGGAGAGGCAGAGACAAGCACACTGAAATGAGTCCTTGGCGCGCATTTGGCATGCATTAAGCGCCCCATTGAAATCCTTTCATCGTCGTCCTTGGCTTTGTGTATTGAAAACCCGCGAAACGCAGCCGATTTCGCATGTTTGGCCAGACTGCGGGCTATTTGCTGTCGTCGACAGTGCAGAGAGAAGCAACTGCAATAAGTTGCTCAGAGTTTGCATGGTTACTTCTCGCTGTGCTTCTCTTGCGCCTACACTTGTCTACTTCACCTGCTTTTATATGTTTCAATTGGGCTTACCTTTTATCCTTTGCAATTAATTTCTGATTCTGCTTCTCAGTGCGCTTCTTCCATCAAAACAGAAGACTTTTTCACTCTCTTTCTCCCTTTCTCGTTTGTCACTTTCAATTTCTCTCTGGTTTCTCTCTTCATAGTTCGCTTCTCCCATCTCGCTTCTTTAATATATATATGTATTATATACATATGTATATATCATGATTCAATTACTTATTCTCGACTTGCCTTTCAAGTTTTACACTCAAATTCAGCTTCTGTCTTTGTTTCTTCTCCTACCTCAATTACATCAGAGACGCCTTTGAGCTTCTCACTTCGTTTGCTCACCTTAACTATATTACTAGCTCTTGTCTTATAGAGTTTATATGAATTTGCCTAGAATTTCGCACCTACGGCTTCGTATGACTTTTTCGAAATTTATATTATTTATATTACTTCTCATCTAAATATGCCGTCACTATTCCACTTCTTAATCTGCTCTCTGCCTGTGCTCTTCATTCTATTACTTTTCAGATTGAACCACTATTCTCTCTCTCTTGCTCTCCTTCACTTATTACGCTTCTCCCTGACAGTCACATCGCTGCCCTAATCCAGCTGTTTCTTGTGCTGTTTCTGCTTCGCTTCTCCATAAGCTCTAATGCAAGTGCAACATGCTGCGCTTCTTGTTCTGCTTCTTGCTTCAGCTCCAGTGGAACCGAGTCGAAAAACCATCCGCAGCCATCCATCAGGCCATGGATGCTAATGCCAATGTTTTCATGGTCGTAAGCTTTGGTTATATTAACAGCCATTTGCCTCTGAAGCAGACTTCAGATACTGATGGAGTGAGCTGCTCACATCGGGCCGAGACTGTCCCGGACTCTGCGCTGCTCTGGCTAATATGCTGGCTAAAAGGCTTACAGAAGTTCTTGCAACATTGCATTATAATGCCGCTGGCTGGCTGGCAGCCTGGCTGACTGAATGCTGCCCGAGATGAATGAATGACTGACTGAGTGACTGTCATCAATTTGTGCCATTTCTTTCTACCACAAAATACACGCAAAGGGGGCGACAGGGTGCGAGAGAGAGAGAGGAGCAGGAGTTGTTGCAAGAATAAGCAGCAATGGCAGCACGTCGAGTACAAAATGCAGCCAAGTTGACAAGCACTTGAGTGCGCATTAGAGGCGATAGTAAACAGCTATCTGCCATCCTTGTGCCTCGTGGCTGCTGGCTTTGCGTGGCATGCCATAAAAACCGAGGGAACGGGCTGAAGGGGGCACGATTGGGCGCTAGACATGTTTTGCTTAAATCAGTACACAAAAGCAGTCAACAGACAGGCAATCGCTATGTAAACTAATATCTCGATGCTCTGTCTTTATCTAAAGAACTTCTCAAGCGAGTTGGAGTGGCACGAGGATATGTTTAGAATCAAATCGAGCAGGTTCTATTCGGGCTTCTACACACCTTGACTAGCTAATCGATGCCCATCGATTAATTTAACTTTAGTGTAGACCAAGTCAGTCATAAGCATGATTGATCGTTATCGATAAATATCGACTAGACATTATCGAGACTCTATACATATGAAATTAATTTTAGGATATCTAAATCTCTCTCTCTCTCTACTGTTCAGGTTCCGCTTCTCACTTTGGCTCTACCTTTCTTTCTCTCTTCCCTCGAGTGCTCTCCCTGATTCCAGTTTGTTTACTTCTCTGATGGTTTCTTTCCTTTTCTTTATAAAGCCTCTACTATATCACGATCTTTATTCATAACTTTGAAGACGCTCTTCTGGCTCAGTTTCTCAATCCCTCACTTAGGAAAGCTCAAATGCTAGTCGTACTTACTCCGCTTTCAGTTACAGCAGGAATATGCATGCTTTGTCTTCATCTTCTTCTTGCGCTTTTTTCTTTGGAGTCTTGGTTTCCTTAACTATAGCTGACGATCTGTGTGACATGCACGTGGTTCGAGCGCATCTCGATTCTGGTTATCCTGTTGAACTGCATTACCCTGGGCATGTACCAGCCCTGTGTGGACGATACCTGCTTGAAGCCGCGCTGCAAAATATTGCAGGTGAGTAAATACATATATGCGATACCTAAATACCTACATATATATTTATATATGTCTATGTGGAGGGGGGGAGGTGGGAGAGTGTGGAAGCCTTGAGCTGCCGACGCTGGCGTCACATTAACTGTCATTTATTTAAGCAATTTTTTGGCTCACTTCCTGTCTGCCTTGCTGATGACATCAAACAGGCACTTCGGCTCATTAGGCAGCCAACGCACACACCGTGGGGCCAGGGGGCGGGGCAGATGCGGGGAAATCCGAGCTGGTTCCTGGGGTTTTTTTAGGGCAATTACAGAGCCACGGCTCTGGTATAGAAAATGTTTCGCTGGCAGAGGATGGGCTGGGGCGGTAGTTGGGGTGGAGCGTCGCCAACGTGCGAAAATGTTTGTAAATGATATGGAAGGCAGACATTTTTGGCCGCAGCCAAGTGTAAAGCGTACGAAGGGCGACAAATTGGCAAAGCGGGCAGGGCAGGAAGGGGGCAGCGGGGCCAGCCCAAAACACCGAGATGGGGACGGAGACCGAGTGCGAGCCAGGACATAAGTGGCGCCCAAATTGCTGAGAATTGTTTGAGCAGTGCCAAAAAGACAAAGACGGCAAGAGAAGACACAGAGTAAGAAAGAGACAGAGCAATGCGACTAGAACTCTAAATGGAATTGGAACTAAAGTGGAAACCGAAACAGAAACAAAAACTGAAACTAAAACTGAAAGTGAAAGTGAAACTGGAACAGCTCCTGCTGAGCTGCGTCGGTTCCTTGGTAGCTGTGTCTGTCTGCTCAAAATGTGATTATGGGGCGCAGACGACGCAACGATAGGGGCTGGGGTGGGCGTGGCACTTCATGCATGATGTAGCAACACGTAGTGGTAGCCAAAGTGGACAACAGCTCATTTTGACAAGTGTCAACCACATTAAGCTTTAGGCACTAAATGAGCCACACGCTCACTCCACTTATCTACCTCTCCTCGCCCACCCTCCCACCCCGCTTCTCTAGCACTCTCTCATTCTCTAAATGCCTCTGCTTGTCACAGTTCATTATCTCAGTTAGTTCAGATTGCTGGCAAAATCAACTTTGCAGTTAAGCTGAATCTCGGAAAAAGGCTCGGGTGTTGAGGACAATTGGAGTAGATGCATAGCTACAGAAGTGGGGCAGATTATGGAAAATGATATATTTGAGTTACACGTATAACATGTAACTCAAGCAAAGTGATGGCATTTAGAATCCCATAGATCTTTTGGCAGAGAGATGAAAGCGGTGCTCCCTCTTAGAGCTGGGCTCAGCTCTTACAATGTCCTCAATATACAGATAGACAGATATGCAGGTGCACATATATCAATATTATGGTAATGGGAATTAGAGGGGATAGCACTATAGCTACCTATCGATACACAAATGCATCGATACTTAGCTATAGCTATCGATACTCGACGCGAATGTCATTAGCAGAGGAGGAAGAAATGATTAAAATGAAAACTGAAATAATACCATCACAATATAGTTATATGTATACATATATGAGCATATAATAACCATCGAATTCCATTCGTTCATATATCGCTCAAATAGATCTTCGATGACATCATCTTTGCCTTCTTCGCCCTGGAGATGACCATCAAAATGGTGGCCATGGGCATGTGCGGCAAGAATACTTATTTGGCTGACTCGTGGAATCGATTGGACTTCTTCATCGTGCTGGCCGGGCTGCTGGAGTACGTGATGCATGTGGAGAACTTGAACTTGACAGCGATACGCACGATCCGAGTGCTGCGGCCGCTGCGCGCCATCAATCGCATACCCAGTAAGTGCGCACTCCCGTCGGGTAGTCACGCTCCACTCACTGAGCTCCGCTCTCGTTGCAGGCATGCGAATTCTGGTGATGCTGCTGCTGGACACGCTGCCCATGCTGGGCAATGTGCTGCTCCTCTGCTTCTTCGTGTTCTTCATCTTCGGCATTATCGGCGTGCAGCTCTGGGAGGGCATCTTGCGGCAGCGCTGCACTCTGGAGCGACCCGAGGGCATGATCTATCCCATAACGTAAGCGAGTTGAACTGAAATCCCGATTTCCCCCCTGGGGATATTTGCTCTTTTTGATTTCACTTTTGATTTCGTTTTGTGTGGGGTGGGGAACAATCGATTCGATTCGATTCGACTCGATTCGATTCCACGGACTGAGCTCAACTGAGCTGACGACGCGTATGGGTCACATATGTCTGTCTCTGTCTCTCTGCAGGCGCCTTCAATGCATATATATATATATATATATACATATATAAGTACTTGAATATCGCTTTGATAAATCATTTTCAGTTTGTTTTGATTCTCTTTTACATATGAGTATATATATAAATCTTATATATATATATCTTTTTGATATCATTTTTGGCTTTGATTTTTGATAACTGCTTAGCTCATTTCAGGCTCTCCCTCGCTCCCTCTCGCTCTCTCACTCAGTCTCTCTAACTCTACATTGCTCTCTCACTCATTCACCACTCACTCGCTTTTGCTCTATGTTTCTCTTTCTCTCTATCTCTCTCTCCCTCTTGCTTTCTATCTCGCTTTTTCTGGGCTGCCTGGCTGTTAATTCATGTTTTTTTTTACGTTTTTGTTTCCTTGGCTTTTGCTTTTTTGATTTTTGGTAAATGCCACTGACAGCTTACAGCCACACAGCCACAGCCACACCCCACGCCCACACTTACGCACACACACACACTCACACACTCACACATGCACAGCGATTTCTGCTGTAAATTGTCCATTTGCATACAAAATGCTCAGAGCGTTCGTCAAATTTGACGTCTGGCAGCGCTGCTCATTTGAAGCAGTGTTGTAAAACGCACGAGTAAAAATGTTGAGCACGCTCGCACACACACACGCACACAGACACTTCGACTGGAGCCATCGGCATAAGCATGCCAAATTTTAGTCTATTCTCAGCTTAAGTGGGCCCCGAGTGCTTGTAAATGACTTGCAACGGCAGAAGGTGACCATGGAGGAGGGAGGCGTGGATGGCAACATAGTTTGCGTTAAGGGCCAATAACTGAATATGGAAAATGCCAAATGGCAAACATAATGTCTCCCAGTGACCATGGAGAGTGCTCAGCCACTCCAATTTGCCCCATGCTATCTTTGCATTCTGTTCCAGCCATTTTTGGAGCTGGAGCTCAAGTAGGGTGGAGCAAAAAGTGGAGAGACGCACAGACCCAACACCAAACAAGCGATCATGTGGGGCAGGCTTTGGATTAAGCCCCATCCAGTTCAGTCTAAAGCCCAAACTGCCTGAAAGAGGTCAAATGGTCAAGCTAATCCATCTCACACTCACAAAATAATCATAGAAGACGTTGACTGTGGGATGGCCACGCCTATTTGTAGAACTCTCAAAAGCAGCATAGAGCCGAATTGAGTTACCGATCAGGGATAATGACTATGGTAGAGGACAGTCTATATGATAGATCTACTTCTATATAATAAAATATACGAATGTGTCCAAGGAGGATCTTCAATGTGATATATCTCCTCTCTTAGGGCACACAAAAAGCTGACCATGAAGGTAGATCAATAGTGTAGAGGGTCTGCATATAGTATATACTAAACTGGAGGTCAAATAATATGCGTTAGTACAATCATACGCCGGAGTTAACTTTATCCTTCTCAGTCAGCTGTAGAGAGATAATGGAGAGGGCTGCCCAAAGGCATATGTCAACTCCACGGTCACTTTGGCTAGGCCCAAGCATACAAACGGGGCGGGGCTGTCTTAAGCAGGCGCCCCTTGGCTCTGACAGCTGGCAAGGATTTCAAACTTGGCAAACAATCATTTATCACTGGTCATTCTCCGTCTATGCCTGTCTCTCTCTCTCTATCACACACACACATCCTCACACTCTCTCTCTCTTGCTCTGTGCAATGACGTCAGCAGCACACACACACACACACACACTCGCAGCTGAACACCCAAAAGTAGGCAGCATAAAGAATCGTTTGCTTTACTTCTTTGCTTTCGTTTGCCGTTTTGTTTTTGTTATCGTTAATCGATTGTTTTTGCATGCAGCAACAAACTGTACCTGCGTGGCCGGAAAATAGGCCACACTTGCAGGTGTTAATTTGACGCCATTTTTCGCTGCCTCGCATAATTACTGTAAATGCAAATTGCCCATGGCCCGCACGTGTATATATATGCCATACCATATATACACCCATATATACATACATGTATATATGGCCATATATGTATACATCTATATAAATCCTCGTTTGCATTTCCATCATAATTTTGCATATATTTTTTGTGTCCACATGCAAATTTGGTTCATTTTTTCCCATATTTATTTAAACGGACAGCACTTTCCGTGGCTTGTCGAATTGATATATGCTCAATTTAGGCTTTTTATGCTCGCTCACCACAGCCAATGAAAGTATATAGGCTTTACTGGTAACGAAACTAACAATATTCGTAGCCGAACAGGAGGCGCAAATACTATATCTAGTCTTTCGACCCATCTATGTATATCACAGATTCGTTCAGCTGCAAGTTCAATTCAGGCTGACTTCTTCATTCAGCCCTTTAGTCAACAAGTTTCTTCACTTACTTCAATATATTTGCATTTTTCTCACTTATCACCAAATTCCTTCAGCAAAAGTGTCTAATCATGCTGAAAGCTAACAACTAAGCGACGAAATGTCAGCGCACTGAGGCCATGACAATGGACTTTGAGACAAAGTTCACGTGG
The DNA here is from genome assembly GCA_035047565.1 of Drosophila mulleri. NCBI lineage: Eukaryota > Metazoa > Arthropoda > Insecta > Diptera > Drosophilidae > Drosophila > Drosophila mulleri. Next base: position 253,556 of record JAWNPK010000166.1, on the reverse strand, counting down.
CTCATTAATAATTGAGATGGAGTTTCGTTTAATTTTGCAAGTACTTTGACTTCTTTGGCAGGTGTTAGATAATTTTTAATTGAGTCGCAATCCAATGCATTTTATAGATTCCTGAAAGTCATAGTAAGTAGCGTTAGCGAGTATTTAGATGTCGGCTATGCCCGACTGCAGAGCCTTTTTTGTTTTTGTTTTTTCGATAGCACTCTAGTTGTCCTTGGACCGATTTGTACATATGTATCTGTAATATATATGTATGTATTACTATATATTATTTTTATGGCTGTCAGTTTTTGTTCATTTAGTTTTCCTTAAATTGAGCCCAGTAATTGACTAAAAGTATACCCATCTGACATAGCAAAGAGAGATTCTATTGTCCAAGAACACAGGCTGTTTCGCTCTATAAAGCATAGTGATATATAGCTAATTTATAACAATTTTTCGGAAGTTGAATCATTTTCAGTTGAGCTTCTCCTTTTTGATTTGTGTATATACATATCTATAGAGTTGCTGCTAATTTATATCAAGTTTAGTTATTTTTTGAAGTATTTTTGTTCGTAATTTTTGTCTACATACCCAAGCTTTACCTGTTCTATAGGTAGTACGACTAGATGTATTAATATATGTATGTGAGACTCCTCCTAGCTGCAGCTCAGCTCAATATAAAAGTATTTTGAGAGTATAGGTTGGGTATCGCTGTTCTAAAGATATGTTTGATTTGATTTACACACACTACTTGTATTATACATTCTCACACACGCATACACACACTCACACACTCACACACGCATACACGCTCAGAGCTACTGCAAAAGCCATTCACAATGGGCAGGCGCGTTTACTGCATTCACACATATCTTCTTTTTATTCTACATTTTTGATGATGAGCAGACAACAGACCAAATAACAACAGCAACAACAATAACAACAACTACAACAACAACAACAAACAACAAACAACAAAATGAGAACAACTTCAAATACCACATGTACACTGACATATGTATATCTATATATAAGTATATTTCAAAATTCTTTTCAAATCTTTTCTTTTCTTTATTTCAATTTCTTTTTTTTTTATTGTTTTCTTACATTTCTCAATTTTTTTATTTCCTCCTTTATTTGAAACAAGTCGAAAAACGATCAAAAAAAGTACAATAAAATAATGTAATTTAATTGGCACTGAGTGACTGGAAATATGTATAAAAAAAAAACAAAGCCAAACAAAATTTTTAAAATTCAAATTTAGTTTCAAAACCTTTTTCCAATTCTCTTCAATTATTGTTTATCGCATTTAGTTTCAAATAAGTTTTTGTTCTTCTCCAATTAGTCAATCAAATAAAAAATAACAAAAAATCATTATTAATACCAAAAAAAGATACTAAAACAAAAATCATACCGGGAACAAACTTTTTGTTTACAGGGGACTACCTGAAGTGTACAGAGTTCGAGTCCGTGTTAACTCGTAAGATAAAATGATTTATTCTCCCCCCTTCCCTAAAATGCCCTTAATACACAACAACAGCAACAACAACAAAAAACGACACAGATTAATAACACCAACAAAACTACAATAAAATACCAAACTTTAAACAAATATTTACCAAATATATACCACACAAATACTAACTGAGTAAATTTGATAAACAACACAACAACACACACACCTATACACACTCACACACACACACAGTATATAAGTACCCTAGTCGTCTAATATAGCTCTCGCTCTCTGTTTCTCTAGTGTACTCTCTCGCTCTCTCTCTCTCTCTCTCTCTCTCTCTCTTCCTCTCTTCCTCTCTTCCTCTCTCTCTATACTAACCCTGAAGCTAGCTAGCGCTTGCGCGCTGCCTGATCTCCCCTAGCGATAGTTCATATATCGCAAGCACTAATCCTTATTCGTGTTACACGCTCTACCGCTAACATTCTCTCTCTGTCACTCTCTATCTTTATTAGTCTTTCCGTTAGTTTTACCCCTTTACAAGCTAGTTTCAATATATATATATGTTTTATATACGTAAACTGATACTCAATCTCTATCTCTCTCTGTCTATATCTGTCTCTGTCGTACACGTTCTTAGTAATAGTTGCCGATATATACATACTAAAATACTTACTTAAATACTTTTAAACTTACAATACTTCAACCATATATAGACTATATAAACTAGAGCTTAACGAAAACATCTGCTCAATAAACCGATTGTCAAACACAACACTACTCAACTATTGGCTTTACACGTTATGCAACACTGTACAATGCAACGGAACTTACCGAAGCTGTGCGTCCGCAACTGCCGCAAGAAACTTTGAAGCCTGGAAGCCTGGAAAGCATAAGCTACAATACATACATATATCTATTTGCAAGAGTCGAAACAGTATGATAAGATAAGCTTGAAACGGAACTTGAAATGCAAGTTAAATATTGTACCATGTGCTTTGGGCTTCTCCCTTTGGTAATCAAACGTATCTTAATGTTGCTTTGCCCACTTAACTGTATTTACACATGATATTACGTTTCTCACTTCTCTTTGAGTTTGCTGATCACTGTAAGCAGCTTCCGTTTGCTTAAACTTATCACTTACCAAAGGTTTTTGCTGCTTCTCCTTAAGCTTCCCACTGCCCTTGAAGCCATTCTGTAAGTTTTTCTATTCTGCGCAGGCTACTCTCTTGCCTTTGAGTTGATCGCCTATTTTCGTCAAGCTTCTCACTGAGTTTTTCTCTTCGCTTCAAACAGATTTGTAACTTTCGAGCTTGACACTGCTCCCTAAGCTTCTCTGTTAACTCATCTATTTTGTGAGCACTTTTGCTGCTCTCTGAGCTTCTCGAAAGACTTCTGCAACTTAAACCGGTCAAAGCTTCTTGCGGTCGTCGGTCAACAGCCCCTACTGAAAGTATGTACACTCACACTCTCGCACCGACAGACACACACACACACACACACCCATGCACACCTGCAGCAGATTCTACTATAGTCACTCGTAATGTGTTTTTGTAGCCAACTCTACGTGTGTGAAGTCTGTGTCAATGTCGTAGTGAATATAACTCTCTCTCTCTCTCTTTCTCTCTCTCTATGCCTCCCCCAGTACTCTCCCCCAGCTTTCCACTTTTATTTTGTTCTATGTGTGAGTGTGTATATGTATTTATGTCCTCGTATTCGTTGTATTCGTACTCGTATTCGTACTCGTACTTACTTGTTAATGTTTTAGCAACAGTTTCCCATTCGAACTTAAACAAAACTGTTTTATTTCGTTTCTTTGTGTTCCTAGACTTGATGTTAACAGTGTGTGCGTGTGTATGAGAGTATAATTGTGTGTGTGCGTGTGCGAGTGTATTTCTTTTGTCTGTTACTCTTTGATTTATATTGAGTTTTCATTTATGTTTTTCGTTTCGAATTGCCTTTGAAACCAAATCCGAATACGAAAAGTGATTTCCCTCGACTACAACAATAACAACGAAAAATGGGTAACAAATTTGTTGAAGCATATCAATTAGCCCCCACACACACACACACACCGCGCACACACACGCACACATACACAGAGACACACATTTTTGTTGGTTTTTTTTAGAGCGTTCTCATAGCGTAGTCTTTGCATTAGTTTCTGTTTCTGTTGCGATTACAGCTGCAAAATTTTCGTTACATTTTAGCTATATGCAATTATTTTCACTCGAACACATACACACACACACACACACACACACACAGGCGTACACAGCTGCACCCTAAAACTGATGCTATCTATGTTTTGTAAGCTGAACTCTTTTTACAGGAAAAACCATCAGTTTCTATTGCAAAGGTATTTAAAGCTGCCCGGCCCCAACTCTAGCTTAACATAACAAACCCACACTGTGGTGACTCCCCCCCCCTCGCCATCCAGCCCACGTGTCCCTTGCCCAACAGACCTCAAACACTCACACAGCTTGCCGCAAATGGGAGCTACAACAATAATCAAAATTAAAGTCGCATTACAAGCTATACGCACACAATCACACAGACACCTGTCTCTCTCTCTCTCACTCGCTCGCTCGCTCTATCAAAAAGTTTTGCATACTTTTGCGCGCGAGAATTTGCTCATTTTTATTTCCTCTTTTTTTCGCGTTGTTTCACACATTTTCACACACAGACTCACATACAGAGGCACACACACACACACTCACACATGTACAATTACGTTGACATTTTTGTGTGTGTGCCGCGTCACGCCCCCTTCTGCGGTACGGTGCAGTCGCTGCGCCCCTTTTGCCCCTACAGCCGCCGGTGCGTTTAATTTAAATTGCTTTGCCTTTACTTTTGCTGTTGCTTCCTTTGTTTTTATCTTCTTTTTAGTCGTTTTCTTTTCTTTTATTTTTCTTTAATTTTTTGTTGAGCTTTACGTTTTAATTTTGTGGCTGCTTCTTTTGAGTGCGCACTTTTTGTGGTCTGCGGCTTAGTCGCAATTTTATGGTCTCTCAGACACGTTCTCTCTTGCATTCTCTCTCGGCTCACTCACACTCTCTCTTTCACTCTACTTGTGCTGCTATTGTGCTTGTAGCCTGATGTGCTTGAGCTGTATTTACATTGTGCGTGCTTTGATCTTGCCAAAGCTTAAAACTTTTTCTGTTTTTCTTTCACTCACTCTCTCTCTCTCTCTTTCTTTCGCTTTGTTCTGGCTCTCACATGCAAGCTGAACGCCTCAAAGCTTTCCGCCTAGTTAAACTAGACTCTCACTCCCTTATTTATACAATATATTGATACTGCGAGCTTAAAGCTTCGCCCCTTATTAAACTCACGCTCTTATGCTTAACAGCTTTGAGAATTTGCCACAATCACTATTTCTTTTTATCTTTCTTACAAAAGCTTTAATGCTTCCATGCTCTTGGCTTGGCTGGCTTGCTCTTTACTCTCTATCCATCTCACTTTCTTTTCTCTAAAGCTTTTGAGAAGCAAAGCTTAGCTCTGCTTCTCACACCTAAAGCTTGGCTCTCTCGCTCTTCACTAACTTGCTCACTCGCTTTTACTCACTCTTTCGCTCATTGTCTCACTTTCACTGTTCTATTGGAATTTACATTGGATCAAAGTGCCTCTCACTCTGTCACCTTAGCTTGTTAACAATTGGCTCTGCTCGCGCTATCTCACACTCATTCTCTGTTTCACTCTAATTAGTTGTATGTGCTGACTGAACGACTGACTCGGTCGCAGTCGCAAGCTATCAAAAGCTCTAAAAAAAATTTTCACGCACTTAACTGATCATGCGAAACAAAAACGAATCAAAGAAACTTAATCAAAAACAAAAAAGAAAAAATATATATGTCTCTATCTATCTCTCTCTCTCTCTCTCATAGAACTTTCAACGTTTTCTCTCAAATTGTCGATGTATGTGTAAATGTTATCAGAAAACAATAAAAATAACGTAACGCATATTGACATTTACTCTACGTATCAATTAAATGAAATGAAATCTGATGTGAATTATGATTGTTAAAAATCGACTTTCTTTTGTGCTCTCTCTTTCTCTCTCTCTCTCTCTCTCTCTCTCTTCTCTTTCCTTCTCTGTGTTTTTCTTTCTCTTGTCTATTTTCTCTATATATTGATATGGTACATAATGTGTTTATCTCTTCTGTCTGCCTGGATAATCGCAAATTGTTTGTTTATCTAACCAAACGCAACACGCGACATTCTCTTTACCCCTCCTCCAACTGTCGCAGCCTCTCGCAATATTACGAGTTCTCCAAGGATCAGGACTATATTTGCTCCACGCCCGAGGATTCGGGCATGCATCTGTGCGGCAACTTTCCGCCGTATCGCATCGGATCACTGGTCTGCACTGGTAAGTACTTCCAGCTAATCCACCTCTCTGAGACTCCCTTCCTCCCCCCACTTCACCCTCTTTGGAGGAGGCAAAACTTTCATTTTAATGAGGTGCAAACTGTGCGTGTTAATCAAATTTTGATGGCACTTTTTAATTGCTTTCGTGCTGCTCAACTTTCTGGCAGCCTCCATCCTCTCCCCTGTCTCTCCGCATATCTCCATCTCGCTCTCTGAAACTAATTGTAAACTTTTTGCAGAGGAGGCCAAGCTACTGGACCTGAATGAGCCAACGAATACGTCGTGCGTGAATTGGAATCAGTATTATACGACCTGCAAGCAGAGCGGCGAGAACCCCTTTCAGGGCACGATATCCTTCGACAACATTGGCATGGCCTGGGTGGCCATATTTCTGGTAAGTTGACAGCCGACAGCCAACAGCCGAGAGCCGACAGCCGCAGACTTTTTGCCAATTAGCGCATCAAAACTTTTTGCTTAAACAAATAACAATGACCCAACATTGACACAGGACACGCAGCCAGCCACCAGGCATCCAGGCAGCCAGGCAACGAACGAGTCAGTCAGTCGAGTGTTTGTTGCATGTTAATTTCGCTGCTCAACTGCGGTGCAAGTTGCCACTTTTGGCATCGCTTTCAATTAACACAACAACAAACACGGCAGCAGCAATAGTAACAGCAACAGCAACAGCAACAGCAGCTGTCAAATTTGCATAGGGCGCTAGCTGCTGCTGCTGTCAGCTAAGCGGGTCACGACGATTCACCCCGTGGCACAGCGTGCCCCAAGCGCAATGTGTCAATAGACAGCGTCACGTTGCCACGACACCACAACAGCAGGACAAACAGCAGCAGCAACAGCAGCAGAGTACCAACTAGTTGCAAATTTCATTGCAGATTGAATCATTTTTGGAAGTTAGCAGCTTATAGAATCACAGATTTGCAACACAGATTGACAATCCGCATTGCTCGTCTCAACTCGACACCTAATTGAAATTAGAAACCAAATTGAATACAAAACCCAAAGTAAACAAGTATATGAATAGAAGAAGATACAGATACAGATACAGATACAGATACATATACAGATACAGATACATATACAGATACAGATACAGATACAGATACAGATACAGATACAGATACAGATACAGATACAGATACAGATACAGATACAGATACAGATACAGATACAGATACAGATACAGATACAGATACAGATACAGATACAGATACAGATACAGATACAGATACAGATACAGATACAGATACAGATACAGATACAGATACAGATACAGATACAGATACAGATACAGATACAGATACAGATACAGATACAGATACAGATACAGATACAGATACAGATACAGATACAGATACAGATACAGATACAGATACAGATACAGATACAGATACAGATACAGATACAGATACAGATACAGATACAGATACAGATACAGATACAGATACAGATACAGATACAGATACAGATACAGATACAGATACAGATACAGATACAGATACAGATACAGATACAGATACAGATACAGATACAGATACAGATACAGATACAGATACAGATACAGATACAGATACAGATACAGATACAGATACAGATACAGATACAGATACAGATACAGATACAGATACAGATACAGATACAGATACAGATACAGATACAGATACAGATACAGATACAGATACAGATACAGATACAGATACAGATACAGATACAGATACAGATACAGATACAGATACAGATACAGATACAGATACAGATACAGATACAGATACAGATACAGATACAGATACAGATACAGATACAGATACAGATACAGATACAGATACAGATACAGATACAGATACAGATACAGATACAGATACAGATACAGATACAGATACAGATACAGATACAGATACAGATACAGATACAGATACAGATACAGATACAGATACAGATACAGATACAGATACAGATACAGATACAGATACAGATACAGATACAGATACAGATACAGATACAGATACAGATACAGATACAGATACAGATACAGATACAGATACAGATACAGATACAGATACAGATACAGATACAGATACAGATACAGATACAGATACAGATACAGATACAGATACAGATACAGATACAGATACAGATACAGATACAGATACAGATACAGATACAGATACAGATACAGATACAGATACAGATACAGATACAGATACAGATACAGATACAGATACAGATACAGATACAGATACAGATACAGATACAGATACAGATACAGATACAGATACAGATACAGATACAGATACAGATACAGATACAGATACAGATACAGATACAGATACAGATACAGATACAGATACAGATACAGATACAGATACAGATACAGATACAGATACAGATACAGATACAGATACAGATACAGATACAGATACAGATACAGATACAGATACAGATACAGATACAGATACAGATACAGATACAGATACAGATACAGATACAGATACAGATACAGATACAGATACAGATACAGATACAGATGCTTTGATTTGATTTGATTTGTAACTTTGATATTTGGCCATTAAGAGGAGAAGTGATGCGGAGGGGTCTTCGCACCGCATTCCTTCTCAATGGGGTCAAAGGAGGGTTTAAATGCTTTGCAATTAAACACAAATCAAATACGCATTAAACCATCTGCATTGCAGGACGTCACACAGACACGAAGCCGACCACACACACACACACATACAGCAAACAAAACAATACTGAAATATTACGCATACGTGACGTGGTGCAAATTGAAGGGCAGACCTTTGTTGTTGTTGGCCGCGCTGTCCGCTGCTAATTACGCTAAAAACAAAAGCAACAACAACAGAATTGTTAACGTTTGTCACTTGGCATTGCAGGTCATCTCGCTGGAGGGCTGGACGGACATTATGTACTACGTGCAGGACGCGCACAGCTTCTGGGACTGGATCTACTTTGTGCTGCTAATTGTGGTAAGTGCGTGAGGTACACACACATTGAGATGTTTATGTATCTATGTGTCATATGTATACATATGTGTAAAAGACTGTTTTGGTAGTACATCGCTTAAACAAGACTATCATTTAACGTATCTATATATATAGAGTATCCGAATAGCAGATACCCTCGTCAGTTATATCTAGCAGGGGAAAACAAAAACCAAATATGATATCTCTACAGCAAACTGATGAATGGATTTACATCAGGACAAACATAACTAAATCGACTCAGAACATATATACTTCATGAGCTTTTGAGTACGCTTCATTCCATTTCCCAAACAGCAATACTTTCAGTTGGCTCAGGCTATAAAGCTTGACCTGATTGCTAATCAACGTTTATACACCTGCCTCACCTGCGGAGGTTAAATGAGCATTAAGAAACTTCAAGCAGCAAGCTAAGGATGAGCATAAAATTATTCAATTGAATGGCTATGTGGACATGATGATACCTAGGCTATCAAGCGAGTCAGCGAGCATGAGGTGGAAGCGCCATCACGTAGGCTATAAAAAACTAGCTATTTGTATATGAAAATTTGATTAACCAGCTGATGTTGGTCTATATGGAATTTCATTAAACATATTCCTCAAAGCAAAGACAGGTCGACGACTTAGAGTCTACAACTATTCGAGCCCAAGTGCAAAGGAATATTTGATGGGCCAACTCAAGAGCAATTTGAGTATGTCTCTGAGTCCTCCTCTTCTAGTTATCCTGCTCTGGCTTATTCAATTTGTTGTTCAAACTCGCATTTGAGCTAAGCTGTAAACAGAATCACTCTTTTCAACAGCTTTGCATTCTATTATTGGCCAGGTATTGACATATGAGTTGCCTAATTGCATTTTGAGGCTTGAGCTTTGTTGTGCACCCCATAGAAGATTCCAATTTGTATTTTAAAAGTTTTGAATCGAATTCAGATGAGTGCACAAAGCAATGAAGCTAAGGCAATTTGAATATGTAAATATGTGTATTACACACACACACCCACTCACTCTCCCTCTCTCTTTGTCACTGTTTGAATAAAGAATAATAAAAGTCCAGTTAGCTGGGGATTCATCATGCGTTTGTCTAGTTGACCACATATTACAAGCTGTTCTTCTGCATCTGCATCTTCAGGTGTATGTGTGTGTGTGAATATCTGGTGTCCTTGTACTAATTAAAAGCCTTTTAGTTCAACACACACAAATATATATGTATATATTGTATATGCACACACACGCACATCATTTACGTTTAAAGCTTGTTTCGCTATCTCGTCCGATTCAGTTGCTTTGTTAGTTGCTCATTTGATGTGCAAAGTGATTTTTGCTATTGCCCAGGCAACCAGCAACAGCAATGGCAACAGCAACAACAGCAACTGCAGCAGCAATAACTTTTCATATGCAAATAGCTAGCAGTCTATAGGAAGGCATATATCCATCCACCTGCCCCATGGCCCATTCATAGAACAGCCCCGCTGCCATCCACTCGGTGAGTGGAAACCCTCCTTTATGTTTTATGCTATTGAAAGTTGCTTGTTGCCAGCAAGGAAATTGCATATTTATGTTGTTGTTGCTCCTTTTTCTCGTTTTTGAGAATTATTTTGTGCAGCGTGCGCCACACAAATTCAGAAATTAGAAACATTTCGCTCGGCATACCCTCGACAATATGCATGCGGATAAATTGGCTGGAGTGCGTCTGATATGGACGATGGGTCAGATGATCTGTGCTCTCACTTGATCCCATTAGGGGATGACATGCCTTAATTTTCCCATAGTCAGTTGAATCAGTCAATCAAGCAATCAATCATTTAGTCAGTCCAGCAATGAGCCTGGCATATCGACTTCTTCAGAATTGATATGTAGTGATTGTCAATCATAGAGACAATCAGTCAGTCGGTCAGTCAATCAGACGAACTGCAATGGAAAAAGCAGTCAATAGCTGGTCAATCAATCAGTCAGTAGTCAGTCAGCCGTAGCCGTATATCAATAACTTTCAATCACTTGGACAAATTCTATCTTTGTTCAAATCTCCGAGTAGTTCTACAGGGTATTTGCAAGTCTGGCTACATGTTTACCTTTCTTTGTTGCTGCTATTGTTGTAGAAAAATATGTTTTCAATTTAAAGTTGGCAAATTTGTTTTGCCAGAAAGCTATTAAAATGCAACAGCAAGCTAATGGATGGCTATCCATAGAAAGCGAGAGAGCAGCACGGGGAAAGAGAGAGAGTGGGAGAGAGAGAGAGAGAGTGGACAAGAACGGGGCGCTCGGGCAGTGAGCTAAATTGGCAGCTCAACTAATTTGCAGTCATTGAACGAACAACAAATCAAAAGTTCCACAATTCGGAGCGCCTCCTGCCGACCTGCTGCGGCTGCTGCCTGTTGCAGCCGTCGCTATCGAAGCTGCCTCAATTTGTGGCGCAAACTAGTTCTGTCGCTTGTGGCATGGAAATGTGAAAAGTTACGAGATTTGATTTGATTTGAACTTTAACAAATATTTGGTCTTCTCCACTCATTTGCAGATTGGCTCGTTCTTCATGATCAACCTGTGCCTGGTCGTCATTGCCACCCAGTTCTCGGAGACGAAGAAGCGTGAGATGGAGCGCATGCGGCAGGAGCGAGCCCGCTATACGTCCACATCGACGTTGGCGAGCAGCACCAACAACTCGGAGCCGGCCACGTGCTATGCCGAGATAGTCAAATACATAGCCCATCTGTGGCGACGCTTCAAGAGACGAATGTTAAAGAAGTACAGATTATATAAGTATGCTGCTTGTCCGTTTTTTGGTTTGATTCAATTACGTTTTGCGTTCACCTGTTTACCTTTCACACTGTTCTCGTTTCTCTCGCCGTCTCATTGTATACTAAATGCCATCAAATATTTATCATCAACTTAACAATTGCTTAGCTTGACAACAACTGCAACAGGTCAGGCTCCCCGTCAGGCACAGTTCTCACAGTTCCGCACCACACCCAAACTGAAGGACTAATCCTCGCGCTAAGCGCCACCTCGATTGACTCAGCTCTTATCTCAGAGTTCACGATTTGTTCCTCTTTGCCAGACTCTTGACTCTTTGCATAAATCCCTCTATCTCAACGGCTTTATTAGGCTGCAGGAAACGAAAGTTCCAAAGTTAATTTCGTGGCTTCTTATAGAACATGCTCTTTGATATTATCGAATTGTATTATTAAGGCTTTAGCAAGCTTATGCTCAAGTTGTCTTTTATGCCACATTTGCCTAATTATGTTTTACCGTCTTTGGTTCATTCTGCTTCCGCTCAAAATACGTTATTCGCAGGCTTACGATAGCCAACCTTGCGTAGCCTAACCTAACTCAACTTCTCCTAATTATACCAAACCTAACCTAACCTAACCTAACCTAACCTAACTTAATCTGTCCCTGCTCCATCCTTGCTTAACCCTCTCATATCAACATGTCCTAGTCCATTGTCTGTCCTAGCTCTTTCTGACCCATTCCATCTTGGCCGAGCCTTATCTTATGTTCAGAATTTTATGTACCAGATGGATCAACTTTGCTAAATAAGTTATAGAAAATAGCATATTCTTGAAAATAATATACACAAAGCTTGTCCATGCCAAACCACAAGACAGATTTCTTAATTTTTTTCAATTGACAAAAAACTATTTCAAGTATCTTCCATGAGAAAGTTCTCCAATGGAGTTAAGACTTTAAGTTAACTGTATTTGATGTCAGCTAACTGTATTTGATGTCAAATTGACTTTATCAACTCAGAAGTTTTCGCCCCATGCAGCGTAGCGTCGCCCAGAGAGCCAGACCGACCCCTGCCTTTGCCCAACACGCCGTTTGATTTTATTGCATTTTATTTGCGATACTTCGATTTGAATTCGCTTTACCTTTGAGCCTCGGACCCGGATCTTCCACAGCTCTGGCTAAAATATATATATTTATATATCCAAATATATATATATATATATATGTATATGTTTGTGATTTATTAAAAATTCATTTAACATGCGTTCCGCTTCTCACGTCCTGCAGCGCACGTTCTCTTCGTTTCTTTTTCTGTTATTTATATGTTTTACTTTTTCTGCTTTTTAGTTTTCTCGTTTACAGTTGTCAACTTTTTGGGTTCTGCATTTTTTATGGGCTTTGGCTTTCAATTATTTGCACTTGCATTTGGTCGCGTGTGTTGTTCCCCAAGTAGTTTTTCTGTCTCGTATAACAAGAGAACAACAAATACAGCATATAGAGTTAGTCACCTTAGTGAGTACCGACTGTGACTGTGACTGTGACTGTGACTGTGACTGTGACTGTGACTGTGACTGTGACTGTGACTGTGACTGTGACTGTGACTGTGACTGTGACTGTGACTGTGACTGTGACTGTGACTGTGACTGTGACTGTGACTGTGACTGTGACTGTGACTGTGACTGTGACTGTGACTGTGACTGTGACTGTGACTGTGACTGTGACTGTGACTGTGACTGTGACTGTGACTGTGACTGTGACTGTGACTGTGACTCTGACTCTGACTCTGACTCTGACTCTGACTCTGACTCTGACTCTGACTCTGACTCTGACTGTGACTCTGACTCTGACTCTGACTCTGACTCTGACTCTGACTCTGACTCTGACTCTGACTCTGACTCTGACTCTGACTCTGACTCTGACTCTGACTCTGACTCTGACTCTGACTCTGACTCTGACTCTGACTCTGACTCTGACTCTGACTCTGACTCTGAATGAAGAGCGTGTCAACGAAATTATAGTATCATAGACTCCGCTAGTAGTCAGCTAGTATTATTTGTAACATAATATAAAACTATTAACAGATAAGCATACATAGCATAAACAACATCTGGAGCATGCATAGCAATCAGAAATAATCATATTTACATATGTTATATGCATGAGATTTTCTCTCAATTCAATCAATTTGTAAGCAAATGTGCTTTAGTGAAATATCAGGAAATACAGCCATTTCATCAATTCCCAGAAACTAAAAACATTCAATGGGTCACCAGTGCTGTTCACAATATCTTCAGCTTTTCAAAAAGTATAAGAACTTTCTAGTTCCTAAGATTTAAAGTCAAGAGCTTTCAATGTAATAAAGTATGCCAAACTTTTGTCAGTCGAGCAGAATCATAAAGCTTTAAGGTGCTTTCAGCACACTCGACTTTAATTTGACTAATCAATGATGATGGCGATAAAATTGTAACGAAAGCTGTGCAAACAAAATGCACTTAATATGACTCTGTAAACAACAGCTGCTCAAGTGTTTGCCCAAGGTCTGAAAACAATTCCGATTTGAATGATAAACAAAATTTACTCACTGAAAGTCGAGCCCGAGTGCCTCAGCTGTCTTGAGGCCAAAAGCACTTCATCTATGCGAAATGCTTTAAATCGTTAGCTCTTTAGTACACGTTTACAACACATGAGCCCCTCCGTCTACCTGCATCTCTCTCTCTCTCTCTCTGTATCTCTTCCTGTCTCTCCCTCTGCTCTCGCTCTCGCTCTCGCTCTCGTCTTAAGTCGAATCACTATAAAATATTGTAATTTTCATTTGCATTCGTCTCGTTCGACGCTCGTTTGTTGTGGTTGTCGTTGTTTTTGCTTATTTGCGTTGTTCATTTGATTGAATTATGTAATTGTTGTCTAATTAGTAAGCACACACACGCACGCACACACACACACACACAAGCACACACACACACACACACACACATACTTACTCCCACACAATTAGACAATGTTTAATGATGCCACTGAGAGGCACACGCACGTAAACCAAAACCTCAAAACAGAACTCGCACACGCTCTCACCTGAGCCACACGTCTGTGATGTATGTCTATGTGTGTGTGTGTGTGTGTGCGTGCGTGTGTGTATTTGTATGTAATGCATGCATTTACTTTCGACTATATACACTAATCGTTTGTCCTTTTGCCCTTAACACCTTCCACCTTCTGCTGCTGCGTCCTCCCTGGTCCTCATCGTGGCACTCGTCCAGGTATCAGAGGCAACAGCGGCGCGAGGGTCTGCTGCCCAATGCGGATAATCTGACGTTTTCGCCGTCGCGCATCAAGTGCCATCACCCGAACTGCCCCAAGTACAGTAATCGCAAGCCGTCCAGCATACAGGATCAGATGATTACCGTTATGGTGCCGCTCAATTCCAACAACAACAACAACAACAATAGCAGCAACAACAACAGCAGCAGCAACAATGGCAGCGGCAACGGCGGTGCTGGCGGCGCTTGTGGTGCCAGCGGAGCTGCCGGTGGTGCTGGCAGCAACAGCCAGAATCACACCACTGTGGCATTGATTAATGGCATCAACGGCAGCGCCGCCAGCGTCTCGATGGCCCAGCAGCAACAGTTGGTGGCAGGCGGTGCCGCGTCCCAGGCGCAACTCTCCTCGTCGGACAACACGGAGCAGTCGCTGGGCGAGGGCAGCGGCTCGGGTGTGGCTCGGCGCACCTCCTCGATGAAGAAACCCGCCACCCACCTTGGCCACGGCCTGCAGCTGAAGCCAGAGGCAACTGGTGGGGAGCAGAAGACGATTCTGCTCAAGCTGCCACAGCAGGTCATGGACTCGGACCAATTGATCGTAAGTATCGCCTGAACAGACGAAGAAGCACACACAAAGAAACAGTATACCCATCCAGAAACTCTCCAAAGATATACGATATGCACATGTCTAAAAAAACGTTGTACTGCAGCCAAATACGATATTCAATGGGATATATTGCATATGGTATACTATATTCCACAAAATACGATATACAAGCCACTTACGATATACCGAATACGGTACGATATACTAGCTATAAATCACTACTATATACAATACCATCGAAATATCGTATGCGGTTTATGAACTGGATATACGAATTACGCTATTCAGGACTCACATTATGCGTAATATAGAGATATGTTTTAAAATCAGCAAAGATAAGCAATTACGATCAAATCTAAATTTGTCTTATCGTTACTGTTATACGATATTCGATACACATATCATAGAAATTACATCCTAGACTAAGCATATCGTCGAACTGCAGGCTATACGAAATATGCTGCATACGATATACCACATACGATATTCGATATGACGCAGCTCCAGACTTCGCTTGAAAACTCCACAAACAGACTTAACAACCAAGAAACAACTATCAATTCCAATAATACTCTTGACCATCCACTAACTTAACCATGTAATACCGCTAATAATGATCTTTCATATTTGTCACGAACGTTGCACAACTTGTAGCTGCAGTTGGGAAATTTAGGCAAGGTATTGCAATCTATCACAACTACAATTTTTAAGAACCCTCTTAAAAAACATGTATATATAACAAACAAGCTAAAAATAAATTTGAGCCTCGGCTAACCGAGGCAACCCGAGCAGAAATATGGAATCGAACATATCGAGAGCGTATAGATTGGTTCTGAATGTACATATATTAATATATATACTTATTGTAAAGGTCGATTCGAGTAACTATTATTATACATCTTACAATATCTTGGGAATTTTTATATAACTATATTCCACTAGTACTACATTGTGATGTTTAGAAATAAATATGATGCAACATCACGATATTACGATTTGATGGCATTATAGTATAACATATAAGAGACATATTCCAATAAAAATTCCATATTTCTGCAAGGACACAACGTAAATATCTTTGACGAGACTGCAATTAAATAAAAGATATAATAAAAGCTCGAAGCGAAACGGAAAATGAAACCCATTAAATGTGAATGCACAGCCCACAGCCCCAGCCCCAGCGCCCCCGGTGACCCATTGGCGGCCATTGTTCTTTTAGACCTATTGTTAAAATGCAAATTAATTATTCAAATATTTGTTGCATTTCATTACATATGTAAATAGCAATTGAGATTCATTCACCTCAGCGATTCCCTCGCTCGTGAAAGAAGTGAAGGCATTTTGAGGGATATAGATGTGAGCTTTATGAATGTTAGATGTAATTATTCCATTATTGGACTCTGGATTAGATGGTTGTATTTCTATTTTTGCGCTGACATAATGGGCTTACCGTATCTATGTCAATCGAAAAGCTTTGCGAAACTGCTAAAAATCAGTACTAAATTAAAGTTTAGCTTAGAGCATATAATGAGCTTTTCAACTAATTCAAGAGCTTTATATGAGCTTGCATTGTGCTTTCCTATACTAGTATAGTGAGGAACAGCTTTCAAAGCTTACTTTCATGTGCTTTCAATGAAAAGATACTTGAGTGAAATATAGTCAATTAGTCAGTGTTGGCAAATGCTTCTCCAGTGTTTCAAAATGCACCAAATTGAATGAATATAAATTACAACTACAGCTAGAAATTCATATTCTTATGTATAACTTATCGATAACTCTATTCATATTCACTTATCGATAAGAGTGTGACCCTTATCGGGAACACGTTTACATTCAAAGCTACGCTTTAATAGACTTTTGTCAATTCTGGATAATTTACCTCATTGAAAGAAAGAAAGTTAGCAAGTGGCCGCAGTCCAGGCGGGTATCTCCTAGGCGAGCATGCCCTACTAAAAGCTTAGCTATTTGTTTACCTTGGTCTCTAGTGGTTTTCATTTGCGCTTCCTGCTCAGGTTGAACTGTACATAGCCAACTCCCAAACAAAAAAATTCGCTTAAGTCGCAATTCTAAATGAAAGTTTTAAACAATTTCGAAATATTTATCAGCTAATGTTGCAAGAGCTAATGCATATTTATTATTTCACCCATATTCCCCACTCCAATTTCCCACTCTCTCTTTCTGTCTCTTTCTTTCTCTATCTCTGTCTATAGAGCCATCCATGCACCTCGGGCTTTCTCAGTCCACCCACCTCGGCCAGCCGGCGTCCCTCGGTGATGTTCAACGAGTATGTGCTGCTGCATACGCCGCCAGCTTTGAGCAACGAGCCAGCAGCAGCTGTTGCTGCCACAACAACAGCAGCAACAGCTATAGCAACCACTGCAACAGCAGCAGCAGCAATAACTCCAGCGACAGCTGCAGCAGCAATAACTACAGCAACAACTAGCGTTGGCAGCAACAGCGGCGGCAACATTCACTCCATGGAGAAGATGACACAGGCAGGTGACGGCAGCATTTGGCAGGTGAGTATTGGGGGGTGGCGTGCAGCAGACAATCGACTCATATTGTTAAATATTGATGGCAGGTGAATCTACCGCAAAGCATCGGCACCATCGCCAATCCGTATGCCGAGTGCTCTGAGCTGGGTATACACGATGCGATGACTTGTCAAGAGCTTTTAGCATTCTCTGTGGCATTTTCAGCGGCGCTGCCGACGGGTCAGAGTACGCTCGAATCGTTTTACTCGTCGCTGGCGCGCTGCGATCCTCACACAGTCGAGGCCCTCAATAAGGTGCAGCAGCAGAAGCGTCTGACAGCAGCGACAGCAACAGCCGCAGCAGCAGCAGCAACTGCAGCAACGCCAACAGCAACAACAGCAACAGCAGCAGCAACAGCAACACCGGCAACACCGGCAACAGTTGCTGCTGCCGCTGATATACTCGACTCGAGTGCGGATTTGCCGGCGCCGGGCCTGAGCCTGGAGCTGGCTGCTGTCTCGGCGGCTGTGCCCATGGAGAATCGGCGCAAGGAGCGACCGCATTTGCCCCACAACAACAACAACAACAATAATAACAACAATAACAACAACAACAACAACAGCAAAAGCAACCACAGCCGCAACACGGGCGGCGGACAGCGGCACCATGGGCGCAGCCACGCCCCCACCGGCAACTACATGGAGGACTATGCCTGCTGCTACGATCTGTACCAGAACGCCCTGTCGCCCCTCGACGAGCGCCAGCGTCCACGCTCCCCAGCCCTGCGTCTGCTCATCGCCATCTACCGCTGCCTGATGCGGGTCTGCAGCTGGATCCGGCGCTACATCAAGCGGCTGGTCGAGCACAAGTACTTCCAGCAGGGCATCCTCTTGGCCATATTGATCAATACGCTCTCGATGGGCATCGAGTACCACAATCAGCCCGAGGAGCTGACGGCCATTGTTGAGACGAGCAACGTTGTCTTCTCCGGCATCTTTGCCGTCGAGATGCTGCTCAAGGTAATTGCCGAGGGACCCTTTCGCTACATAGCCAACGGCTTCAATGTCTTCGACGGCATCATCGTCATACTCAGGTGAGCATTCACAATAGCTGTCAGTGCGCCCAACTAACCTTCTACCGCCCTCTCGCCCCCTCGCCCTTTCGCTCTATGTCAGCGCCATCGAGATATGCCAGACGTTTGCGGGCAACGGCACTGGAGGCGGCGGCTCCGGTCTGTCCGTCCTCCGCACCTTCCGTCTGCTGCGCATCCTGAAGCTCGTTCGCTTCATGCCCAATCTGCGACGTCAACTGTTTGTCATGCTGCGCACCATGGACAATGTTGCTGTCTTTTTCTCACTGCTCGTACTCTTTATATTCATATTCAGGTGAGTTCTACTGTAGCCAACACACACAGACACCGAGACACACTCACACACAGACACACACACACAAATATTTGCATGTGTACTAACAGCAATTGCCGATGGGGCAGGCGTCTGTGTGGCACACGTCTAACACCGCATAAACACTTAACAACAACAGAAACTAAACTGTAAAATGCGAAAGATTTTATATCTATATAAAGGGAAGAAAAAGCAACAAGGGAAAACAGAAAACTCCTGAAAAATGTTGGCAAGAGAAGGAAAACTGAAACAACTCAGAGTTGGCCTCAAGGCTAATATATAATCGCATAAATTCTTGATTTGCCCCGCCGAAATTGTAAAGAAAGTCCTACAACTAACTCTGATATAATAATATGAAGTGAAGAATTTGCCATGCCAATATTCTATGCAAATGGATAGTCAGCTCTAATCTCTTATCTCAAAATCAGTTGCAAGAAATTATGAAAATATTTGCATTAAACATAACTCGAATACGGCTTCAATCAGTTCTCCAGAGTTAAAACATGATTCAACGTCTTTTAGCATAGTGTTCTGTAGATCATTAGATCTAAAATATTAGATAAACGAATACGACTTCAAAGGCAAATGTATGCTACAATCTTCAAAGCTATCAAGGGAATACACTCTGAGCAATACGAGCTCTAGCTGAAATACCTATGAGCCAAGTATGGCCTAAGCGGAGTATTAGCCAAAACTCTAAGCCAAAGCTGAAGATAACTTTAAATACTTTATCCAAGGAATAAATCAAAAGAAACTTTAGTCATGTCTAAATTTGCTACTAAAATCAGATCCGAATTTTCTCTCTTTGCCAACGATTTCATGGAGTTCGAGCTGAGCTGAGCTCAATTTCCACTTAAGACACACACACACAGGCACACAGGCACACATACATACATACCTGCATATATATGGATATGTACAGTAAAGTATATCGCAATGCTGATGCGCATCCAATTAATCTAAAAACGACCCACTAAACCACTAAACCACTGACCCGCCGCAACAGTGACCCACTTAACAGTTGAGTGTGTTATATTTATTTTTTTGTCGCTAGTTCATGGCTCTTAGAGCTTCGATAATATACCGAAGATGATATTTAGCAATCTTCTCGTCTACTATATGACATAGAGTTGCGTAATACTAATCTGCTTACTCAATGCTAGCCTCTAATTAGCCCCTCAGCTACAGCAACAACAACAACACGTAATAATGATCTAAGAGAAATAGTTATTAACACGTACACACACACACACACACTTGACATTCACAACATCTATGGAACAGATCGTTCGCATACACATAGAGAAAGGACATCTGCATAGCAGAGCATAGATGTGTCTATGTGTATATATACATACATATATAGTCACTTGTATGTTTGTGCAGATGCCCCTCTGCTCTCCCTGTCTATCTTTTTCTCTTTCTTTTTCTCTCTCTTCCTAACAAGCTATTTCTACCTCATCAGACGCAAACAAAATAAATTCAGACCTTTTCTATATCTGTCTAGCGCTCTGCCTCTCGCTCTGCACACTCACATAAATGCATATGCGCTCTCGCTTTCCGTTTTCTCGCTCTCTAGCTCTTTTCGCCATCTTTTCGCTCAGCATCTCTACTCCTTTAAGTTCACACTCGCTCTCTCTCACTCTCTCTTGCTCATCTACTGCTCTGTCACATACTGGCATATGATCTGTCTCTCTCTCTCTCTCTCTCTCTCTCTCTCTCTCTCTCTCTCTCTCTGTCATCCATATATCTTTCTCGTGATTTGTCTATCGTCCATTCTCTAATCATGTACATTGATATGCCATTTTACTCTTCTCTCTCTATATATACCGTCCACATTTCATATCTCTATCTTCGCTCCCTGTTACTTCTGCATCATTGAACTCTTAACTCAACTCAACTCACCCCCAAACACCCCTTTAAACAACTAAAAACAAATATAGAAACAAAAGTATTTCAATTTTTAGCCCTGGTAATAACTATACTCGTTTTTATGCGTACAATTTGAGTAAACGATTGAGTTAGACTTTCTCTATCTATATATATCTCTTTATCCATTTCTCACATAAACACATACACTAGCTGTCTCTCTCTCTCTCTCTCTCTCTGTCTGAATTTCGTGTACTCGTTATCTCGATTTGTAGTTAGAGTTTTACAATCCAATCCAAATTCAAATACAAATTGATCGACAATTTCAGTCTGTGTTTTCAAACTCTCTCACTCACTCTCTGTTTCTGTCTCGCTTACACACATACCAATACATACATACTCTTTCTGTATCTCTTGGTCTTTATCAAACACAATTCGTTGCTGCGCTAGTTGCCCTACACACGCATCGCACACGTTGTATTCCAAATATAAACAAAACAAAATAATACACTGAGAAAAATCCGATCGGAGCTAATGTATGCGAGTGATTTTGTCTGTCTCTCTCTCCCCCTCTCTTCTCTCTCTTCCACTGTTTTATTACCAACTTGTCAACGATTTGTGAGCACCAAGAAGGCTAGTTCTCTCTCTCTCTCTCTGTATCTGTCTCTCTCTCTCTCTTCCTCGACTCACTCACTCTTTCCTTTCGTTACTTTTTCAATTCGTTCAACTCTCTCTCTCTCTTTTGCTTACTCGTCACACTTCTCTTGCCACTCTTCTTACTCGTCATTCGCCTTCTCCATTTTGCGTGCTCTCCAAGAAGCTCGATTATTTACTTATCTTGTTTTATTTTTTTTTCGATTTGTGTTAACTTCTCGCTCGCTTCTCGCCACCAAGAAAACTCTGTTAGACACCAACAACAGCAACAACACACACAACAATTAGTTAGTTGCAAGGCTTAACTAAATGTGTGTCCTAGCTTTTTTGGCATTTACCAACACTGAACTTGAACAAAAAACCAAGCAAACCAACAAACACAAGGCTCAAAATTACAAACACTTTTCATTTTGTTAATACAACACGATTGAAAACAACAACAATTAGTTAAAATCACAAATACAAGTAATAGTATTTTTAATAATACTAAACGTTAAACAGTAACTATCGAGTCGTACGCTTGTGTAGTGTTGCAGTATACAAACTATATCTATGTATGTACACATATATATGAATTATGTGTATACATATATATACTTCATATCTCTCTCTCTCTCTCTCAATTCTCAAATACTCGTACTACTTATTACTACATGCTCTCTTTCCTATATATTATGTACTATTGACATATCCATTTTTAAAGCTCTTAATTTTACTTAAATTTAAATCGTAAAATACCAAATAAATACTAAGAATACCAACAATATATATGAAAAATACCATAAAAATATACCAACTACATTTTTGTCTAAGCCAAAGTTTAGTTAGCTTAGTTGCTCTGTTCTTGAACTAAAAGTCGTAAACGTTTGCGTAGTTAGAACAAAACAAAAATTCAATAACTATCTTAAAAATATCTATAAAATAAATACTACAATCATATACTGACACATATAACACCAACAACATTGCTCACAACTACTTTGCAATGAAAGAAAACTTAGAATGTGTCCCCCTGATGACTCAGATGCCCCACACATACACTCTCTACCCCTCTCTCTCTCTCTCTCTCTCTCACTCTCTCTGTCTCTCTTCTCTAAGTCCTGAACAATTAAAAATGAAGCAGATAAAAGATGCATAAATACTAATAATACGACTTGAATAATTCAACAATATTTTCTAACACTCCATTTTCCAGCAACTTTTACTTTCGTTCCGTTTGTCCGATTCGTGAGCTTTGAAAGCTCGCCTCTCTAAGTGAAAGCTCGTATTCAAAAGTTAATTTTTCCGGTTCGCAGAATATGAAAAGTGAAATTTATTTTGATTTTCCAATTAACGCTCGCTTGCTGCTCACTTACAGTCACATTCTCTCTCTCTTTCTTTCTTAACTATCTCTTTCTCTCTCTCTCTCTCTCTCTCTCTCTCATTTCTCTTTCTCTCACACACACAATTGCTCTACTCTTAAATATTTTAATACTAAAAATTACTTTAAAAACTAAAAATATATTAAAAATAAAAAAAAACATTAAACTAAAACTAAAAAAAAAAAACACCACAAAAAACCCCACAAAATATTTAACAACATTAATAATAACAATAATTAATAAAAAAAAATACTTTACAAGAATATTACCAAATATATATATATTATCGAAATATAAATGTATATCATATATATATCAAAAAAAAAAAAAAAAAATACAAAAAAAAATACATCAATTTAGTATACTCGGCATGAATCTGTTCGGATGTAAATTCTGCGAGAAAAT
This sequence comes from Drosophila mulleri, assembly GCA_035047565.1. Taxonomy (NCBI): domain Eukaryota; kingdom Metazoa; phylum Arthropoda; class Insecta; order Diptera; family Drosophilidae; genus Drosophila; species Drosophila mulleri. Next base: position 229,985 of record JAWNPK010000166.1, on the reverse strand, counting down.
TAATGGAGAGAAGATTTGCGATCGTAAGAATTTCGACAGCCTGCTATGGGCACTCGTCACAGTGTTTCAGGTAGACCACATTTGCTATCAGCATATTTATAACTAAACATATATATATATATATTTATAAATATTAAATAAAAATACCACGGCTATACCAATGATTATACATATTTAATAAATAAATATATATATACATATATATATGTGTGTGTGTTTACCACCTAATTTTATGCCATAATCTAACACTTAAATGTTTCAATGAAAACAGTACCAGTTTTTTCTTTTTATTAAATACCAACCAAAAATACCAAAAATTATACCGAAATGTAAGCATTTTGTTTTGTTTGTTTTACGTTCTTTTTAGGCTTTTGTTGAAATGTTAATTTCTTTATTTTGTTTGTGCTAGGTCTTGCAGATAACCGATAACAATAACGATAACAATCATATCGATTATAATTGTTGTGCTTTCTTTTGCGTTCATGAAAACTATTGCTCTGTCTCTCCATATCTCTTCCACTCCTTCTCCCTCTCTCCCTCTCTCTCTCTCTCTCTCTCTCTCTCTCGCTCTCTTTGTCACTCTGTCTGTCTGTGTATTCGGTTTTATGTGTGTTTCAATTTCAATTTGGCCCATGAAAACGCCTGCAAATTGTATTGGAACTTTCGTTGATTTAATTCACTTTGTGCTTTTGTTTGCTTTGTTTTTGGTTTCATTAGATCTCGCACTGATTTGTGGTGTGTAGTCCGTTTGGTGTGGTCTTTATTTTCATTGTGTTTCATTCCATTTCGTTTCGTGCCTGCACGTTGAGCCTAGTTGATGTTGCATGCCAAGTTATTTATCGAGCTACGCGCATACGCATGCCATAAAATATTTTGATCTATATATGTATATACAGCTTTCTCGTATTTATCGTAAAGATCAGCTATCGATTGTAAATATAGCTTAGTTCATAAGGCAGATATATATTCATAAGCTGCACAGGTAAGCATACCAGTTGTGTAGAATCGCCTGCTCTTTTATATATACATATATCCATATCTATATCGATTTCTATATCCATATATTTATTTTTATCTATGTATATCTATCTTTGCATTTACTTACATTGTCTTGCTTAATTGATAAGTGTGTTATCGATCACACCTCCTGCTCTCTATACACACTCACACACGTAAACTCGCTCGACTCCTTGCTCCAACTCGCACACACTCACACTCTCACACCCGCACACACACTCACACATGTTTTTATTCTCTCTCTCTCTCTTTCTCTCTCTCTTTCTCTCTCTCTCTCTCTCTGTGTGTGTTTTTCTCTCTCTCTCTCCCTTGTCTAAGTGTTTATTACTATCAATGTATGCATCTATGGTACATATCTATTGCTATATATACTCTAGATTCTAAGTTGTTTAGAATTTGTATACTCCCCCGTCTACTTAACCTAAAAGCCCTCACACACACACACATATACACCCATACGAAAGAACTATCAACTCTTAACTGTAAACTATATTCCTCTTAAATGAAAACTACACATATCACATACACATACATATGCATACATACATACACATACACATACACACATATATATAATACAAACCTAGTACAGTCTCTAGAGCTTATGAGGTTTACAGAAATTACAAAAAAAATATATATATATTTAAGTATATATACAAAAAAAAAAAACTCTGTAAAATAAAACAGTTTTTTTCTTTGCTCAATCTTTTGCTTCATCAAAAAATTAAAAGTAAAATAGAACACGAAACTCACAGTTTTCTATCCACTCTGTACAGAATAAAACAGCTATACAATCAATTCTATTTCAAAGAATACCCCAATTAACTCCAAGTTTCTTATAAGCTTGAAGTCACCAACAACAACAACAATTACAACAACAATAAAAAAAATTACAAATTATATTTTTTAAATATTACGAAAACGTACAATATATAAATATATACATATATATGTAAATATGTATATATGTATATATATATATATATATATATATATATATATATATATATATATATATATATATACATATATATATATATATATATGTGAGCCCCCGGCTCTACTTAATCTAATCACATATATATACCTACATAATATATATGCATATATATATAATCATAGTCAAATCGCAACTATACATGTATCTATATATCTATAACTGAGTATATATATATATATATATATATATATATATGCATTTAAGCTCAACATATACACTAAAAAAAAAAAAAAGAAAACCTCTCTCTCTCTCAAACAAAAAAAAAAACTGATATATATGATATATAAAACATATATACGTATAAACCTACAGCATACTCGGCATGTATCTGTTTGGCGGTAAGTTTTGTAAATTTTTGGATGAATCCGGACTCGAACGCGAATGCACGTGTCCCGAAATAATCAGCCGACATCCGCAATGTGAATGCGATCGCAAACACTTCAACAACATTTTGTGGGCCACTGTCACAGTTTTTCAAGTAAGAGCAACCAACAATCAATCAACAAAACTCAAACAACATCCATTAAGAGATATATCCAATATACAATATATATATATATATATATATATATATATATATATATATATATATATATATATATATATATATATATATATATATATATATATATATATATATATATATATATATTGTATATATGTATATGTATATACATTCCCAGCTATTTATCTAAGTACAAATCAGACAAAAAGAAAATATTACCCTATATACAATATATATAAATTTTATGGCAAGACATACAGCTCTATCCACAATATATCTAGTTTTCTTCTGTTAACGGATTTTTTAGTTTTAGTTTAGTTACACTTACATCTATATACATTTATATCTACATATATATATATCTATATACTTATATATAAAGAAGAAGACAAAACTTACTCGTTTTTCTAGCTTTAGTTGGTTGGCTCTAAAAAGTTCTTTCGGTTCGGTTGAGTTCTTTTTTAGTTGTCTTCATATCTTTTTAATTAGCCTTCAAATACTTTTTCAATCAAAATGTAGTACTTAGCTAACTTTACATACAAACACTCACACACATATACGTACATACCTACATACCCTCACATACACGCATTTACTTACACCTCACATAGCTGGCCTTTTGAGCGTCCCTCTGGTTTGAAATATGATGAAAATGAGAAAATATTTGATGACTGTGACTATTTCAATATTTGTGAGCCCAACTAATTTACAATTGGAACATGAAAATGTTTGTAAGAGACATCCAGATGAAATTTGAATTGAAATTACATACGCCCAACAATACAAATCGCTATTCAATTATTTTAAGAACAAGCTCGTTCGTTTGTGAACGAATAAAAATTTCGCAAGCTCATAATGGGAATTCGAATTTGATTCCATTCAAAATGTATATTAGATGGAAACCAATCTACTCTCTCTCTGATCAAATGCAAGATCAGTTTCAAAGAACTACTGGCTCATAACGTGAACTAATAAACTACTAATACAATATTTGCCATTTGGCTTGGCAGCTGAGAACAAAGACTATATATTTGACAGTTTTATGAGCACTTTATTTCAGTTGTTGAACTAGCTCTCCCCCTCACTCTCTCAGTCAGTCTTTCCAGTTAGCCAGCTCTCTATCTCTGTCTCTCTTTCTCTCTCTCTCTCGCTCAGATACAGCAACAATTATTCTTTGACAGCTTTATCTCGTTTTCTCTTTCTGATCGCGTCCTTGCTATACACATCTTTCTCTATCTGTCTCCCTCTCGCTCCCTTGCTCTTTCTTTCTCAGCCACTCACACAGACACTCATCTGTATTATAAGCCAAAGTTTCATTTCTTGTTTCTTGCATGTGTTTTCTTCTCAATTGAAAATATTTTCCGCTTTTAGTTCATTCTGTTTTTATATTGATCCTTATGCTCTATATGGAGTATATATGTGGATATATAACTATCTATATATATATACATATATATATATATATCTATAGCTTTCACAAGCAACCCTTTTAGTTTTGGCTTGTTGCCCCGCCCCTATGCCACGCCACGTCTTCAACAGCTTCTGCTTTGTTACTCTTCTTCATGTTATTTTCTCCCAAGTTCTGTGTTTTCGTTCTATCATTTTGCGTTTATGCCTAGCTCACGGTTCTCAATTGCTTTTTGCTGCTGTTTGCGCTTTCCTTAAAATAAAAAAAAAAAAGCATTTAAAAAAAAAAAGAAAAAAACATATATATGTAGAAAAAGAATCATATATTCATGTACAGTCACGACCAAAAAATATATATATTTAAAATAAAAATATCAAAATAAATCATATATATATATATATATATATATATATATATATATATATACTCGAGTTGTATATGAAACCCCATATAGCATCATATTATTGGCACGTCGTGTAAAAAAATACAACGAAAATAAAATTAAAAAAAAAAAAATCAACTATATACATATATATATATATTAACAAAAACAAAAAATATATATACGAAAAAATACCACTTTTAGTATTTAACAAGAGTTTGAATTTCTATATGCAAGATATTTTTTGCGCGCTTTTGCAGCTCTTTAAAGGAATTTTCATTGTTTAGTTTACTAATTCTAATTATTCAGTATTTTCTATGGAATTGGAGTTTGTATTTTGAGTTGAAAACGTGTTTTTTATCGAGTGCTTTGCGTTTTTTAACCACACCACGAATTACGAGTATAATACAATGTACTTTAGATTCGTTCGTTCAATTCAAGTTAACTTTTCGGTTGGTTACTTACAGTGCGTGTCTTTAATCTTAAGATCCTGAGTTCATTTCTTGTTTCGTTTTGTTTTGTGATTGTGCTTTCAGTTGCCAACTGCTTTAACTGCGCCTTGGCCAACTTTTGTGTTTCATACTCCATGTTAAATGTAAATTTGTATCATTCAATATGTCAGAGCTCTAAAAAATAACAACAAAAAATTTAAATAAAATTAAAAAATTATTTAGGGCGAATAGAAAAAACTTTGAAAGTGTTCGAATTCGTAAAAAAAAAGCTTTTTAATTTATTGGCAATAATATTTTTTTCTTTAATTCTTTTGCAAGCAAGAAAACTTACCAAAAGAGTTCTAATATTATTCTGTGTTCAAAGTACTAAACAAAAAAAAAAATTCCAAAAGCCAAGCAGATAGACAGTTAAAGTTATATTACCTAACATTTACAATAATATATATATACATAATCTACCCTACGTATTATCTTAAAATATATTGAATTTTATAATATCTTTAATAATAATCGATAACAAAGAAAGTAAGAAGAAGCAGATATATCTAACATGTTTATTTTTGCGTCTTTTTTTCGCTTCTCCAACATGATGTATTTTCTTTTATGCTCTCTTTTTTCTTATATCAAACTACACACATACACACACAAAAACGTACATACACACATATGTTTATGATGTTTCGTTCTCTTTTTTATGCTTCTTTCGATAACAAATATATATCGTATATATATCGTATCGTATATGAACGTTAACTGCACTACGTTTTGCCGCCCGCAATCCACCTGCAACTGCAACCAAAAAAAATAAAATAAAATAAACAAATAAAAAACATACCAAACATCAACCACAAACAACAAACAACAAAAATGTTTCTAGATACTAACGCAAGAGGATTGGAACGTTGTCCTATTCAATGGCATGGAAAAGACAAGTCATTGGGCCGCATTGTATTTTGTGGCTCTAATGACTTTTGGCAATTACGTGCTGTTTAATTTATTGGTCGCCATTTTGGTTGAGGGATTCAGTTCAGAGGTAGAGTTTTGCCAACATCAACTAATTATGAAAAAAAAAATACTAACAAAAATACTGAAAACTTCTTTTTAAGTACTTCTCACAAAATATCTAAATTTAATTGACTTCCCTTTTCTGTGGCCTCTTTGGTCATCGTTTCACTAGCTTCATTCACTAAATGACCTTTAGACGAAACGATAGCCAGGTCAAATTAATCGATAAACTTTTCAATTGGTCTCTAAAATTGATAAATTCTACTATATTTTGATTTTTATACTAAAACTTGCTTTCTCACTTAAGCTCTCAAGTAACTTTCACTTCTCTAACTTATCGATAAATGATCGATTTCAAGTAACTTAACCACATTTCAATTCTTGCTGTCTTTTTGTTTTTTATTCTTCTTCTGAAAAAATGCACTTAAATTTATATCGATAGCCAATCGATAATTGATTAACAACGAAGCTAACAAAACAATGTTTCAATTATTGCTCTAAATTTACCATTCATTAAGTTTCGATATGTTATCGATAAATCAAAAGCTCAACAAGTTTGATAAACGTTATAATTGAGACAATGTGTTGAAGCGAACATGATAGTTTGCAAAACGATAGACAGCAACGATAACGATAACGATAACGTTGACGAAAAAGTCTAATTTTGAAATTTTGATTCCCTCAGCGAAATGAACGTCGCGAACGCGAACAACGTGAATTGGTTAAGAAACTGCGTGAAGAGACATTAGCCGAAAATTATAGCGATGGTATGTACGATGAATCACGCAGCGAAGCGGATTCATCGACCACAAACGATAGTTACTACGAGGTACGCAATCGCTGGCGCAGTGCCGAGGATGTGCGCAAGGTAAGTGCAAAAGAGAAACGAATCGAAAAGAGAGAGAAAGCGAATGCTAAAGCTCGACTCTGTGACACGCACTGACTGTAAGAGCGACTGAGATAGCATGCATGTCAGGTTGAGTGCGTGTGAGTGCGTGCGAATGCATATGAGTGAATGTGAGTGAGTGCGTGTGCCGTTAAGAGTCCATCACGGTATGTATCCGTCGTCTATTGTCGAACTAGCAGCATCCATGGTCGATTGTTATCGCTCATCGTTTATCGTCTATCGTCACTTTAGCAGCTGCAGGAGTCAGCCGAGCTGAACATCGAAGCCAAGAACAATATCCATCGACAGCGTCTGCTGCAGCCCATCCAGGACTATCAGATCAACGAGCTGCCCGCCCAAGGCGCCAGCTCAGCTTCGCTGGGCAACGCCGGCGACAAGGAGGGCGAAGCCAAGCCGCGTGGCGGCCTCAAAAAGGTAAGTGACACGCTCGACTTCTAGTCAGATGAAGAAGAAGAACAACAACAAGAAAATGAAGTCAAACCCCAACCCAAACGCCCTCCACTTGTACGACAGACATACTCGATCAAGGAGCGACGCAGCGAGGCGCCACGAATATCGAAAATGCGTCTCATACGCGATCCACCGCTCATCACAACCACAGCGGCCACGCCCCAAGATTCGCCAAGCACCACGATGGAGCCGGGCATGAGTTTTCGCCAATGGGGCGACATGGAGGTGAGTTACGCCCAGCCAAGAGATATTATTCTATCAACTACAATATTAGCTTTCGCTAACATTTTAATTGCTTGGTATCGATAAAAATCGATTTTAGCGGGTTTTCAAGCATGACTCGACTTATATATGAGATAGAGATATCAAATTTTGGTTTACAGATTCTTGTGAAATACACGCAGATATGAAACTCTTTAGTTACTAGAACATAGCTGAAAGAAAACACACGATACATAATCACACACAAATCTAGAATATTTTCTTCTTTCAATCTTCAATCTCATTAATTTTGGTGGATAAATAGATTTCTGCAATGTGAATATATAGCTACTACCTTATTCCTATCTATTCAGCCTACTGAAACATATACAACTATAAAAACGAAATTGATTTCAAGTGTTTCTCCTGCATATTGACTGATTTCTTTTGTCTGTGCCGCAGCCCGTGCCGCCGTCGCCGTCGCTGCTGAAGCCACCGAACATATTCAGCGGCGGGCAGCGGGTTCTGGACGAGGGCATCCCGGCCATAGATCTCATACCGCCATCGCCGGTGCTGGCGCACAAGCCACTCAACATACTGAACGCCAGCCAGCTGCAGGGGCATGCGGGCACTGTGGGTGGCCTGGGTGGAGCAGGAGTTGCCGCGGGCATCGGTGCTGGTGGTGGTGTTGGTGGTGGGGGTGGGGGTGGTGTTGGCGGTGCTGCGGCTGGGCTCAGTGGCGCTGCGGCTGGCAGCTCCAGCCTGTCCAGCGGCAGCAGCAATCAGCTGAGCAGCCTGCTGCCCAGCGCCCTGGCCAGCAGCATGCACAGCGTCATCATCGACGACATCTCGAAGAATTCCAGCACGAGTGCCGCAGCCACGCCCATCTATGTGCCCACCATATCGTCGGTGGCATCGACACTGCAGCCGCCAACCGAGAGCCACAGCCACAGCCTCAATCTATCCGAATTGTCGCTCAGCTCAGCTGCAGGCGGCGCCGGTGGCAGCGTCGGCTCGACCAGCTCTTCCAGCGAACGTCTGCCGCTGGCACCGCCGAGCAGCTTCAAGCAGCGCTTCCGCCGCTCCAGCTCCAAGAAGCGGCCCAGCCCGCACCCACAGCGGCCCGACGAGCAGCCCCTGGCCGACGAGGAGGAGCCCCAGCTGAACAACGGCAGCGGCGACAGCAGCTACCTCCTGCGCAGCAGCCCGGTGCCCCCAATGGGCGTGGCAGCCGGCGGCACAGGTGCCAAGGACACGAACCGCCTGAGTCCACAGAACTCGATTCGCCGGCTCTCCAACACGCTGAGCATCGGCAGCGGCCCGGGCAGCCGACGCGCCTCGGCGTGCATCTTCAACTCGCAGGTGTATCAGAACCTGAACCAGCCGCCGAAGCTGAGGGCGGGCGCGGGCCAGCGGCGCATGAGCTCCATTGAGCTGGCCTTCAGCAAGACGTCGCACCTGAACCTGCACAATCTGGAGGCGAATCGCAAGTCGTTGTCCTACACCAACTCGAAAATCGACCTGGACAAATGGCAAAAGTCCTACATGACCCTCAACGAACCAGACATGCTGCAACAGTACATGGAGGCGCGCGACAAGCGCAAGAACTCCATCAGCCACTACAATCTGAAGAAGCGACTCGAGGAGAAGGAGCTGCAACAGCTACAGCAGCTGCACCAGCAGCAACTGCAACAGCAACATCACCAGCAACTGCAGCAACAGCAGCCACAGCAGCTGGAATCCCAGCTGCCGCCGCAGCAGCTGGCCAAGGAGCTGCAGCTGCTGTCCATGCAACGACATTCCATGGTGCCATGCGGCTCTAGCGGGGAGCACGTCTCGAAGCTCAAGATGGTCATACAGCGTCTCACGCCCAAGCACTTTACCGCCGAGCGGGAGTCCTACTCCATGTACATCTTTCCGGAGGACAACAGGTGCGTCTCTCAGCTATTTATGCTGCAGCTAAAGCTGATTCTGCTTTAAGCTTGAAGTGAGCTTTCAGACATATTGCGCAAGCTTCGATAAAGCTTTATGTTAGCTTCAAGGGAGTTTTCGAAAGAGCTGGAATTAGGTTTCTGCGAGGCACGTAGAGTTTTAAGTCGTGCTTAAGCGAATATCAGATGAGCATGTCGGTCGCAAGCCATGCGCTCGTTTTAGCAAAAGCTTCAAGTGAACTTAAACGCGATTCAAGTGAGCTTTGCATATGCCACACTCTCCGTTTCAAGACGAGCTTCAAACAGCTTAAGTTTAACTGTTAACTAATTTCAATTCAATTTTCGATAAAACTTACCCCAAAGCTTAGGCATAGCTCAAACGGCTTTCGTGTTCATAATTAAGTTAAAAGCTCTTACTATAGCAGTTAAGCTTTCATCAGCATTGCTTTAAAGTCATATACATATATAAAGAAATTGAAACACATTTCCTATTCAATAAATCAACAGCTACAAATTTGTGTTTCTCATTCCAACTGACTTTTGCCAAAGCAACAGAAATCAATTGCACTTCAGACTGTCGCACGTTTCACAGTTCGATTTCATTTTCAATTTTCATTCGTGAGCTGCGCATCGGAAAAGCTGTAATTCAATTATAGAACTTTGTTGCAATTTGAGCTGATGTCCCTTTCTCTATTTTTCCGTTTCCCCCTTTTTCTCCTTCTCTTTCTCTGTGTGTTTGTGTTTGTCAACAGGTTCCGGCAGATCTGCACGTGGTTCGTGAACCAAAAGTGGTTCGACAATGTTGTGCTGCTCTTTATAGCGCTCAACTGCATAACTCTAGCCATGGAAAGACCAAACATCCCTCCAAACAGCACCGAACGAGTGTTCCTAGCAACAGCCAACTACGTGTTCACCGTCGTCTTTACTGTCGAAATGTTCATTAAGGTAAGTTCAACTAGTTCACCAACAGTATCAGTACACTCGGCGAAAAATAGATGGTATGATATATGATATAGGATATATGATATATGATATATGATATATGATATATGATATATGATATATGATATATGATATATGATATATGATATATGATATATGATATATGATATATGATATATGATATATGATATATGATATATGATATATGATATATGATATATGATATATGATATATGATATATGATATATGATATATGATATATGATATATGATATATGATATATGATATATGATATATGATATATGATATATGATATATGATATATGATATATGATATATGATATATGATATATGATATATGATATATGATATATGATATATGATATATGATATATGATATATGATATATGATATATGATATATGATATATGATATATGATATATGATATATGATATATGATATATGATATATGATATATGATATATGATATATGATATATGATATATGATATATGATATATGATATATGATATATGATATATGATATATGATATATGATATATGATATATGATATATGATATATGATATATGATATATGATATATGATATATGATATATGATATATGATATATGATATATGATATATGATATATGATATATGATATATGATATATGATATATGATATATGATATATGATATATGATATATGATATATGATATATGATATATGATATATGATCTCTACTCTGTTTCAAATAAGTTACATACATATATCCTCTGTCCCTGCAATTTCGCTCAGTGTATTGTGCATTTCGCAATTTGTAATTGAATTTTGAGTATTCATGAAATCTGATTGCATTCACAGGTAGTTGCCACGGGCATGTTTTATGGCCCGGATGCATATTTCACGTCCGGCTGGAATATAATGGATGGATCTTTGGTTACAATTTCGATAATTGATTTGTTAATGTCATTGATTAGCGAGTCGAGCCCGAGGATATTTGGGATTTTAAGGGTAAGTTTGTAGGTGGGCCGGCGTGGCAAATCTAAAAACGTGGCATCGAAATGCCATCAGCGACTGCTACATGCCACTTGCCACTTGCCACATGCCACATGCCACATGCAGCATGCAACTGAATGCAGCGCCCAACAAATGTGCGAGCCACTAATTCAACAACTCGAACCACGCACCACGCAAAATATTAAAAAAAAACAAGTTCAAATGCGGAATCATAAAAAACAAAAAATCTAGAAAAGCTAAGAAAAGCTCTAGCAATTGCTCGCTCGCTCGCTCGCTCGTTCGCCCGCTCTCTCGCTCTTTCTCTCTCTCTCTCTCATCTTTATATCTTTCTCTCTTTAGCTAACTGTTTCTTACATTGCTATCGCTATCTCTGTCTAACGCACACATTTCTCGTCTCGTCTCGCCGTAAAGTGCACACAAATCTTTCAACAACTTTCTCTCTCTCTTCCACCCTCTGAAACTTTATCTCTTTCTATCTCTCTATCTCATTCTCTCTCTCTCTCTCTCTCAAAAAATATATATATATTTACCTCTGTATTTATATATATCTATGTCTCTATTGTATTTGAATTGGGTATTCGTATCTTAATCTTAACATTAATCAAAAAACAAAACCAATCTGCAGGTAAATTCTCGCTGCTATATCATTTAATGGCAAATCCAATATCTAAAGCATTAATACAATTTATTTGTCTGTATGTGTGTGTGTGTATGTAGAGTCCCCTAAGAACTGTTGATATCCTTTTCAAATATGTAAAACGTTGACCTCACTTTCATGCCATAATTCGTTGTATATATAAATAGATTTACATATCTTTACGGTTCGATTTGCATTGCTTTACGACCCTGTCATGCCTCAACCCCGCACAACTTTCACTTATAAATACAACATAACCTCACATTTTGTACGTTTACTTGTCGAAGCTGTAAAGTCTATTGAAGTAAGTCCTCAAGCTGACTAGAAAGCTTGTATGAAACCAGAGTTCCTTTCCATATTGGCTTCTGCGACACTCCTAAACCCTTCTATGTTGTCTTTTACAACATAGAATGGACTTTACGGCTCCGATATTTGCGAACTAATGCTCGACCATTCGTTGTCATTAACTAAGTTTACTTTTAGTACTACTTTGACATGCCAGCTGCTCTGCAACCACTTGCATTGCAATCACTATTCCATTTCCAATTGTTTCATGTTGTAAATCTTACCGAAACATTCTTTTTAGCACATATTTTACTTTAATCTTTTGGCATCTATATTCTCATTACTCCCACGACACATAACAACCATAGTTCCATTTATGTTTGTTCCAAGCTATTATATCATTGTTGTTAGTCCAAAACACCATACCCCTCTAAGCTATTATCGCTCTGTTACTATCTTTTAATAGTTTTGTTGGAATATTCCAATTCCGTGTGTTTCCAGTTAATTGTTTATAGTCCGATTTCTATCGCCCCCGGTAGCTATCAGCTAGTTATAATCAATATCATTCCATATTCATATATCCGATTCCACTGGTTCCATTTTTCACTCCTTCCATCTTCCAATAGACCGAAACTAGATCATAAACATTCCATTATATTTTCCTTACATATGCATTGTCATCGTTCCAATCGATTTTTCCTAATTCCATTCGTTCCTGACCAAAAACCATCAGTTATGCTCCATGTTATTTCAGCTTTTAAATTGCACATATGTACATACAGTTTACAGTACTTTTGCCTCGATCATGTTCCATTTCCATTCATGCCATGCCATTGTTCCGCAAGCATTTTGCTGATCAAGCATTTGTTAAAAAGTATATACGCTTTGGAATACCAAATCGTTTGATTACGAGTGTGTTCCAAATTCCAAATCGTTTCCCTTCAATATATATGTATATATTCCCCGTAAAGCTCAAGTAGCTGAAGTCTATGCTAGCATACAAATGTTCCACAATCATGTTGCTTTGCCTAGTTCTGTTCTTTTGTGTTGTTCCCATTCCACTCGTTTCAGTTGCTATGACCGCTTCACGATGTGATGCGCCAACGATTCGTTGTACTTAAACGAAATCCGAAAACAGATCAACTGCAATCGAACTAATACTGATTCAATGCGTGTTCCAAACCCAATTGTTGTTCGCAGGTGTTTCGTCTACTTCGTTCCCTACGGCCGCTGCGTGTGATCAACCGAGCGCCGGGTCTGAAACTAGTCGTTCAAACGCTCTTATCATCCCTGCGTCCCATCGGGAACATCGTGCTGATCTGTTGCACCTTCTTCATCATCTTTGGCATCCTCGGCGTCCAGCTGTTCAAGGGCACCTTCTTCTACTGCGAGGGCGAGAACATTAAGAACGTACGAAACGCCGACGAGTGCCGTCGCATACCGGGCAACGTCTGGACGAATCGCAAATACAATTTCGATGACCTCGGCAAGGCACTGATGTCCCTCTTCGTGCTCAGCTCCCGCGACGGCTGGGTGAACATCATGTACACGGGCCTCGATGCCGTCGGCGTCGACCAACAGCCGATCGTCAACTACAACGAGTGGCGCCTACTGTACTTCATAGCGTTCATATTGCTGGTCGGCTTCTTTGTGCTGAACATGTTTGTGGGCGTGGTGGTGGAGAACTTCCACCGTTGCCGCGAAGAGCAAGAGAAGGAGGAGAAGATCCGGCGAGCCGCCAAGCGAGCGCTCCAAATGGAAAAGAAGCGCCGGCGCATGCACGAGCCGCCCTACTACACCAACTACTCACCCACGCGAATGTTCGTGCACAATGTGGTCACATCGAAGTACTTCGACCTGGCCATAGCCGCCGTCATCGGGCTGAATGTGGTTACGATGGCCATGGAGTACTACAAGATGCCCATTCCGCTGCAATACGCCCTGAAGATCTTCAACTACTTCTTCACGGCCGTCTTCATACTGGAGGCGAACATGAAGCTGGTGGCACTGGGCTGGCGGCTCTACCTGAAGGATCGCTGGAATCAGCTGGACGTGGGCATTGTTCTGCTCTCGATTGTGGGCATTGTCCTCGAGGAGCTGGAGACGAACATCATCCCCATTAACCCGACGATAATACGCGTGATGCGCGTGCTGCGCATCGCCCGCGTCCTGAAGCTACTGAAAATGGCGAAGGGCATACGGGCGCTACTGGACACCGTCATGCAGGCCCTGCCCCAGGTGGGCAACTTGGGGCTGCTCTTCTTCCTGCTGTTCTTCATATTCGCGGCGCTGGGCGTGGAGCTGTTTGGCCGGCTCGAGTGCTCCGACGAGATACCCTGCCAGGGACTTGGCGAGCATGCGCACTTCGCCAACTTTGGCATGGCTTTCCTCACATTGTTTCGCGTAGCGACTGGCGACAACTGGAACGGCATCATGAAGGACACGCTGAGGGATAACTGCGATGACGCCGCCGATTGCGTGCGCAATTGCTGCGTCAGCTCATTTATTGCTCCCATATTCTTTGTGATATTCGTTCTAATGGCGCAATTCGTTTTAGTGAACGTCGTCGTGGCTGTTTTGATGAAACATCTCGAGGAGAGCCACAAGCAAATGGAAGACGAGCTCGACATGGAGGTGGAGCTGGAGCGCGAGCTGGTGCGCGAACAGGAATTTGCCCAGGAGCAAAAACTGTGCCAGCAGCTGGCGGAGGCGCAGGCCAAGCTGCCCGCACCGCCCAGACCCCTGGCCAAGGTCAAATCCCTGCCCAAGAACTTCATCTACAGCACGCCCTCGCTGGACAAGAAGTTCCCGAGCGCCAGTCTCACTGGCAGCACCGCCAACAACATTGCCGCCGGCGCTGGCCAGCGCCGTCAAACCGTGCAATACTTCAACCAGCAACAGCAGCAGCAACACCAGCAACAGCAACAACAGCAGCTGCAGCAGCAGCATCCACATCAACAGCAGCAGCAGCAGCAGCATCATCTGAGCCTGGCTGAGATGGGCAGCGCGCTGACGCCTCAGAGCCTGAGCGCACGGTTGGGGGAGCCCTTCGGGGGCGCTATGACGGCAGCTGGAAGCGGTCCGGGCTCTGAGCTGCTGGGCTTGCAGCTGCCGCCATTGGGCCGCCGCGGGCGACGCGCCTCCGCCGCCGCCGGGTTCCGTAAGCGCGGCGTGCTGTCCAAGGAGCGATCGCTCGACGAGCAGGCCATCAGGCGACGCAACCTGGAGGCGAAGCGCACCAGTTGCGACTCGTTGCCTTGGGGCGGCGATGCGCTCGACTATAGGCGTGGCACCATATTCGAGAGCCTCGAATCGGATCCCGCCTCCAGCTACGACCTGGACGTGCGCAGCATACGCAGCGCTGAGGTCTCCAGGCCGCGCGACGACGACGAGACGCTGGAGCCGCTGGCTGTGGTCAGTGCTCTAGTCCAGCCAACGGCAACGCCATCGTCGCCCCCCATAACAACAGCCACGCCCACGCCCACGCCCACGCCAACATCAACGTCTATGCCTCAGCCCCAGTCACAGCCCCAGTCACAGTCACAGTCACAGCCACAACAGCAGCATCCACGCCGACCCTTTGGCTGGTCACAGTCGGTGGATCAGGGCTGCCTGCTGGGCCCCGGCGGACGCAGCAGCTTGCTGCTCTCGGTGCCACGTTCGATGCCCCCTCGCAGTCGCAGCGGCAGCACGAAGCAGCTCTTCAAGCAGCAGGCGCTCGATGAGGACGCCGACATGGATGAGAACTCGCTGCTGTTGCCCGCCACGCATCTGGCAGCAACTGTTGCTCCCAGCTCGGAGCACCCAACGGCAACAGCAACATCAGCGGCAGCGGCAGCGGCAGCAGCAGCGAGCGACGTTGACGGCGACAGCGATGTCGTCGACGTCAGCAGCGCAGCGGGCCTAAGCAAATCCGATTCAGCGGACATCATGCGCATCATCAGCGAGCGCAGACGCATGGATCAGCGGGATCAGTGCGGGAACGAGGACAGCGACTACAATGAGCTCCTCCTGGTCAAATCGCCGCAATCCTCAGCGGATTAAGCCCGTCGAGAGAGCAGAGACCACTCTCTCTCACAATCTCTCACTCTCTGCGTCACTCTGTCATCCAATCATCATACTTTAAAGCAGGCTTACTATAAGTAGTTTTAAGCATTATCGATAAACGATAACACGACAACAAAAAACTCGCCTGTTAGCATAAGCCATCCATAGTCGTATCCCTCCACCGCACACATTCTCTCCCTCACTCAACCGCACACAGGCTTGCTGGGAGTGTGTTATGCGCATTTGTGTTTTATCGATAAACGATAACGGAATATCAAGAAGCAAGCCTGTTACAGGTTACTGTTTTATACATATATCTATCTCGCTCGATCGCACACTCCTTTTGCAGAGAGACACATAATCAGATAGTATAGAGCTCCAATGAAACTTCAATAAACGATAACACTTGGCTGATTTTGTTACAGCTTTCTCACTCTCACCAAGAGAGTATTTCATGTGCATTTAAGCATTACCAGTGCATCGGTAGGGCAAGTAAATCAATCAGTCTCAATTGCTCTTCCTTTTTTTTCAATTTTACATTATCGATTAATCGATAACACATAGCAAGTCTGTGCTAGCAGCTACTCTCCCTCTCTCAGAGGCTTTCGCTAATATACAGACTTGCCAGCAGAGAGTTCCATGCGCATTTAAGTATTTTCGATTAATCGATAACACATTAATAAAATAATAAATAGAAGCAAGCCCGTTAGCATACACTCTCTACTCTATTCTCACACACACTTTCGTAACTATAACATTAGGATACTTTCCAAGTGCTCAGTTTGAAGAAGGGGGGAAAAAAACAAAACGACGAACAGAAGGAGGAGAAGAAAAAAAGGAAACTAAAACGTTAGCTTTTAGGCAATAACGATTAACGATTAACGATAAACATTACTCACTAGCGGTTAGGTGTTTAACTGTAACTATAACTATACAAATTAACTATAACGATAACGATTACAATTACGATAACTACTCATCGAGCGTTCTCTACCAAAACAAAACAAACAACAAATTGTCAACTGTTTTTAGTGCAATCTACGGTTTTCATAAGTTTAGCAGAAACGAAACAAAATCTGAAAAAAATACTACAAATATACTTAAAAATATGCAAATAAGTACTAAACACAAATCAATCGTTGCTTAGAGCGTTTTCCGTTTCAACCTCAAAATGAATAAGAAAAACCAAAAGCTGATGTATGATGATTATATAGAAATAAATGTATGTATATATCCATATATATATATGAATATATATATATATATATATATATATATATATATATATATATATATATATATATATATATATATATATATATGTATATGTATATACATATATATGTATACATATATATATATATATAGATATAAAATAAAATAAATATATATCTATATATATACTGAAAAAAATCATCAACTCTGTGATTAGCTCTTAAAGTTTAAATGGATTTATATAAAAAGATGAAGGAGAAGAAGCAAAAACAATTAAAGTACTAGAGTATGTATATAGAGCATCTTATACATATATATATATATATATATATACTATATGTGTTGTCTGGTATTTTATGTAGTCTAGCATTATTATTGATGAAGTATTCAGTATAACAAATACACAAACAAATGGATAAGCAATAGAAAATCATTTTTTTTTTTTTTTGTAGCTCGTTAAGATGGTATAAACTAACTTTAAACACAACTCTCATGATACATACTAAAATACCAACAAAAACAGACAGAAAACAAGCATACCATGCAAATACCGAAATTTTACCGCTTTGTGCGTAAGCCCAAATAATTGATATAACAAAAACAAATACGAATTTACATACATAGGTACTTAACACACACACACACACACACACACACACACAGCAGCAGCAGCAGCAACTGGCGTTGCTCATTTTAGACAATCTTTCGTGCACCTCTAGCGCGCTATCCTTCTGGCCTTTACCCCGGCGCTGTCTCAACTCTCGCTCATTTACACACAAATTGTGCCAAAAATGCAACAACAAGAAAATACTTTAAAAATACTAAGAACACACAAACTCAGAAAGTAAGGGTAATTAGTGTACGTTAAGGTTTTTGAGTAGTCCAAAACGCAGAGATCGGTAACTATTAAAATCATAAGCCAAATAAGCCAAATCATAAGCCTAAAAAAAAAAACAAATAATAATAATAATAATAATATCAAAACAAATAAATAAAACTGAAAAATAATACAACAAACATTAAAATTATAAAAAGTACCAGAAATTCCTTTAAACGAAGAATTATGCAAATTGGAAAAATACATAGCCAAAAATTACTGAAAAGTATTTAATACACAAAAGAAATGAACAATATTTAAAAATAAAATCAGCGCAACATACACAAAAAATAATTCACAAATACTGCAAGTTACCCGAGAAAATACTAAAAGAGAAGCTGGCTCAGAAAACCCTAAACACACTACAAACCATTTTTTTTTCTTAGTGTAGCTTCAAGAAAACGTAGATTCAACCTTGTTGTCTGTATATGCATGAATATATGTATGTATAAATATATATATATACATATACATACGTACACGTATGTATATAAGTGTATACATATATACATAGTAAGCCAACTTCAAATTGATAAACTGAAGAACTTTATGGCGTAGCATTTATAAAAAGTAGTAGAAATTTACAATAAAGAAACAACAAAAATACTGTAGCAATTGCTACCTATGTAGAGTATATAGTATATATACATATATATATAGTTTATATATATACATTTATATATGTGTGTATATATATATATATATATATATATATATATAATGTGACTCTATCAACGAATTACCATAGCTAAGCCAAAAGGAAGAAAGAAAGTTAGCGAAACTCTGTTTAAGACGAGTTCTCAAAAAGAAGGAGGAAGACCTTGAACTTAGATATGTAGCATGAAAAACTGTCAATTTAATAGCATGATCTGAAAGACGCGTAAGGTACGGAAGTAGTAGTCGCTGTAGATGGAAAAGAAGAAGAAAAACGCATTTGTACACTCTTTGTAAAAATCGATATGTCGATAGTTCGATAGACGAAACCACAAATGCCCAAATTTAGAGAAACTTTTGACACAATACAACACCTGGAACAAATCGAACTTACAAAATCCGAACAACACAAAATTTAATTATATAATAATTTCATCTGTGCCTTTCTCTATGAATATACATATATATCGATATATATATATTGAGCTCTATGTATATACATATATACACTAAATACAAATCATGATATATACCTTACTACTATACTATATATTATATCTATATACTTCACATGTGCTCTTCTTTACAAACTCTTCCTCTCTCTTTTTCACATACCCTGCACAAATCGATAATGTATCGATTACAGGATCACAGAGACAGTAAGCTGCTCAATCTATCTTGTATTACTCTCACTCTCTCCATCACTCTCTCTCTCTCTCTCTCGATCATATTTGATCCATCAAATAAATCGATTATTTATCGATAGCACAGATGAGAGATCAGTTTCTCTAGCAAATTGAAATAAACTGCTTTATCTGTGAAAATTCTTAGCAAGCAGGTCGACTAGCTGTTAAATATATAACATGCACTTTGCATGTGGCAGAGCTTTTATTGACTTTTCAGTCTCTTGTTGAACTTAAGTTTAAGATCTGATTGCCTCCAGCTTAGACTTGATGTTAAGCTTGACACGAACCTTAGCTGTGAAGCCAAATTGTTAAACAACTCTTAAAATTACGATATGATAGGACGTGGTGATAATATGAATAACAGACGAACACACATACACTCACACACAATCTCTCTATCGCCCTCTCCCTCATTCGCTCTCCTCCCCACTCAAATACTGTTTATAGTCTCATCTGCTTCTGTTTGACATTCGTTTGTTAGCTAAACAAAAGTTATTAAAAAAAGATAAAAAGCATAACTTTTTTTGTCTTGTTGATTAATTATTAGGTAAAAAAGGCAGTAACAAAATTAGACAAAAAATTCATATGAAGAAAAAATTAAAAAAAAAAAAAAAAAAAAAAAAAATAGAAATTTGAATTTAAAAGGAAAAAAACATATATATATAAATTTGCTTTTAGCCAAAACAAATAATCAAAAAAGAAAAAAAAGATTAATTATGTAAATGTTGAAAAAAAAAATCAAGCGAAATAAAATAATAAAAGAAAAAGTGAGTAAAAAAAATTGAGCACTTGTTCCAGCCTGTCCCTAGCCTAGTTATAAATGAAAAGTAATAACCAGAAAAGTAAAACACAAAAACTGTTGAAACGGCAAACAAAATCATTTGAAAACATAAATAAATAAATAAATAAATAAGAATTACATAGTTGTAAAATATGGTTGAAACTACCACAGAAATCGCTCTACATATGCCTCCAATACACACATACACACACACATACATACATACATACATACACACACACACACACACATATATATTTGAATATGTATATAAGCAAAGCAAAGAGCATTATGAATTAAACAGAAATTTTGAAAAGAAAGCTTGAGCATTCATTGTACTCATTTATTGCGTAAGTGGCGCCATCTACCGCAAGGCGGCGGCAACGGGCACTGCTTTGCACCGCTTGCAAGCAGTGCAGAGTGCAGACGGCATCGCGAGCTCCACTTAAATTGCTTTGACAACTGTCGTTGCAGTTTAGCTGAATGAGGGAGGTGTGTTTGTTTCATACACCCATAGAATACCCTGTAACTATTACAGAGAGGGTATATATGCAATGTGGAAGGCTTTAAGTAAGTATGTCTATGATAGGCAATGGCGCCGAGTTGACTCATTGGACAAGTAAGTACATGTGTCGACTTTATGTTACATAAAAGCAAATGGTGGGATGGCGCATCACACATTTCGTGTCTCACTTGCTGCTTAAAGTTGCACAGGGTATTCGCTCGGGTACATCTCTCCGCTTTTCTCGTCTGTCTGTGGACGTTGCGTTTCTCTGTGGACTCTCTTGTGCTGCTTTGTCTTACGCTAAATTTTCTCTTTGTTGCGTAAGAGGGAATCAACTGCCACGCCCCCTCCCCCTTATTTTACAGCCCGCTAAAGACAAGTGAAAATATTTTGGTGCCGACTTTTATAACTGAGATCCCCCTCTCTCAGTTGCATTTACACCCCCTCCTATTACACCTGCGCCCGTCCTCTCTCCGCCCTCCTCCTCGCTCTCTCTCTCCCTCTGACCCCATCAATGGCTTCAGGCAATCGGCGCTCATCTGCCTTCTGTCTTGAGTTGACTCGCCTCATCTCGCCTCGCCTCACCTCAACCCGAGTCGGCTTGATCTCGGGCTCGCGTTTGCGTTTTTAATTAACGGCGCTTTTTTCTATTGCTTCATGAAAGATTGCAAATGAAGTAATTATCAAAAAAAAAAAAAAAAACAAAACAAAAAAGAAAACAATGAATAAAAGAAGAAACAGATGAGACCAAGCGACAAATTAAAAAAAAAAAAAGAGATGAAAAAACAAACATAAATGCCGAAGATGACCAAATGATATAAAACGACAGCAGCAACAACAACAACAACAACAGCAACTGAAGCTAACATAACTTCAGTTACGACGTAAGAAAAATTAACGGCATTTGATTCAGTTTTCAGCCAGAGTAGTTCGAGTTGTTTGTTGTTGTTGCTGCATTGCTGAACGTTTTCCTTGGCGTGAAATGCGTTCATGGTCAGAGTGTCAAACGTGATGTAACGGCACTTTATTCACTGACCCTAAACGAATTTATAGATAGATAAAGATAGGGAGAGAGAGAGAGAGAGAAGGAGAATGAAAAACAGACACAGATCAAGGAAATGGGCAAAGTAGAGGTTATAAAAGAGTAAACTGAAGAGAGGGAAGACGACAAAACAAGAGTGAAAGGGAGAGAAAATGAGAGAGTGAGAGAAAATAACAGAAACAGTGAGAGGAAGAAGATAGAGATAAAGAGAGAGAGAGAGATAGAGAAAGAGAAATACAACGTTGGGAGAGTGAGATAAACTCGCTCTTCATAACGTAGAAAAGTCAAAAGAAAGGGAAGGAGAAGGAGAAGACAGTGAGAGAAAAAAGCTTATTGCTTCAAGAAGAAAGAAAACGAGGAAATATAAGAGAAATTCAAAAAAGCATGGAGAAGCATAAAAGGGGAAATAGGAGAGCAGGAGAACAAACACAGACGGACAGAAGGAGAGAATCAAGAAAGTGTATGAAGTAAAGGATGAGATAAATAAAAGGAAAGAAACGGAAAGAGTGTGACACAGATTGTGGTAGTAAACGAGAATGATGCATATGAAGAGGGAAGCGAATGAATGAAAATTGAGTTTAATTTAGAGCATTAGCGAGCAAGGGAGAGTGATTGACGGATAACCAGAGATAGAAAGGGACCCCGAGAGATACAGCACAAACTATAAATCGCTCGATATACATATATACATATACATATATGTATATCTATATCGATAATCATCAAAGTTTTGTGCGATACCAAATGAAAACGAACTCAAATCTGAACAATAAGAGACATGGGACTATTCTGCAATCGAATTACTATTCAATTTGCTTTTATGCGCAACAGCTCGAATCAGTCGAATCATGAACGACTTGAACTACTTCGCATCAAGTAATCATAATTATGTAAAGATCCGTTATCTTCAATCATATCATTATGCAAACAACTTTAATTATGGCCGCCGTCATAAAAACGCTTTCAACACTGCTCGCAACAGCCGCCAAAAAAAATAAACAGTGTTGCAAAAGCGCGACAGATCGTTGAGCACACGAACAGAGTCCAAAGTTCAAATGAAAAGTGCGCGAATTGATGGCTAAAGACGCGACATTTCGAAGTGGATATACTATTGTATGTATATGGTATATGTATACCAGGATATGAGCCTCCTCTATTAAGGACATTACTATGGACCTTGTGACTAAGACGGAAGCTTCCGTCGATTTAGAATCTATGAGATTGCAAAATAGCTGCATCTAGAGATGACCTACTCCACTCTACTGCAGCTCTAGAAATACATACATATATACATACAATATATATATTTAAATAACGCCCGAGCGAGCATCGTGCAGTCGATGAGGCCCGCTGGCAATATTCTGAATGATCTTCGCTCGATCACAATTCCAACTTTGATTTTCACACATTTCGGTGGATTGCCGCCGACGCCGCCGCCGCCGCCGCCTCTCCCGCAACACGCGATTCACGCACCGGCTCTTTATTTGCATACGAATACTCGTCGGGTATTCGTTTATTCGTATTCGTATATTCATTTAGTACTCGTATATTTGTATTTGGGCTTTAGTAGCACTTTATTATTTATTCATTGTTAAGCTGAGCTTTAGTTGCTTTTGTTGTTGGTTGTTTTTTTTTTTTTTTTTTTTCTTTTAATTTTGTTTCTTGACACTTTCACTTTTCTCATTAAAATATGAGACCGGGCCGAGACAGGTTTTTTTTCCACCTGAGAGGCAATAGTACAATGCGTTAACGAATATGCGAATGTGGATCTGACTATGACCCGATAACAAACAATATAAGGAGATACATATGTATATATTATCATATGGCATACCACATATGTAATGTGCGTATCTCATATCTACATGTCTCTCTCTCTCTCTCTCTCTCTCTCTCTCTCTCTCTCTCTCTCTCTCTCTCTCAAGCTCTTAATACTTGAATAGTATGCTTCTCAACGCCTCTCTTTTAAGCATCAAGTCTCTCTCAGTCTCATCGTTTCTCCTTTCCTTTATATATAAATCTCATTGTACTACTCTCTCTGTACCTCTGCCGCTCTCTCTCTCTCTCTTTTTCACTCTCTTAGATATCTCTCTATCTCTTTCGTCTCCATATATGATATCATTTATCTCTCTTTTATTCCACTCGCTCTTCCGCTCTCTCTCTTTCTCTCTCTCTTTCTCTGTCTTTCTCCGTATCATGCTCTGTATCATTCTATCTCTCGACTAATCTGTACCGCTCTCTCTCTCTCTCTCCCTCCCTCTTTTTCTCTCTCAACTAGCACACTATATCTAGGATAGGATATCTACTAGTCGTGCCAACTCTCCGAAATTACTTCATTTTCGAATTGTGTCAACCTTTATGAGTACTCCACAACCAATCGATGCATTTCAACTCTTCGCTACGAAAATGAACAGAAACCTGTTTCCCATTTCGATCTGGCATTCGGTGAATTCTTCTTGTCTTCTGCTTCTTGTCGCATCTTCCGAAAATGCACTTTATTCGCCCTTCGCACACATATCACATCAGACATATGTGTGTTTGTATATACCTCTACATGAGCACACACACACACACACAAACACATTGCCCAGCTCATAATTATGGAGAATTCCAGTCGTGGCTGCACTTTTTGGCAGTGTTTGTATACCCTGTGCTCAGTAACCCAGTGGGGTATGTTGGCGCGGGCACAAAGAAGATTTCACCTAGACTTTAGTTGTGTCTCTAGGAATCTATGTGAACGCCTGATGACCCTTTAAGATTTCGGTCTACATATATGCCTAGCTCGAAGACCCTAAGAGTTATATGCATCAATACATATAGGTGGAATAAATCATGTTTTGGAACCAACTGTAAGTGACCTTTGTAAATCTGTGAATTTGGCCATAAAGAAAGTTTTCATTTCAACCAAAAAGCGTAACTAGCTACACTTCTGGGCCGCTCTGGTTACAGGGTATCGTTTGTTTGTTCCAGTAGATTCAATAAATTTCATTTTAGATCTTCAAGAACCGGTTTCTCGCCTCCCAGCCTCACGATAATGGTAAAGCTCTAGCACCGCAGGAGCGACAAGCATTGTGGTTGTATTTTCCCAACTTTTCATGTTATTTCGCCTGTTTTTGGAAAATTGAAAATACTTTTGCACGACATTTGGAGATCTTTAGTATTACACAATGGGTTTGCAAAGCAAAAGAAGGGGAGAGGAAGTGAGACAGCGAGAGGGAGATGGGATAAGCTGTTTTCTGTTGTTTGCCAACTGGAATCGAGCTTTGTGCCTCAAGACGAGGCTAAAATGGTAACTGAGGCTGTGACTGCAGCACGTTCAGTTATATATACATATATATATATATATATGTGTGTGTGTGTGTAAACGGGTCAACAACAGCCAAAACAGTTGCCACAAAATAAAGTTTTGGAACAGAAATCTGAAATTCCCCCTTCTCGCTTTATAGATGAGATTAATGAACTAAATGTGAGCTTAAGCACCTTCATTAGCAGTTTTTACATTTGTCACGGTATTCACAGTGAGTGAGTGAATGAGCGAATGAGTGAATAAGTGAATGAATGAATGCCCTTTGGCCGATTGATTGATCTGTGTTTGATGATGTGATGGAAATTGGTTAATTCATTAATACTTAATCAATTTTTCATCTTTACGTGAATTGCTTGACTACTATTCATAGGCAATTGCAATTAATTCATTCATTCCATTTCTGGATCTGTTCATTCACAGTATTCATTTAGCTTGTCTTCCTTTGGTTGATTGATAATTTATTATTCATTCACACTGCTATTCATTCATACACATATAGTATTCAAGAATTCACTTGCGTCTTTTCTTTTTTTTTTTGTGAGTTAAATTTGTTCACTTTTTACTCAGTGATTATTTATTTTGCATGCATGCTTAAATTCATATATTCACAAAAAGTATCAAAATCTTTATTGGGTTTTTTCTTTTAAATGAGTATTTCATTTAATTATTTATAGTTGTATCTTTAATATTAATTCGTGAGTTCTATTCATTTTTATTGTTCTTCTGCTTTCACATTTATTTACTTGAACTAGTTCTTTTTATTCATTCATTTTAAGTATTCATTTTACTGCAATTTCCTTCCGACTATTCACTTGTTCACTTCCTTGAGTATTGAAATTATTCACTCATTTTATCATTTATTCAATCGCATTTGAATTCACTTTTTTTTTAGCTTTACTCTTTCTTTTTTCTTTCCCATTTCAATTTTTTGTTTTTTTTTTTTTGTCTTTTTTTGCGGCCAACTTTTGCAACAGCAGCATAACATAAAATAGCAACAACAACAACAATAGCGACAACGACATTCGTTTGTTAACAAAATGCTTATTACAACATCGCCGATGACGCAGGGCTTTTTCTTCCACTGTCCAGCAGAGACGGCAGCAGTAGCGTCGTCGTCGTCGCTCTCTCTTTGGTGCGCTCTCTTTTGTTTTTGTGTACTCAGCTACTATCGCTCTCGCTCTCATTCGCTTTGTGTGTTTCGCGTGTGTGCGTGTGTTGTCTCTGCTGCAGCACTTTCGTTGCGCTTGCTCAAGCTAACGGTAAAAATTTTGCACTGCCTGTGCTCACTTGCGCTTTCAAGCTGTCGGCTGCGGCCGTCTGCTGCGGCTACGGCTGCGCTGCTGACGTTAACGCTTGAGCCTATGCTAACTGAGATTAGCGTAGTTTTTGGGCTCTCGCGCTGCCGCAGCCGTTGCTGCTGCTGCTGCTGCTGCTGCTGCTGCCTCTGTCGCTGCTACTGCGACTTTTTGGGCTGCGTTTTTGAAATTGTTAGCATATTTTTACAGCTGGCCAAGACGCGCAGCCGCAATTCGTTGACGTGCGTTCATGCCAAGCGGTCGTCGCTTGTCGCAGCTCCCAAAGCTAACCAAAATCATACGGCCGCCGAGTGTGAAGCCCGAAACGCACCTCCCTCCCACCAACTCCAACGCGGCAGCCTTAAAGCCCGCCGTCTCGCTCGCACCAGGGCTCGCGTGTGCGCAACGAAAGTAAAAGTGACAACAGCAGAAAAAAAAAAACAACAGCAACAGAAATTATCGAAAAAGAAATACGAAAGAAACGACAGACTGAGAAATTCTAACGGTTTTTAAAAAGCACAGCGGCGCTCGAATAAGCGCTTATTACACAACTGCCACCCGAAAGTGAAGAAGAGCAAAGCAAAAGTAAAATCAAATTCAAAAGCAGAAGCCAAATTCGAAGCCGAAGAGTTGAGTTTTTTTTTATGTGCTTTCTTGTGTGATAATTGAAGCTCGGCATTTTTTTCTTGTTCATTCGCTGCGTGAAAATGACTTAAGCAAAGTGTTTGCAAAGAAATTTACCAAAAAAAATATACATATAAAAATAAATAAAAGATCATAATAAAAACGAAAACAAACGACACAGATTTTGGAACTTAATATATATTTTTGGAATTTCTTATATCCACACACACACACACACACATTTTTTTCGATATTTTTTTCGAGTGAAAGTGAAGCAGGGCAGGGCGAACGTGCCCCATCAATTTGTGTGATATTTTTGTTTTTTTTTTCTTCTCATTTAAATCATGCCGCTGCCACTGCCGCTGCCGTTGCTGCTGCTACTAGCGCTGGCAGCGAGCGTCGCGCTGGCGGCCATTGACAGCAAGGACAACAAGTCCTCGCCCATCATCAGCCCCGACCAGCACAATGTCATCAACTTGAGCCTGCAAACGGAGAATAATAACAACAACAACAATAACCAGAGCAATGGGAGCAGCAGCAGCGAAGCCAACGTCAGCTTCGATCTGACGCGCAGTCAACGACTGCGTGATGCGCTCAACGTCTTCGACCTGTCGCTGCTCGCATCGCAGTGGCCACGCCTCGAAGCCACACGCATGCTGAGCGCCAACTGCACAAAGGACATGCGCAGCTACCTGCACGGCCTGACCGACGCCAAGATGTGGGCTGTCAAAAGTGAGTACAAGCGTCACAAGTGGGAACAGTTAGTGGCACTGTGCAAATGCAAGTGCAAATGGGAACAGTTGTTTGTGCTGTGAATATAAGAGCACGCAGAGCTTTTATGCGTGGTGGTGAAGGGCCTGGGAACAGTTGTCAAGCATGTATGCCAATGGGGAATGGGAAGAAGTGCGCGAGCTGTAATTGGAATCCAATATGAATATTAAGGGACATGGTAAATGATAACAGTTGGCAGGCTCTCAAGTAAAAGGAACATAGTTGTTGATAATGGGAACAATTGTCTAGTGGAATTGATCCGAATTGGAAAAGGAATCGTTGAGCAATTATATAATTATAGATAATATAAAAAGTTAATATCTCTCTCCTCTCCCTCTGGCTATAATCTTGACTCATCGATTAGGAAATTATTAAAAACCTACAATATTAGCAACTTAATTTTCGATAATATATGAATATATTTGGTTTATTGCTTCAAGCACACAGTTCAAGCTGACAAATATTTCCATTGGGTAATCCATAAACATCAAAAATATCAAAACTATCGAGCATTATCCATTAACTGAGCAATCAAACAAACTGCCAAATCATTTTCGATTAACTTTTATGCATTGATAGGTGTTTTTTTTTTCTCAGATACGTATATTAAGATATTTCGTATAAATTGTATGGCTTACAGCTCGCTCGGTGTTGTTGTTGTTATTGGTGGTGGTTGTGTTGGAATGGCTGCATGTGAACGTGTCGTTTGGTATAGCGCATTCTCAACATTTCAAGTTTTTCGGATCTGCATAGAGTTCGGTTTGGTCTTTGGCTTTATGCATGCGCCGCTGGCTGTGGACGCCCAAGGTCGCAATTAGTTCTTGCCCGACAACAAACAACTTGCAACCAACGACAACAACAACAACAACTGCAACTTAATTGTGCATTGTGATTTCGTGTTTAGTTTAGTTTAAATGCTCGCTCAGCCAAGTGAGAAGTGGGCATATTTGATTGTCAAAATTTCAAATGCTTGAGCTTGATATTACGTCTGTCTCTAGCTAGCTAGCTCTGTTCAAGTCTGTCGAGCTCTGTAGAGCCCTAGCTAGAGACTTGTATTCATAATAGCTAACATATGGACTTCATGCAACTAATAGTGCCATATATGTATGTATTAGTCTAAGAACTTTGCAGTCGTATATAACCTCATCTTATGAACTGTCGCATATCGGGTATATCTAGAACAGTTTTAAAGCAACTCTCTAAAGATCGATTAACACTCTTCGAAATATGTCATCTTAAGAGCATTCGTATATTCGATGTAGAGCTCCATAACAAATGGATCTATTTATAACGTAGACCACACATTGACACTCTTTAAGACTGCTTTATTGAACCAAGAGTTGTGCATTCGATAAGGTCCATCAACATGAATTAAAGTCGAACTAAAAACCTGGAAAATATTTCAGGTTAAAAAAAATGATAATTATAAAAATTACAAATTGTGCTCTTCCGGCTATAAATATAGTTGGCTGTAAATGTAAATTGTAAATGTTTAACAAGATGGAGTCTCTGGACTCTACACATTTTTGCGATTTATATATATATATATAAAATCTTGATGATCTACGCCCACAGCTGAGCCCCGTAATCGTATGGTACTGCCCTTGTTTGACGTTTCAAATTTGTGAAAATATTCATATCCAAAATAAAAATAAATAAATAAATAAAGAGAAAACGAAAAAAGCCGAATTAGATTTGTTTTTTAGACCGTGAAAGAGTATTATGCAGTCCGGCCAAGTCAGGCGTCCTTGTTGTTGCTGCTCGATTCGATTTGGTTAGTAATTTACATTTGGAGTTTTCGGCTTTTTGCCAAATCGTTTGGTCATTATGTCAGCCCGCCGAACAATGGCGCGTTTGTAACTATAACTGTAATTGGATATTGCGCATAATGCAGCCCGGCATATCATATCACAGATTTGGGGGCAACGCGCAGTCGCAGTCGCAGTCGCAGTCGCAGTCGCAGTCGCAGTCGCGTTCACGTTCACGTTCACTCCTGTCAAAGAGTTAACCAAGAGCTGAGCTAGCTGTCTAACTAGTTTGCGTCACGCTCATGTTCTCTGTCTATCCGTCTGTCAAAGTTGAGTGGGCAGTTCATCTGGCTGTTAAGTATTCTGTTATTTATTGCTAATGGGATGCTCGGGCCAGTGCTGCCACCTGGCCAAATGCAGTTTGGCAATTCTTGAAGAGAAAATCAAATATTTGGCAATTGCTCAGTTTTGGCATAAATTGATTATTCACACGCTGGCTGTAAAGTTGTTGTCAAGTTGAGGTCATGGAGTTGCCACCTACACGAAAAACAAACTGGAAGTAGGAGCAGCATAAAATCATTGCTTCTCCACCATAATAAACAGTTGTATATAATCTTAAGAGGAAAACTAACATGAGCTTTGACATGCACATACATTTCCCTCTGTATTGAGTCTAAAGCTGCTGTCAACAGTTAGAAATTTACAATATCTAGCAACACGTGGGTAATTTAGAGTGCTTATAGTTGATTGGCAATTCTTGAAAGCTTAACATGCACTTTAACAGGTACATGGTAAATTGAAAATCAAACATTTACGCGATTCGCTGCGGGCGCTGCTTTCAGAATGAAATATTAACTCAATTTATATGCCAGTTAGCTAACATAAACTGTGACAGCAGCTGTCAAACACTTAACATGCACTTTAACAGGTAGCTGGTATTAAACAGAATACCAACTTCATATGAAGACAGAATTTAGCTGGGCTATCAAATGTCTGGCACTTGGCAGCTGGCTGTCAAATGGCTAACATGCACCTTAACAGGTACATGGCAAACACAATGCACTGCCTGACAAACAGCTGCGAATTCAACTCCAGCTTGTTGCAAGGCAACCCCAAATGATGAATAAATGTTGTGCGACTAGTTTTTGGGTTTTTTTTCCTCTCGTTGGTTTCTTTTGAATTTGGTTGCGCCAGCGATTGGAGTGCATGCCACGCCCCCTACACTGGCCAACTGACCAACTGACTGACTGACTGACCGAGCGAGCCAGCCCGAGAGACTGACCAACTGACACGAGTGAATGTGAGTGTGTCTTTCTGTCTTTCTGCTGGTTATGCAATCAATTAACACGAAAACACATTCAAGACGAGACGCAAAACGAAAAAAGAGAAAAATAAAACACCACCAGCACCACCACCAACAACAACAATAGTATTTTAGTTGCTTTCAAAGTTTCACTGACTAACAAACAAGAGTAATCTACTATTAGGTAGCTAGTGAACGACTAGCAAATACCCTGACTGCGGCAGAGGAAGAAGCGAACAGAGAGACGGGAAAGGCGAGAAGAAACAAAACTTGAAATTTAGAGAAAAGATGCGAGAGAAGACAAAAGAAGTAAGAAGAAGCCAATAGATGGATTAGAGGTAAAAGCATAGAAAGGCCAAGGAGAAGAATGGAAGAAGCAGAAGAAGAAGAGAAGGGAGAAAGACCTTTTCTTAGACAGAGAGAGACGTGTATAGCATAATAAATAAATATGTATGTAGTATTACTGCCTGAGAGCTCCTTCTGAAAGAAAGCTCGTACTGTTTTACGGATCAACGTGAGCATAAAAACATAAGATTTCAATTAGATCAAGTCTCCATTTGCCTGTTACACACTCAGTCACATGAACATTGGCCCAGTTCAATGATTGCAGGGTATTCGCGTTTAGTTGCCTATTCTATGTACGAATAGTTTGTGTTTGATTTATTCTGTTGCTATTCTCTGCTCGCTCTTCATATTGCTAACCACATTCGCTGGCTTGAACTAGCTCTAATTGTGCTCTAAGCGGTTTTCTGCTGTTGCATTTTGATCACGTCATAGACGAAAAAACTTATAAGCCAAGACCAGCCTGAAATGGCCAAGATCAATGGCCAATCATTCAGGCTTTTGCCCAGCTAGACGTCTACCTCGAACTCTAGATACCCGTACTTCCCGCCTCACAAGCGTGTGCTTGTAGCTCATGAACTAGCTCGAAATTCCGCTTCATATTAAGCAACGAATCCAATTTTAAGCTTGCAAATTAGTCGAGCCGAATTATGTCGGTTCATAGGTCAGAAATTTGTTGGCACGTTTTACCCAGCAATTACACTTTTTAACTAGTTCCACAGAACTGACTTTTCGGCATAGCTGAACCACATATTAAACGAATTTGCTTTAGATTTATCATTGAGATCATTCGCACAGTCAAGTACTTTAGTGGAACTACAGCTCTTTTGAGTGCTCGAACTAGCTATAAGAGCTTTCTCGTGGAAATTTTCGAGTATCGTTAAAAAATTAACAAAAATTTCCAATAAATTATGTCAAGTCTTATCCGGCATTGCGCGAAGGAAATACATTTTGATGTTGATTGATTTTTTTTTTTTTTTTTATATTTTCTAAATATGTTATAATTTGAAATAGCTTCTAGACATGCTTTGGCCTAATTAACAAATGGAAAAAAATGTTATTTCTTTTTTTCCCATTACCTCTCATATATTTAAATGAATTTCTTATTACGTAGACTTTACTTTGTGGCACTCAACCCACAACCCAAAGTTTTTTCATCGATGCAATACCAGGAAATACTCGTAATGCTAATACTAATACTAATTAAGCAAAGCATTTTCTTTGTACTTTTCGCTTTGCTCAGTTTGGCTTGAACCGAATATTTAGTAATCGTTGCACAATGTTTCCTTACATATCTCGATCCCATGCCAAGAACTTAAACATCAATTGAGTCTGATGTTTGAGCTACTCTCTACATTGATTTAAATATATAGATGAATATATAGCTATACACATGCATAAATATCGCAGGGGATTTCTATTTATAGAGATAAACAACTTGGTTCGGGTATATGTTCAGTTGAGTATACTTTCAGTAGATGGGTATTTCTATGTAAAATACCAGCTTGATTCTGGTGTCTGGATTACTGGAGCATACTCTCGTTATACTTCACACTATCAATTCAACATTCATAACCATGTTCATCCATAAATATCTCTTGACATTTCCAACTGAGCAAATACCCGAACCAAGTTATTAATCTATACAGATCCATGCAGATTAGTTGGCTAGAGTATTTCTGTTCAATTAAGCATGCACTCAGTCTAGCTCATTGATCTCTATATAAGACACCAACTTAGTTCAGGTGGCTGCTTAGCTGAGCATGCTCTCTACAACATCTACCTCCACGTATACCATATATCTAGCTAATCTCTAACTATATTGAATGTCAACTTGGTGCCATGTTTTATCTACGCTCTTTCGGCTAACGTTCTAAGCTGTTGCTGTTGCTGTTGCTGTTGCTGTTGCTGTTGCATTTGGCGGCAATTACGCTTCGCTGACTTTAGGCAGTTTGTTGAAATCAATTGGCCACCAGTCTCTACCTCCCCCCCTCTCTCTCTCTCTTTCCCCTCCCTACAACAATCCCCGCAAAACTCCTCGCTGCACTTGAAAGCAGTTGTATAACTATTTTGTTAGCACAATTTGGCGGCTGACTTGGCCGAAGGCCGCATACCTCGGCTAGACTTGGCTATGGCCTGAGTTGAGTTGGCTTGGCTGGTTCTGGGCCATGGCATGTGCACAAAATCCTGGCAATGAAATGCAGTTGCTCTCTTTTCCAGTTGTGGCTGTTGCTGCTGCACGCTAGGCCAAGGCTGTGTGCGTGCGTGTGTGTGTGTGTGTGTCGATAGAAACGTAAACAAAAAAGTGCGAGCAAGAAAACGCAAGTGTTTACCTGCAGTGAGCATAAGCCGTAAGCTGGAGCGTGGCTTACATAAGCTACATATATACAATATATGAGTGCATGAGTGTGCACATGGATATATGTACTTATGTCTAATTTCGGCTATATATTTGTATGTATGTAGATATGATGTACGTATGTATGCGCGTGCTTGTTGTGCAAACTTCCTGCTGGCTGCTTTCGCATCAGTTTCTCAGCTTCTCTATTATTTTCCTGGAAGCTTCACTCTTCACACCGGCAGCAGCAATTGCAAATTTCGCTGTTGTCGATTACCAAACGAAATCGTTTTGATGCTGACCTCGTCTTGCATTTTGACGAAGAGACAATAAAAAGTATAGATGTATGTGCACGTGTGTGTGTGTTCGTATATAAACAGTTATAATCAAAAGTCCAAATTGTTGTTGGCCATTCGGCTGCAAATTGGCAAATGGCCTGTGGCTCGTGCCTGGCCTGTTTTTATTTTTATATATACTTATATTTTTTATGTTTATTGCGGACAATAGCAGCAATTTTTAGGCCAATATACTTAGACGAGTGTGCGCTGGCCGGCACCGGGTGGGAGGGGCGGTCGGCAGGGTGGGCGTGACAGCTACCAATTACAGTCTTTGTGCAAAATGAAACGTCACGCAACATAATTTCTACTGCTTTCCCATTATTGCTGTTGCTGTTGTTGTTGTTGTTGTTGTTGTTGGACAGCAGCAGCAACAATAACAAATTAAGAAAAAAGAAGAAGAAGAAGCAGAAGCAGAGACAGTCAGACATTGCACAACAAATAAACACGCCAAGTCAACAACAACAACAACAACAACAACAATTGCAGCCTGTCAGCCTGCTCTGGTCAGGCAGCGACGTCAACCGCTGCGTCGGCGCAGCGCAAAGCTTATGTAATTTAAGTTTAATTTGATTGTTGCAATGTCTTGCAGTTTCTGTTGTTGTTGTTGCTTTGGCGAAAACCAAATTATGGCACAGGCAAATGTGCGTTCATTCATGTTGTTGCTGTTGCTGTTTGTGTTGGTGTTGGTGTTGGTGTTGCTGTTGGTGTTGCTGCTGCTGTTAGCAGGCACAATAACGGACCATATTGTGTGGCAGCCACTTTCAACTTTGACCGCGTTTTCCTCTGGTTTAATTTCAGTTTTGTTTCGTTTTCGGCTTTATACACAACAAAAACAAAAGACTTAGGCAACGAACTTGCGCGGCCAGAGCAATTTTTCTTATTATGTTTTTTGTTGTGTTATTGTTATTATTGTTATTGTTGTATTCGACGCAATTTAAGCTGGCACTTGATCATGAATTATGGCGTAAAAGATCTGTTGCAATTCCCGGCCGATTTCCATTTTCATTATTGTAGAGCGACAAAATTTTGTTGTTTCTGAAACTGCGAGAAGAAACGATTGAAGGCAAATAAGTTGATAATTACGATGATGAGCATTTAATGAGTTCAGATTTAGCTATGGACTGGAATATGTGAGAGCGTGCAGAGAGATCAAAAGGCAGTGGATAGAGTAGAATAGTGATGTACGATGGAACTCCTATAATATACGATGAATTCTTATGAAATATGCAAGCTTAAGCTCCAACTGCCGAAACTTCTTCTCATACAGATGCTTAAACAGACACGTAAACAACTATAAAAGCAGGAAATCGAAGTCGGTGCTCACTTCTTGAGTTATTAGATCTTGTCTACTATTCCTAGTAACATATAGATGCACACTCTTGCTTAAATATTCTGCCAGGGACGCTAAACACTTTTGATCTAGTGTTCATGAGCAGCTAGAGCTGCATGACCCGCATTATAATTGTACTGCTATTATATTATCATCTTACCTCCATCTCAAATTACTCATAATTTGTATGCCCTGGACCCATTGCTGATGTTAGTTTGGGGTACATTGTTTGTGTGAAAAGGTATGTAACAGGCGGAAGGACGCGTGAGCTATCCTACCGTATATCAGTATTCTATCGATGATCTACAAAGGCTAAAGCCTTGAAAAAGAATCAGTAATCGGAATATCAGTTCTTCGCAGAGTTCAGTTCGTTTCCCTAGTCGGACAGTCCCGACTGGAGCACTGTATGAGTTTCCTCTCTAACTCAGTTTGCTTACTCATAGAGATCTGCAGGTCAAGCTGCCGCTGCCGCTGCTGTTGTTGTTTGGCCATGTTTTCATAACATAATCGGTATTTTATTAGTATTTCATTTCGCTTCTGTGATGAATATGATAATCTCGTGGAGGGCAACAGTGTGTTGAGTGTGAACCAGTTTCTGCACATTACATTCGGCAGGGGGTTCGGCTCGATTATGAAAGCGAACACTTGATGGATGCCATATTTGATTACACGCACATAATATTTGCACTTGACTTGCAATTTGGGGCCTGGCCAGATGATCATAATGATCGCGATGATGATCACGATGATCGTTTGAAGCTCTTGCAGTACCGCGTTGGGCTTCAATGCTCACACAGGTGCTTATGGCATACGAAAATGGCCGGACTAAGGTGTTAATCAGTCATCGGTAATCGGTTATCGTAATCGTCATTGCAATCGCTTATCGACCTTCAGGCTTAATGCGTCGTGCGATCTTGGCTAGACTACGGCTTTAGCTAATCAAACGATTTCTATGTCGCGCTCGTTGCACTCGAAGGTTCCTTCAGACCGATATACATATATGTATGTATCTATACATATAGTGTAGTTATATATATGTACATATACATATACATATATATCGTTCGTGCCTATGACAAGTGCAAGTGCATTCGTTTCGCTTTTTGGCTTGGCCCCATTTGCGACTTGACACTGAGACGGGCCGCGCCGGGCTAGACCTGGTAAAAGTCTTGTCCAAAACAACGCGTCGCTTCCGTTAGGTAAAAGCCAATTGGCACGTGCCTCCAATTGAAATAGTCGAAATTGGAATCGCTTATGAAATTGGCTAACAGCAACAATTTGCATGCGCCCTCTATTTGGGGTTATTGACCATAATCGCGTTTGGGCCATTTGATAATTACGCAGCAGGCAGCAGGCAGCAATCACAGCTGATATAACTGCGCAAATGGCCAACAGAAAAGGCCAGACCAAATGGCTAGATCGATGGATCGACTAGGCTATACCAGAGACATAAACGCTTTATTGCTTTTCCTATTGTCGATTACAAATTATTGATCGTAAGTGCGTCATATGTCATATGCTGTGCGAGTGGAAGCTATGAGAGCTACACTGGAATGTATACAAAATATATTATAATACGCTTATATGAAGGAACTTTCATTGACTTGGCTTGATTAACCTTGGAGTGCTTACATGTCCAGTTTCGTACGCTTAACTGTTATAATTCCCGAGTTCAATGAGGTTGCGTGGGAGCAGAAATTGGGTAACTGAGAGAAATATATAGTATATTAAGTTTGTATTAGCCTTAGAGCGCATACACAACAAATTTCATAGGTCTAGCTCGGATGAATTCCGAGTTCAATGAGGTTGTAGTAGAAAAGATAAAAAAGAGAGCATTTGAGAGATAGAGAGCGAACTAAACGACTAATAAGATATTTTCTTCTGGAGCTGTATTATAAATAATCAATTTCATATTATAACTTTCCTAAAAAAAGGAATTTGTAAAAATATATATCTATTGATGTTATGTAAGAAGTACAAGAAAAACCTATTAGATTTTCCCACAATAATAAGTTAATTAATCAATTCATTAGAGTGGATGAAGCGATTCAGCATTTGCTGTAATTAGCCGATAGAAGTCTTCAGTTCAGCTAATGTTCGATGTGCGATCTATAGAGAATATATAGAGATATATGTATATAGTACATATATATCGATAATTGAATTGTAATTTTCAGAATGACTGTTTGACATTTGACTACAAGTTCATCAAGACATTGTTTGGCTAATTATTCTGTGGAATGCCATTAGCAGTGTTAATAGTGTTATTAATGGTACTGCAGCTGCAGCCCTGAGCTGAGCTGAGCAAACAAGCTCATGCACATACGCATGTCTCTCTCTCTCGCTCTCTCTCCCTCTGACCCCCTCTTATATGTATACCATATGCTACGCATATTACGCAAAGCCTTCAGATCATGCAGACCTGCGCTGTGAGGCGCAGCCTCCATTGGGGGCGTGGCGGGGCCAGGTGAAATACCAGTTAGTCATATACCAAAAACGGGTCGTCACTGGCAATGGCTAAAGTCGAAGTTGATGCTGCTGCTGCTGCTGCTGTTGCTGAAGATGCAGCTGACCTTGTGCTGAATCTGCGCCAGATGCGAGCGCCGAAAAAGACGAATGTGAAACGGAATTATGAATAAAAACCAAACAGAAAACAAATCAAAAGCAAAGACACCCTCCATCTCTCCTTCTCCCTCTCTCTCTCTCTCTCGCTCAGCTACTTTGTGTCTATCTCTTGCGAATTGGAGCACGAATTGCTGTCAATGTTCGCGGCGAAAGCGCCAGCGGCAATTGTTGCTCCGAGTGCTCATCATATTGTTGTTGTTGCTGCTGCTGCTGCTGCTGCTGCCGTTGACAGCGTGTGTCAAATGTCTCAGATTTGGCAATGTCAGCGTGGGCGACAAAACAGCAACATATTGCTCTTGAACCCCAACAGCAATAGCCAAAATGGAGACAATAGCAACAATAGGATAAAGCAACAATAGATAATAGCAAGTGTTGCTGGTGGGCGAACACAGCAGCAACATATTGCTCTTGAACTCTGACAACAACATCTATATAATGGCCAATGTTGCTGGTGAGCAACGCAGCAGCAACATCTTGCTCTACAGCCTTGGCGGCAACAGCAGCAACAGCAACAACAGCAATAGTTGGCCTCACAGCAACAACAATATCGGCAGCTATTGCTTCTGCGTAACACAGCAACAACATATTGCTCTAAAGCCTTGGTAGCAACAACAGCAACAATTCTTTTGCTAGAAACGACAGCAACAACACTATCAGCTGCAACAACATATGTATATCTTTTAAGCGCCAACAACAGCAACATATGACTCTTAAGCCGCGACAGCAACCGCTGAGACAGTAGCAAGACAGCAGCAGCAGCAGCAACATGTTGCTCTTGAACCATAGCAGCAGCAACAACAGCAACAATAACAACAGCTTGTGCCCAACATTGACATTGAAACTGACGGTGCGTTGTCTCAGTTTCACGACCTGAATAACAAATGCAGTGCGGCGCGGCGGCAACTGTTGCTCTTGTGCGGTAAATTGTAATAGGGAAGTTGGGCGCAGATTTGTCAGCTGCAGCCAGGCGCGAAGACGTTGTCATATCAAGGCTTGGACGATCTTTTGAGGCGTGGCCAAGCGTTAAATTGCCCCAAACAGACAAAAAAGCCTTTGATGTGACTCAATTAGGCAACTCAACAGCAACAGCAATAGCACCAGCAGCAACACTTTTTGAGTGTTTTCAGACATTGAATTGCTAAGTTCAGATCATAAAACTGATTAGCTGTTGCCACGTAACCCAAGATCATCTAAAGTATTTCGAATCAACTCTTTTTTATAGGACTTCAGCATAAAGCTGAAATTGTTTTTAATCATAATCAAACTTTTACTACAGCATAAGCTGGGCTAGAGTGAAGCTGAGGCTTGGCCTTGATGGTATCAATTGAGGCCAGGAAGTTGAGCTTGAAGAGATGGAGGCGAGCGTCTGGCATTTGATGGGGCTATATCTAGGCATTAAATTCGGAGTATTCAACAAGCCTATCGATCAAATGCTCTTCGATAGTCAGCTGGTAGCGTATAGTTATCGATAAAATGCAATGATTGACTAACAGTATCAATTCATATATAATATAGATATGCTATATATGCTGTCTATCAGTTTGCTCATTCCTCATTACGAAGAATTTCATCTCTAATTCGATTCACCTCGCAGCTCTCTTTGAACTGTGAAACAACTTGACCCTTGGCACTTCTCAAATTGAAACTGGCTCTTAATGATTATAAAAGTATTCCAGGTGTAGTAAAAGTATTTTGTAAACATCACTTAGAGGTTTGAGAAAAAAAAAACATCAAACATCTATTTAATATCCATGCGCCTCAGACAGTTGTCTAATAGAGCTCAAACTCCACGCTAAAGATGCTTTGTGCGTGTTCTTAGATAGTTTTGCCCGGCCCAAGCGCAGTTGTCATTACATAAATCGCCTCGACGATTAACTAGAGCAGCCATAGGAATTGCGTGAAACACCTTGAAATGGCAATTTACTGTGAATCAGGCATGGACGCAGCCCTCAACGATCTCTTAACTGCTAATACATCATTAAAGTACTTTACGATGGAGCATAGAATCGAGTCAACAGCGCGACAAATTTATGTTTATGGAGTGCTTGAGATCTCAGCTGTATAAATATCAGCAGATCATAAGTGTATAGATCATTGAGCGAACATAGATTATAATATTGAGAAAAACTAGATGAATCTTGATGAATAAAGATGAAGTTTGTATTAAGCTCTATCTATATAGAAGATGAATTCAATTTTCCAGATCAATTATCTTAACTACAATTGTCTATCAAAACAGAACTATTGATACTTTTGTAGAGGGATGTAGAAGATAAATAGTAGTGAAGAATCAATAATCAGAATAAAAGTTTGAAATATATATTATATACATATGTGATATGATAGGTTGAATACTGAAGATCACTTCGTGTAGTCAGTAACCTAGAAAGTTTTTATTTGCTGAATTAACTCAAAAACTGTTTATCTTTATATTTATATATACATTCATATTTGACAGAGAGAGAGAGGGAGAGGGAGGGAGAATCGACGACCAATTGCTTTGATCATTATTAAAGTATTCCTAACAAGATCAACAGCTCCAGCTGCATAAATTGCATAAATTATTTGCAAAACTATTTCAAGTTCATTGAAGCTTGAAACTATCTAAAAGTCAATGCAGATTATGTTCATATTAATACAGAATCAATTTAGAAACTGAAACTAAAGAGAATTTGGAATTTTGGTCAGCTGAAATGTGATTAGCTTTGATCAGGCTATTGCCCAAATAAGAATGTTTGCATCTTGACCTCAATATTGTGCAGAAGATAAAAGAAAATTTTGCATATGTTTCCGAGTGTGATGATCATATATGATCATATAATATACATATATATCATATGCCAAAGCTAATACATCTTTCTGTAAATTAAAGCCTATTCAAGCCATTCGACTTACCAGAACTTTCAACTCTATATACTCTTCATACATGCTCAGTCTTCTACACAAATATTGGATAGTTATCGTTCGACACTTTTGTTAGACGTTGCGCCGAGTAAAGCTTACATTCTCTTCCTGATTTATACAAATTTCGCAGAATTTGTCGGCTAATTGTAGACTCAAATGATTTTCGATGAGGAATTTTTAGCAAACGGTTGTTTGAATATTTATTTGGGCTCGCAAGAAAAGGATTGCAGTCCGCACTCTTTCTCACACCTCTATTGACATGGCTCGCGAGAGTTCTGTTAGGTTTCTTCTTCTTCTACTACTTTTATGAAAACTTTTTTTTGGGGGGGCTCAATGAGGTTTGGCAACTGTCAAATGATTAGGAATTTGTTTGCTTTGGGAACTTGTTGAGGATATTGTTAGCATAAATTGTTGACAATGTATAAACAGAATGTCGTAAGAGTGTATACATACATATACACATATTTAGATATCTATGTATGTGTGGGTGGGTGTGAGGGGGCGCCCAACGTAGTAGACAAAACACACGTAGAGCCCATTAAACAATTTAAAGACAGCTCAACTGAACAGTTTTTTTTATTTTTATTTATTTATTTATTGATGTTTTGGCTGAATATAATGAAAAATGGGCAAGCACCGACTGCACAATACTCGTTCATCTGCTGCAGCAGAAATATCAATTTAGTAGGATTGCTTCGATTTGGTATGCCTCCCCTTTGCATGCAGTACTTAGTCCATGTTTATATAGGACGGCGCTACCACTGCTAGTGGCTACCGTTCGATAAGGCTACTCTATAGAGGTATGGCCGTATATATAAATATACCTTCTAGAGCATGGCAGTTTGGCTGCAAAGACGAATTTATATACTCAAGAAATAAATAGAAATTCACCATAAATATTTTAATATACACATGTATATACATATATGCATTGTTATATGAATAATCATGATATGTTTAATGGTTCTGACGCACGCTTTCTTGTTGCTTTAATTGCGCGCTTTAAATTTCTGACGCGTTGTAAAAATAATAAAATAAACAAAAGTATTTTTCGTTATTTGTTTTATTTCCATTTCATTTTGATTTGTTTTGTTTTCAATTGAATTTTTCTTTTTGCTTTTTTCTTTTTTTTGCAAACCTTTCGCAATGCTGCGCCGCAGCTCTATAATAATATTAAGTGTCTCTGACAGGCCAACCACTATTTGTTGTTGTTGTTGTTGCTATTGTTATTGTTGTTTCGCATGTTAAGCACATTATTTATGATTATTTTTGTGCTGCGTTTCATCAATCAAAAACAACACAACACGAAAAGAAAAAAAAAAAAGTTTCAACAGCTTTTTTTGTGGCTGTCATTTAATGGGCGTTGCGTGTGCCACGCCCAGACACCGCCCCCCTCTTTCTTTTGTGCTGTAATCGGTGTTAGTGTTAACACCTATGTTGCGCAGCCGCCCCAATACACATATACATATACATATATAGTATATACCCATTATATATAAATTTAAAAACATATATAAATATTTCCCTGTCATAACCTCCAAGCGCAGCTCGAGTTGAGCCAAGAGGCTCTTGACAATTCGCTGATTGTTTTCAATTGGCGATTTCATTGACACTCAGGTGACAATGAACAACATATAAGAAATACATATCGAAATGCCTATCCATGGGGGAAAGAAATAC
This sequence comes from Drosophila mulleri, assembly GCA_035047565.1. NCBI lineage: Eukaryota > Metazoa > Arthropoda > Insecta > Diptera > Drosophilidae > Drosophila > Drosophila mulleri. The sequence goes on along the minus strand of JAWNPK010000166.1, from coordinate 187,427 downwards.
CCCATAAGTGATTGCCAAACATCGGTTCAAGCTAGTTGCTGAAATTTGCTATGGCTTCCTATAGACAATATTGATTCTCGGCTAGATGAAAATTGTTTAACAACATAATAAATACAAGTATTTAAAGCGTTCTTACGATTCGCGCACAGCATTGGGTATACCGTCTCTCTTGCTAAGTATGTAACATTACTTATAAGAATTTGCGTTAAAGTGCGATATATGCATAGACTCTGGCAGCTGCTCATTATCATGGTCATTGTCATATGCATTGTCATAGATATTGTCTTTATCATTAGCATTCCCATATTTATTAATATACTCATTGTCATTGTTATTGTCATAGACATTATCATTATGGTTATCATTGTCATTATCGTTGTAATTTTCATTGTCTTTATCATTGTGCTTGTCATTATTATTATCATTCCTCTTAGCATTCTCACTCTCATACTCATTCTGATTATCATTGTCATTTTCATTGTCATTGTCGTTGCCATTGTCATAGATATATTCTTTATCATTGTCATTGTCATTATTATTATCATTCCTCTAGCATTCTCATTCTCTTTTTATTGATATGCCCATTCTGATTAGCATTGTCATTGTAATTATCATTCTCAGTCGTATTCTCATTATCATCATCGCTTTCATCGTCATTATCATTATCATTGTCATACCCATGCCAGCGTATTTCATCGTCCACTCATCAAATGCAATTGCTGCTAAATATATAGATATACATATGTATATACATATATAGATATCGCACATATTCGTAAATATTAACCAAATACAAATTTGACGATGCTATATCATTAAACAGAGATGGGAATGTCTTATCTCTGCAAGCTTATTAAATTCTAAATATTTAGATTTGCATATGAAGTATGTGAGGTATGTGAGGGGCGTCATAGCCGCCAAGTCGTTGGCTCTTGACTCTGTCTGAGCACAACGAGCTAATGCAAGCGATTAGATCAATCAAAGGCGTATTCATTGGCATAGTTTGTGTAGTATTATAGCTGACTAACGGCATGCTCGTTTATTTAGGTTTAATCTATATACAGACTGTGATTGATGGACTATTTAATTGATTGATTGACTGATTGACTGAGTGAATGAGCAAATGGCAAACAACCGAATGCTTCCAAGCTGCTTGAAGGTCGAAACTGCAGTATTTAATAGATCTGTCAATAGCGTTCAATTAGGCTAGACTCTGTTTATGGCTGATCTGACGATTGTAGACCCCCATAACCCTAGGCCCGCCGCTTTGGTCTATGGCCATTGACCGTGTTATTTAGACGACTTTATGGGTCTCGTCTGCGAAGCGAAGACCTTGCGGCAATTCAAGAATTGATATGGGTACAGCAGCTAGAGCGGCGACGAGTACATGATCAAATCGAGCTGGGCTTAAACGGTACTCGATAGAAATACTGACCGAGAGTGGGAGAGGTGGGAGAGGAGACGATGGGGTGCGGCAACATTGGTCCAAGCGCTACCTGGTTGGGCTTTTCCGGCTGCTCTTTGCACCAATCGGGCTTTTTGTCATGTACATCGCGGCGCTTACCTTGATGGAGTCTGTGTCTCGCGTCTACTTTGGATCTGTCGACTCTTGATTATATTTCTTGAACTGCTTTGTCGTGGAAGACACGTTAAACGCTTGAATGACACGTTCAATTGAACATGAGACATCAAAGAAGAAGAAGACGAAGAAGAAGAAGACAAAATGCAGAGAGAAGTGACAAATACAAAATGAAATCTGACTAGTTAGAGGTCCCACAGATCTACGAAGACCTCAGCTCTTACCAAAATGAAAAAGAAAAAAAAAACCAAAGCAGAGTTGGCCTAACAATTACATAAAAGCCAAGACAACAAAATCCCAAAGCCAACAGAAATCAAATGACCTCAATCGCAAATTAAATTGAAACCAAAAAAAAAAAAAAAAACACACGCAAACAAGAGACAAACCGACAGACAACAACAACAACAACGACATGTTTAAACATTACAAAAATGTGACAGAGGGCGAGGTAGAAAGACGAATGTTGACAAAGGGGCCGGCTCGGAGCGAAAGAGCGACTCCACAGGGCGGCCAGCGTGTGGGAAAAAAGTAAAAGTGTTCCCATCAAGTGCAGCCGACGAGTAGATGCTCTGTGCCCTAGGCTCGGTCATAGCTAAGAATCGTGTGTTATCGATACTTACCGATTAGCATGGCCAAAACTAAATGTAAAGTTTTATGGAGATTTACGTCATATGAACATGTAGAACATTTAGATTCTTAGCATTGTCATTGGCATACCAATATTTATCGTTTTTTGAAAATCAGTGCTATCAACATCCGATAGGTGCTGAAGCCGTGTTATCGATTTTAACAGTACGCTGTACCAGCAGACAGTTGCCTTTTCATCTAAGAATATTCCATCAAAATTAGTAATTGACATTTCGATATATATCGATATGCGCTTCGAAAAGTTGCCAGCTTTCGATTTCAATGAATTGTAAAATATTTGTACACATTTCAGTAATAGCAATGTCGTTGCCTCATCAGCATTTACGCAACCATTACAGGGTATTGCGAAACTGTGTCATCCCCGAGTTGGTCAAGAATTGCTTTTAATTAATTAATAATCTTTAGCAAAGCAATTAACAATGCGCTAAAATGCTCATCATCACCTCTTTAGCAACACGCCTGCCCCGCTCCCCCCTCTCTCTGTCTCTGTTTCTGTCTATCTTTCTCGCGCTCTCTCACTCCCTTCGTCTTTCTCTGCGCCCGGAAAAGCAGTCATGCTCAAAAACCTGTTCATGGTCATGGCCATGCGAGGTGGTCTACAAGCAGCTGGTTATGTCCGAATTTCCCCTTCGCCAGCCGCCGTGTCCCACCGCTAGGCCAGCCCACCCCCCGCCCACCCTGCATTTGCAACACACACAAATCTGCGTTTTGGTCAAGGCAAGCGCAAAAAAAAAGAAAAAATTCAGCTAAGTAAACAAATTTTGCGTACAGAAGGAAATTGTCGGCCGAAATGCCAAAATGCCTGCAACAACAACTGGCAACCAGCAACAACCACCAGCAACAACAACAACTAACAACAAATTATTGCGCAGCTGCAGTTGCTATTACTTTATTGTTGCCTTTCGGGAACTCGTGATGGCAGAAACTGGTTGGTTGGTTGGTTGGTTGCTTGCTTGGTCCAGCCAACTGGCAACTGGTTACAAGACAATTCACAACAACAACAACAACAAACAGCAACAAACAACAGCCAACATATGACAAGCGAAATGAGAGAGAAGATCGCATGGCCAAAAAGAAAAAAAAAGCAAATTCGCATGCGCTCAAATGAGGCAACAGCGCGCAACATGTTGCACGCAGCGAGGGGCGTGGCGGGGCGGTGCCGGGCCGGACAGGGAAGACAAAGAGAAGAGCCAACAGGCAACATTATATAATAAGCAGCAGCAACAACAACAACAACGCTTTTATGTGCCAACAGACAACAAGAGACAAAAGCCACAAAAAAATCAAAATAAATAAAAGAAACGTAGAGAAAAATCATTGCAAAATAAGCTGAGAGGAGTGAAAGACTAGTAGATACCCCGTGCAGTTGTGTAATACATAAAGCAAACAAAGGGTATTCATTTCAGGCAACATTCTGCTTGGCTAATCTCTACACGATCGTCTTCTTCCCTGTATGCCCCATAGTAGTTTGGGTCAGCCGAACCCCCAAAATCCGCCCAACGATCCACACACTCAATCCAGCGTCCCGCTGTACCCCAGTCAAACATACATCCATGCCCATCCACCACATCTACTTAAAACGTTGCTCTACCTTAGGTTCTATAATCATATTGTCTATAAATATTTACCTAACACTAGTGCACTACGCTATTTATATAGAGATATTAACACCAGAGTGTGCTTAAATTCCAATTTATCAATATTTCTATAAGTAGACATCTCTCCTTTGACTAAAGCTAGGCCCCAAAGCGTGTTTGCGTTCCCCGAAAGTCTATATACTCACCATATGAGAGCTACTTCAGAATAGGCGATTGCCAAGCGATAAGGGAACTCAACCAGGTTTACTAATCAATAGTCGAACGTGTCTATTGTCAAGGTTGCCAGATATGGGCTCGAATCTGAAAATGGAATTCGCTTATTAAGAGAGATTTGATTGATAGGCAGGCAATACTTCGTAGATCCATGCTAGCTTCCTATGCCAAAGGATGCCCCCCACTTTATATATACCCCATTGCGTCACTCTCTGGGTGTACAGGGTATAGAGGTATGCAGCTCGCAGAGTAAAAGGGCTTGACGGGCGGGCCAATCGGGTTTGCATTGAATAATGCCCTTCACTTTCAACATTGGCTTCTCCTTCTTTTTTTACTCTTGCAGTGGACGATGCTTCCGGTCATTACACTTCCGGCTTCTTCTATGGCAACAACTATTGGATGGGTTCACTGGCCCTCTGCGAAGCCATTTACGACGGCGCCAGCTCCAGCTCCAGCCCCAACAGCACCAAAGGCAGCAGCAGCAAGGACGCCAACAACACATCGAACGGGAAGCGCAACAATGGACTGCCCTTCGCCGAGGCCTATGCGGAGGCCTACAGCAGCGTCTACAACCCGCCGCCGCCCTTTATGCCGGGCTTCTATGTGCTCAAGCTGCAGCTGAACGAAACGATGCCAACACAAATGGTGCGTCGAATACTAGACCAAAAACATTTATAGAAACAGATAGGCGATTGAAGTAAAGAGAGGAAGAGAAGGGGGAAAGACATAATATAGTGAAGAAGCAATTGGAGAAGTTAAATGGTTAGAGCTGCTCTGAGTGCTGCTGGCTGCCTTCGCTTGAGCCAGCCTAAATTAAATTATGTAAATTTCAGTTCAAATTGAAAGTTTGCTCAACTGTTTTCGCATCTTTCCAGCGAGAAGCAGTGGAAGAAGCTCAACATGAAGAGAGCATCTAGAAAACATTAGAATTGTAATTGAATTAGACAGATATATAGAAAGGGTTTCTATGGTGTAATATGCTTCTCGCTGTCAAAGTTAGCAGAGCTGAAAGCGAGAAGCAAAGTAGGTCAATAGTTGCGCATATATCGAGGGCAAGTTTCTCCCTCCAACAATAACCTTGCCCCTAAGCAGGCTTAAACTTCTTTTTGACCTCTTCCTTGACTCACCTTCTCGCTTTTCTGCTTGCTTTTACAGCTACGCACTATATATATGGGCGTCTGTTTGCCCTCGACCTGCAGCATTGCCGATGTGCACCGCATGTCCAGCTATGCGCGCCAGGAGCTGCCCAGCCGTGAGCTGCGCGTGCTGGACATACGCGTGCCCACGGATACGGAGTTCAACATTTGGTCGGACAAGACCTTCTGCCTGCTGATGTAAGTAGTCCGAGGCATACTTTCAAAAAAAAATGCGTGAGTCTGTCGCTAATGGACAGTGCAAATAGTGAATGCCTCAGCCGAGCTCCCCTGGCCTCCCTGGCCTCCCTGGCTCCCCTGGCTAGTTTCATCGTTGGCTGAAGCCATTAGCATTTGGAATCGTGTGAAATGCGGGTCCAACAACAACAACAACAAAAAAAGAGAAACATTAAGAAGAAGAAGCGAAACAAATCCCGACACGGCATCCATTTGTTTGATTATCATATTAACAGTCACCTTCCCTCTCTCTATCTCTCTCTCTCCCGCTCTCTCGTTCTCTGTCTCGCTCTAGTGTGGTCTCTTGCATAGTGCTTGGACTGATCTGCTGTGGCACACTCTACGAGATCTACCTAACCCGCCAGCTGAAGGAGGCACTGCGTCTGCAGGACAAGGAGATGATGAACAACAGTGAGACGAGCTCGGGCATTGGCTGCGCCTCCTCCGACTACAGCGACACAATGACCGCCCACGAGGAGGCGCTGAAGCAATCGAATCAGTCCGATTCGCTGAAGCAGCTCGATCAGCTGGTGCTTCACTTGCCGCCCAGCGACAATGACAGCGGCAATGGCCATCATCATGACCACGAACACGATCACGAGCACGATCACGAGCACGATCACGAACATGAACACGAACACGAACTCGAGCATCACGATCACGAGCGCATCAACGTGCATCATCATCACCATCACAATCATCACAATCATCATCGCCACCATCATCAGGGTGTCAGCATCGGCAGCGGCAGCAGAAGCAGCAGCGGCGGCGTCGTCTCCGGCTCGAGCAACAAGAACGGCAACAACAACAGCCGCAACTCAGACGAGCACCTGGAAGGTCACCTGCACGAGCCCGAAAAGCTAAGCATCTACTCGGAGCTGCTGCTCTCGTTCTCGGCAATTACGAACTTCAATGCCATCTGCGATCGCAATGTGGGCGCCGACACAATACCCTGCATCCACGGCCTGCGCGCCTTCAGCATGGCCTGGGTGATCCTCGGACACACGTGCATTGTGGTGTTCAAGTACTCTGACAATATGGAGATGCGCAAGGAGGTCGAGCAGAACTTCTTCTTTCAAGCGATCACCAACGGACCTTTCAGCGTGGATACCTTCTTCTTCATCAGCGGCTTTCTGATCTCCTATCTGTACTTCCGCACGAACGCCAAGGGCAAGCTGAACAAGCTGAGCAAGGGCGCCAACGAATTTACCGCGGGCACCGCTCACTTTTTCGGCTTAGTCGCTTATCGGTTCATGCGACTCACTGCTCCCTACCTGTTCGTGCTGGGTGTGGTCCAAGTGACTATGAGATATTTGGCTGCCTACTCCATATTCGATCCGCCGACAATGGACCATGTGACCTGTCCGGACTACTGGTGGCGCAACATACTCTACATCAATACGCTGTTTCCCGTCGATGAGATGGTGGGTAAAGCGGCAATGACGCAATATCGAGAAGTTCTTGGTTAGATCCGAAGATAGATCCCACGACAGATCCCTCGGTAGATCCCTCGAAGAACGGTCCGAGGACCTCTCGACGACTTGTCTCGAGACATCCCTCGAAGAACCCCTCGATGCCTTATACACTCCCATAAACCGTACTAACCTTATGTCTCTCTCTCTCTTTCTCTCTCTTGCTCCCTTTGTCTTTCTCTTCGGCAGTGCATGTTGTGGAGCTGGTACCTGGCCAATGACACTCAGTTCTATATGATCGGTGCTATCATCCTGATAGTGGGCGTGCGTCACTTTAAGCTATCGGCTATAACGACATTGGTGTTTCTGGTGCTCTCCTGGATAACCACGGCGGTGATTGCCTTCACGAACAATCACAGACCCAACACCGACGATCCACTGGCTCTCTTCGACAAGATCTACGATAAGCCCTGGACGAGATTGGGTCCGTACCTAATCGGCATGGCTGTCGGCTGGATACTGTTCCGCACCAATTGCAAGATTCGCCTGCCGAGGCTGACAGTGGCTACAGCCTGGACGCTGGCGATGCTCAATCTGTTCGTTCTGGTCTTCGGCTTGTACCGGGCCGATCTGTCACAGTTCACAGCGGCCGCATATAGCTCGCTGAGTCATTCGGCTTGGGCGCTATCCCTGGCCTGGATAACGATCGCCTGCTCGACGGGCTATGGTGGCTATATCAACTCGCTGCTGTCGGCGCCCTGCTTCTATCCCTTCTCCCGTGTCACCTACTGCGCCTACCTGGTGCACCCCATAGTCATACGCTCCATGGCGCTCAATTCCGATGCGCCGCTCCACCTGGGCGGTGATCTAATGGTAAGTGTAACTCTCTCATACCCTCTTCTCTTTTACTCACCCTATATGTCTCTCTCTCTCTCCCTCTCTATCGGCAGGTCGTCATGTTCTTTGGTCTGACGGTCGCCTCATATTTCCTATCCTTTGTCGTCTCGATGTCTTTCGAGGCGCCCGTTGTCACAATGCTCAAAATCTTGTCACCTAGTCGAAAAAAGCGTCTCGCCTAAGCCCGGGCTCTCCCTGCTCTATTTATGCGAATATCTACTATATATATATACCTACCATATACATACATATATACCATATAGCGAGAATTTCAATCATCCCTCTCTCTCTCTATCTTTCAATCTCATTAGCTATTCTAAATCGATTCGCTCTTCTCGCACATTCTCAGTCAAAATTCTACACATATTTATAGCATCGACCGTTCATACATAACTTCACATTCCTTGCAAGATTACTTCTGCTTTTCAGCTTCCCCTATTTGCTAATCCACTTTTAATCACAGATTTTTAACTACTTATATATACATATATATTGTATACTATACTTTTTTTTTGTTTCGTAATGTGTACATTTAGTCGTTTAATTTATTCCAAAGGTTTGGAAATTTTTGTGCGTGACGAAAACATAAATAGTACTTAGTAGCTATAATTATAAAAAAAAAAAATATAAATAAATAAAAAAATTGACAAAAACACAACTCTAGTACCTAATTTTACAAGTTCGTGTATATATTTACTATATACCTATATATATGTGTAATATGTATAAACCTTTGAATAAAACTGCTACCAAATAAAAAATTTAAAAACGGAAATTTGTTATTGAATTTGAATTGGATTTCTTTGGCGGTTAAGCTGAAGCTGGTCACATTGCTGAACGAAACATTTCCTTTAGCCAGGGCTGCACATAGACTTAGTGTACCTAAATGGTACAACTGTTTTCGGTATTTTTTAGCCCCATTTCGAACTAAGCTCATTGAAATGTTGCTTTGCTTTTCAAATGTCAGGACTATTCATACTTGAATAACATTTTTTTTTTATATTTATATTACTCACACGCTCTTCTTCTATCAAACATTTCGAATAGATGCCGATAGTTTTTGAGGTCGACATTTAGTCGCAAGGCTGCATGAGCTTGCGCCACTCGACTAAAGCTTGCGCGCAGTTTGCAACACTGAAACTTGGCTACGCCGGCATTTTTGGTCATTAATTAAATAAGCAAAAAATTGGTTTCCTCTGACGGAATTTCGCACGAATTGTAGGGAAAACAGGCAGAGCGCAGTCACTGGTGGACTTGGCCTTGGTTCCGTAGTTCCGGAACCGTGCCGCATCATGGCCATACCTTCGATCACGACGCTGGTGGGCGTGGTATTCTTAGCCTACATCCTCCACTCGATCTACCAAATGTCGCAGCTATTCACGAGTCTGAAGTGCACTGGCTCGCCCTGCTACACCTCCTTCCTGGCCGAGCGCCCACGCATGCAGCTGGCCCTGTTCAGCTCGCAGAACCGGAATCCCGTCGCCAGTGAGGTGAGCGACGTGTACAAGGTGAAGCGGTTCGACTATGCGCAGCCATTCGACCACGACTTTCAGATCGATGTGCCGCTCAAGACCCGACGCAATGGCACCCTGTTTCTGCACGTGGTGCTGGCCCTGGAGGGCGAGCCCCTGGAATGGCGCACCCTGAAGCGCGATGGACCCACGGTGCTGCACACGCTCAATCTCTGCGACTATATGGTGCCACGCGCCGAGACTTTTAACCTGATCAATCAAAACGGGAATGCACAGACCACCGAGCAGCAGCAGCAGCTCAAGGAGAAGAATAAAGCCGCCAAGTCGGATAAGCCCAGCACACACATTCGCTCGAACGTCTACGTGACCCTGCTGACGGACATGTTCGCTCTCTCGCAGGCGGACTTGCCGCCCGAACTGGCGCCGCTGATTCGCGTGAATCGCATGCAGCAGATCCTGCCCATCCTGCAGACGGACATGTTCAACACGAGGCTGAAGCACCTGGTGCCGGTGACCAGCAACACCACCGAATTCACATTCAGCTTCCACTACAGGCCCGTTGGGCTGGGCAAGCTGCGACTGATGCTGCTCATGGAGCACGCCACCCAGGCGCTCCAGACCATTGGCTTTGCCGAGAAGGACATCGACGAGGTGAAGGGCATCTTCTCCGACACGAACGTTTATCTGCTCTGCGGCACCATCTTTGTGTCCAGCGTGCATGTGAGTAGCTAGAGAGATGAGGAGATCTGTCTGATGCACTAACTCGTTCTCCTTCTCCTTCTTTGCCGCTCTTGCAGATGCTCTTCGACTTCCTGAGCTTCAAGAACGACGTCGCCTTCTGGCGCAAGAAGCAGTCCTACGAGGGACTGTCCACACGGACCACCTTGTGGCGCGCCTTCTCGCAGTTCGTCATCTTTCTGTATCTGCTGGACGAGCAGACCTCCTACCTGGTGCTCGTTCCCGTCGGCCTCGGCACGCTGATCGAGCTGTGGAAATGCAAGAAGATCCTGCGCCTGCACTTCACCTTCACCTCGTTCATCACCCGCAAGCTGCAGGAGGCCGAGCAGCCAGAGCCCGGCCAGCTGGCCGAGCAGCAGACGCAGCAGTTCGATCGGGAGGGCATGCGCTACCTGAGCTACCTGCTCTATCCGCTGTGTCTGGGCGGCGCTGTCTACTCGCTGCTCTATCAGCCGCACCGCTCCTGGTACAGCTGGACACTCAACTCGCTGGTGAACGGAGTCTATGCCTTCGGCTTCCTGTTCATGCTGCCCCAGCTGTTCGTCAATTACAAGCTAAAGTCGGTGGCTGCTCTGCCCTGGCGCGCCTTCATGTACAAAGCGTTCAACACCTTCATCGACGACTTCTTCGCCTTCATCATCACCATGCCAACGGCCCATCGCGTCGCCTGTCTGCGCGACGACATTGTGTTCATCATCTATCTCTATCAGCGCTGGCTCTATCCCGTGGACAAGACTCGCGTCGACTCGGGCGTGGCCATTGATGGGCCAGCCCCAGCAGCTGACGTCGACTCCCACCCCAAGCAGGACTAGACAAGGATGGAAACGGAGGAGAAGGAGCTACAGCGAGAGCTTTAAAGAGGAAGAGAAACAGAGAGAGAGAGAGAGATAGAGAGACAACTGCTTTCATGTATTCATGTACATACATATGTATATTGATATGCAGTTGAACATTCCGTCGATTTACTTAGGCTGTAAACCATCACAAACACACGCACACACACACACACACACACACACATGTAACTGTTAATTGTAGCAAATGCAAACATCTTCAATTAATCAAATTTCGCCATCAAGTGTTTTGCTTCACATCAGCTCCATATGAAAGATCTTTTCCTCTGAAGGGGAGCTAAAGCTAATCCCCCATAAAACCTTTTCACATGCACTGCTGTTCCAATTTTCCTTGATTAACCGTTACGATTCGCACTTGGAGCACATCTATTTCCGCGTGTTCAAAGACGCTCAACAGTTGTGTTATAATGTTTCCATATTAAGTAATAGATGAATTACCAGAATTACCAGATCCTTGAATTTAATAGATCGTAGATGGAGTCTTGGTATCTTGCTAGATTCTAGACTCGATCCTCTTCTGTGATGGATTACAGATTGTGCCAGAGGCTTGACAATGCCGACTCTTAAACTAGATTCTAAGCTATGCCAAATGCAGGATCATAGACTACGATTTATCCTAGGCTACTTCATTTATCTGATATATGAACTACAGTAAATCCGTATGGCAGCTCTGACGCTTGCGCTCTAGCTTATCAGTGCATATTGATGCCAACGGTTGTTTTGTATTACACTTTTTTATTTGTTTGTTTTTGCAGCTATCGCTGATTTTGTTGTTGGCAAAAAAATGATAGAATTATGTATATAGTATATATATATATATGTATAGGGTGTGTAGCATTTAGGACTTAAACTAAACTGCCGAAGGAAAAAGAGTTTGCCGTACTGCTTGGACATGGACTTGGACATTGACATTGGCTGCGATGGAGCACAAGAGCTCAGTCCACAGCTTAGCCATTGCGTATGCCCAGTGCCTGCTCTAGCTCGGCGCGCTTCTGATTCACCTTGGTGAAGAAGTAGCGCGATACAGCTTCATGCGTCCAGGGCTGATAGTAGAACTCGGCGCGGCGCTCCTCCTCAGGATTGCCGACCACATCGGTCATGAGCTGGTCAGAGAACAAAGTATGGTTAGAATTGTTATTGGTAATGATTCCATTCCATTCTCCAGCCTTACCTTGAGATCCCGCGTCTGGCTGATGATCCAGCGGTGGATGAACATTTGCGGATCCTTGGCAAAGCTGAGAAAGAATTCGCGATTCGTTTTCATTTGGTTGATCGTGTCCACCGTCTCGTGTATCTTTGTGTCCAGTCCCTGGATCTCCTGCTGGCTGGCGGTGCTCATCAAGAAGTTATTCATTTGGTTCTTGAGCGTGTCGTCCACCTCAACGTCGATGTCGTAGCAGGCGGTCTGTTTGTTCTCTGCCCCGCTCTCAATGAAATGGTTGATCACTATCGGATCTGGCGGATGCAGCAGCGGGTTCAGGCGCTGCGGTATCTCGGCGAACTTCATGCGCTGGCAGCTGAAGATCTGCTCCAAATACTTGTCGCAATTGATATACTCCCGCTCGTGGGCATCCTGCAGCTTGTGCGTCTTGATGTACTGCCACAGCGCCGATATTATCACCGGGCGCGTCTGCGTGTGCACGCCCAGCAGCCGAGCGAGCCGGGGATCCAGCTTGAACTGCAGCGGCTGGTAGTCGAGCAGCAGCAGGATGGTGCAGCGCACATTGCGATCGCCGGGCCGCTTCACCTGAAAGCCGTCCGTCTCCTGGGTGGTGTGTGTGCGATGCCACTCGACCAGGTGGTTGTCCGGCCCATACAGCTCCTTATCCAGCTCGATGACCAGCGACTTGAAGAATGATGAGAATTTACGCTTAATCTTTGTGTTGGGATCGCCCTTGCCATCCTCCAGCAGCCGGCCCTCGACACGCAGCTCCCACGACGCAACGGCGCCTTCGTCTCCATCGTTGCTCGGCTCCTTGCTCGGATAAAATGTATTCGAGATGAAGATGCGCAGCTTGCGCTTCTGCTTCATGGGCCGCTTGAGTGCCTCCTGTATGTCCAGCCGCTTGCGCATGATAGTCGCGTCCAGCTTGCGTTCGAATGTCAACAGGTCCATGTAGGCCTGTGATTCCGGCACCAGATCTCGAACCTTCTGTGGCAATATCTTGTCCGCCAGCTTCTTCTTCTTTTTGGCGCCAGCGACAAATTCACCCTTGTTGGGGCCGCTGTTCAGGCTGCGCGACTCGGCCGAGCGCTTACTACCGCCGCCGCCGCCACCGCCCGAGCCACTGCCGCGCAGGCCGCTCTGGAAAGTGGGTTGGGTGGTGCGCTGCAGCAGAGCGGGTCCGGGTCCAACTGGAGCGGCAACACTGCCAGGAACGGGCTGCGTTGTGTTCGGATGCAGCGGAAAGCCGCGTGGCTGCTCAGCCATACAGAGAAAAGAAACGAGATCATTGTGAAAACTGAGACCTAATCGGTGATTTGATTCTTTAACTTACCGCGAATGTGGAACCGGTGCCTGGCGGATAGGGACGCATGCCGGGGGCCTGGGGCGGCGGCTGGTAGCGCGACTGCACCGGCGCTTGGCCAGGCGCAAAGCGTTGCGACATCTTTAATTATGTTTCACTTTTGCACTTGCTGTAATTCACGAAAAATTACAAGTTTTATGATTACAACAACGCTGCGTCACATAAAAAAAAACTCTGTAAAATGGCGTCGTACTTAGGGTTGTAAAGTACCAAGTGGCTATCGATAGTTTTACTATGCAATAAATACTAAAATAACGATATATCTATTTGACCTATGTTTTTGGAAGTATATTTTGCCTAACATTGAACATTTTTAGCAATAAATATTATATAGCTCATATTAAAAAGGTACACTTTATACATTTAAGATTTAACACAATTATTATAATATAATATATTATATTCTTGGACCGATATATCGACGTGCAAGCTACATTTCTATGATATATATCGGTTTGTCAACACTTTTGTGGATCATTTTACATTGGTTTATTATAAATAGTGATTACTTAATTCAAGAATATATTATTAATGCCATTATTCAAATAATATTTAATGTAAATTAAATACTTATGACTAGCTCTGTGATATTTGCTCTTTTTAGGTATTTTGAGAGTCAACATCAAACGGTCACACAGTGAACGTGACTGGCGTTAATCGACAATCCTAGCTCTTATCGATAAGTAGTCTGTTGATTTATTTGTTTTATTTTGCTTTTGACACTCGAATCTATATTTTGACCTCACCGAAAAAGTCAGAGATACAAATATGGATGAAGAATGGTGGAAAACAAATTTACGCGAGCTAAATGCAAAGAGCAAGCGCATGGAGACGCTCACCAGCATGTATACGAAAATCAACAAACAATCGGCTCTGCCGCGAAAAATAATTGAGCTGCTCTTAGGTGCGCCGGCGCTCTACGAATGTGCCGTTGTCGAGGGAACGGAGAAGGAGCCACTAGTCAACCTGTGCACCGACTTCATGAGTACCTGCCTGGACCAACTGCAGCTCGACATCACCGATGCCTCTTTGCCGCAGCTGCTCAACCCGGCTCTGCATCATTCAAATCCCGCACTGCGTGCCCTTGTGCTGAACAATCTGCTAAAGGAGTTGCGGCGACAACAGGCAAGCGCCAGTAAAATTCAGCCGCTGCCCAGTAACGAGCTGCTCGTCTATGTGCTCGACGAACTGCAACAGCCTGAGACACAATGCAGCTCGGCTGCCATCAACATTCTGACCATTGTGCTCAGCCAAGGGCTGAATGACGAGCGTGTGCAGTCGAAGCTGCTGCAGCTGCTCAAGCAGAACGAGGTAGTGCGCTGTCGCGCCTACGAGCTGGCCGTCATGCTCGCCAAGCGCAGTGCCGACTCCCTGTCGTCCGTGGAGTTCATCTTGGATGCGGCGCTCAGTGAGCTGGACAACGATGACGTGCTGCTGCAGGCGAGCGTCATGGAGATACTTGTGCCACTGGCCGAGCAGAATCACGGCCTGAGCTACATGGAGAAACGCCGCGTTTTCGACATTATTAGCAGTCGGGTGCAGCGCATCGAGGAGAATCCTTTGGACTCGCTGCTCATACCGAGCATTATGAAGTTCTTTGGCAAAATTGCCGCTGTCCAGCCGCAAAAGATCATCACCGGCTATCCGCATATGCTGGCCTGCCTGTTCGACCTGCTAGCCTCGGGCGACGAGGCAGTGCTGCCCACGGCCATGGACACGCTGGCCAATTTGGCCAGCACAGTGCAGGGCAAGATGCTCATGCATGTTCAGTTCCAGGCGGCCATGGAGCAACTGTTGCGCAAGTATTCTGACTACACAAAGAGTCTATCGCCACCGCTGAAAATCCGCATGCTCAACTCGCTCGATGTCATCTATGCGATCAATGCGCCAGTCAGCCAGGAGCTCAGGTGAGCAACCAAAATGAGACCCTATATAGCTGTCACCTACTGTCTCTCTCTCCCGCTCTTCCTTTATTATTTGCAGTGTCATTTTGAAGAACTGGTATGAGTGCTTTGCTGGCGGACAGCAGGTGAATCACATCATGGGACTGCTGCATACACCGTTTCCCGACTTGCAGCTCGCTGCGCTGGGCCTGCTGAAGACCCTCTGCCAGTACCAATGGGGCTGCAAGGCGGTGCAGTGCACGGGCGGTGCCATAGAGTTCCTGCTCTCGCGTCAGCACGATCTGCACAAGGACGTCAAGTATCTCAAGTGGCAAATCATGGAGCTACTGTCCGTCAGCAACGAGTTCTCGGCGACCGAAATCGTTCGCCTCACCGCCTACGTGAACGAGGGACCATATCATGTGCACGCCGACGTCAACATAGCCACCGAACCTCAATAGCAGTAACAATCATAGTAGCAGCTACTGTAGAGCACCTTCTACATAGTATATAAGGATTTAGTCGACATCCTCGAGGGAGAGAGAAACGAATGTTAGTTCTTTGCAGTTGCGAACTGCGCCCAAAATTCCAAATATATTTGTATTTACAATACAATGTAATATATATCATTTATATTAGATTAACATTTTCTGTCCTTTCGTAACTATTTAGATCACATTTATAGAGAGTCGAGGGCTACCATCCTACAGATAGCTCATGTGCCTGTGCGACATGTGCTTACGTCCCGATCCGCCGAAGCCACCGCCCATGTGAGCTAAGCTGACGCTCAGCCCCGATTCGTAGGCAGTCTGCGTCTGGGAGCGCGTCTCATTGTTGCCCAGGGAGCAGGTGGGCAGCGTGTGACAGTAGCGACGCAGCTGCTGCTTAAACGCGGCCGTCGTCAGGGTGTAGAGCACCGGATTGAGTGCCGAGTTCACTGGCAGCACCAGCACAGCCAGCCAGGCATACAGATCGGGCGATATAACACAGCCTAGAAAGACACGGATTAGAAAGAGACAGCGCGAGCTGTGACTCAACTTACCAGACAGCGCAGCCACCTTGACTACGATTATGGGCAGCCAGCAGGCGCAGTCGGTGGTCACAATGATGGCAAAGCTGCAGGACAAATCAGTGAGATTGTAGTATATACTATTTCATGCTATAGACAACTATCATTGTGGACTGAGCGTGGCTGCGTAACTGGAACTAAACAACTAAATCTAAATGGGTCTTTTATGCAGAGGGTTCTAGGAATTTGTCAGAACACATAGAAGAAAACGTCTCAAACTGTGTAACCTTATATGTATATTGTCCATTAAGACTCTTTATAAGCTGTATATAATCCCCACACACTATGAAGACAGTGTGTGAGCTTATAAGCTGTAGGCTTAAGAGTCTATAGATAACGTATTTGTTTATAGTATATAATCTTTGTAAACTATGCAAGTACTCTAAAATCAACAGACTGTATAAAGAAGTCTATCAAATCTACATTTGCTTAACATATCCATGACTTGCAAATACTGTAATGAGACTGTTCACAGATTAGGGAGACCGTATATGCCATGTTTATGTATAAAATCTGAATAAGTTGTATTGAGACTATACACAGAACATATAGCCTCGTATTGACATACATATAGAACCTTTGAAAAGCCTTTAGAGAATTTGTATACAGTCCACATAGGTCATACAAGCTGTAGTGAATCTCTATGTAAGTATATAGATCATATCTCTACATTTCATATATTGAAACTGCAGAAGACATTGTACAAAAGGAAACTAAATCATAAAAGACACTAGTCCAAGATTTGATAAGGCTTAAGCCAAAGTATGAGTCTATCACTCAAAGCTATCCTAATAAGAGTCAAATGCCTATAGATCCACGCAGTAACAGACTGTTATATATTTAATCTTACTTGTATTTTTCTATGCTTTCATAATACTTATACTCAATATACTTATGGTATACATATATATGTATATGCTAAATATTTAGTAAGCTAGCACTTTCGGCTTTATACTTTGAATTGAGCAACCGATATATACTATTTGGACTTGGCCATGCCCAAAGAACTGGCTCCACACAATACTCACCGCGTGGCCACCACGCTCTCTCGTCCGCTGTGGGTGCTACGCATGCCGCCGCCGGAGTCCCGGATGGCCTGGAGCATGCGCACATAGGAGTAGAGTATGAAGATCAGAGAGATGGTGTTGATGCAGATGAACAGCAGAGCCGAATACTCCCAGCCCTTGGCATACGGATCGTGTATGTGCAGCGAGAGGCACACGCCGTTGTTCCCATAGAAATGCTCGCCGAAGTAGTCGTTGGTCAGGAGCGGAGCAGCGGCCAGGCCAAAGCTGATGCCCCACACCAGCAGCAGGCGCAATACAATTCTGCAAACATGGATTGCTCATTTGAATAGCAGCACGTTTTACAGCACTAGGCACTAGTGTTGCCAGCTAGTTACCTAACTTTCTCCGTATCGCGTGGCTTCAGTGGCCTGGTGACCGACATCAGGCGATCCCAGGTGACGAGCGTGAGCAATAGCGTCGACGACTGGCAGCTGAAGGTGCTCAGAAAGCCTGCAAATAGTTCAAAGTACAGTTAGTAGTTGTAGTAAGTATATACATATATCAGAGATGGTAACCCCGTCTCTAGATGGTCCACTCACCGGCAAAGGCGCAGAGCTCGCTGTGTCGCCAGGACTCCTCGTGTCGTATGTACTGCCCGCGGAAGCTGATGTCGGCGCAGGCAATCAGCGTCAGGTAGATGCCCATTAGGAAGTCACTGGCCGCCAGGTGGCG
The DNA here is from genome assembly GCA_035047565.1 of Drosophila mulleri. NCBI lineage: Eukaryota > Metazoa > Arthropoda > Insecta > Diptera > Drosophilidae > Drosophila > Drosophila mulleri. The sequence goes on along the minus strand of JAWNPK010000166.1, from coordinate 169,427 downwards.
CAGGTAAAGCGAGTGCTCCACATTGCTGCGCGACTTGTAGAAGTAGCGTCCGGCCAGAACGAGCAGATTGCCAACGACAGCAATCGAAGCCATAATCCAAACGCTAGGGAAGGGAAGGAGTGAGTACAATTGATTGATTGATTGATGGATGACAGGGTTGATAGATCGATTCATGATAGAGTGTTCGGAGAAGTGATACCAAATGCATATCAAAATATATGTAGAAAGTTTGTGATTGATGAAACTCTTGCTTGATTGATTGACTGAAGCAGTGCTCACAATGTTTCAAGAGTTATTTGATTAAGTGGTCGGTGATGTGAGGGAGTGCCTGAATAATTGCTGGACTGAGTGATTGATGGATTGACTGACTGATGAACAGAGCTCAGTTGAAAAGGCGAGGATATACTAGATGTCCATTGCTAATGAGTTAGCTTATGGATAGATTGATTCATTAATTGTTGGAAATGCTTTATTAAATAACTGAAATCCTATATTAAAAGAAAATAAAGTCGTAAGACAATTGGCATATCTAGATAATAATTGGTTTCCTGATTGAGTGACTGATTGATTGATTGGGTGAATGCTAGCAGTTGGAAAACTAAAGCTTGTACAGGAAACAGGCTTTGGGAGTGAGCCAAATCGACGTTCCTGGTACTTCAATTATTTTCTGTACATTTATTCTAAGCACTATGAATTATTAATAGAACAGAATATAAATAGAATGAGAACTTAATGCGAGGGGCTATTCATAGAGGCAGAGAAAGAAAGAAAGAGGGAGAGAGAGAAGGAGAGAGAGAGAGGGAAAAGAGAAAGACAGTGCGAGGAAATTGTCCCACGGCGAATGCGAATGGAATATCAATTGGCATAAATTTGGGGCAATTAAAGGAAATTTAAGTGGCAAAGGCAAACTTCAACTGAATGCTATTGGCCAATTAGCTGTGTGCCATGAACGTGTGTGGGTGTGGTCGACTAGGTGCTCATTATTGCAGTCATAGTTGGTGCCGAAATTAGGATTCGCCTCGGCAGAGCTCGGCGCACAGGCACAGGCGCAGGCCACGACTGTTTGCGACAATTGCGAATGCTTGGCCTTTATTTCTGATTTGATTGCCAATCGGAGAGAGAGAGAGAGAGAGTGGGAGGCGGGAGGGAGCTAGAAGGTGGGCTGTGGGTGGTGGGTCGAGGAATGTACAGTTATCATAAAATCACTGTAATTTATGCTCGCTTCCATTCATTTGCTCTGCAAACATAACAACTTGTTGGCCTAATGCTAAAGCCAACTTTACGGGCAAAGATTGCTTGGAATTATGATTGAATGACACTTGCTTAAAGTTTTGGCTCTAACAGGTTTGATGGAGGCGCGCTTAATGGAATTCTCAAGCTGCTGAGTTTGAATTTTTGCATAAATAATTCGTTTAGCTCTGAGGCAAGGCTGCAAGCTGAAAGTTTTCGAGCTTTTAGTCTAGATTGCACCTCATAATTCATTGGCAGACGACTAGGCAGGGTATATTGCTGCTGGTGAAAAGTATTCAGCAGGCAGCAGGAGGCGTGGGTGGAGCCCATAAATACGTATACCTTACATATACTGGTATATACACATTTTTTATCTGTGCCATTAATAGAGTTATCATCGAAAACTTGGGACATACAAAATCTACATATATTTGTTATAGTTCTACCTAAGGTAGACATATACGTCTAAGCTACAAATTGTTCTTCTTCTTCATATGACTCAGTATATATTCCAGTCGAGTATTCCCTGCATTGCGCAATGCCAAGTCGAGCTTTCAAAGCTAGCTTCAACCGACGGCAACTAAAGTTAGCCAAGTTTGACAACGTGCTAAAAGTGCCTGTTAATAAATTATAGGATATTTTCAGCTGCTATACAACACCGTTCCGACATTAAAGGCTATACATCTGCTCTCTGTGTGCACGCAGGGGCAGAGCTCTGACAAACGGCTAGAAACTGGAGAAGTGTGGCATTTGCTGCTACAAGTTGCCGAAAAGCCTTTCACATGTGCTCAAATAACGCTTCAAACACGGAGCCGACAATAGGCAGCAGGTGGGAATGCGGGGGAGGCAGGAGCGTGAGAGTGAAGGGGCAGGGGGGAAAACCAACAAAGAACTGAGCAAAAGTATTTAATTTTTATGAAAGCGTCAACTAAAAATAATATGATAATGTAACTGGCACATGCCAGCAAGACAGCGCTACGTGCAGGCATCCAGAGAGAACGCGAGCGAGCTAGAGAGGGAGGGTGAGAGAGAGAGAGAGAGAGAGACGGAGTGTATGTGTGTGTGACTGGCTGTTAATATTTGCCAGGCAGCTTAGACGAACGGCAGAGCCGAGCAGCAGTTGAACAAGTAGATTCGAATGGAGATGCTCAAACACATGGTGAAACTTACATTAAGCATACGCCCGGTTGGCTGCTGGGGGGACGGAACGTGACGGGCGGGGGCTTTAAAGGGTGCAAAGGGTTTAGAGTGTGTAGCGCTCGGAAAACTCAGACAGCACGCAGAGCGTGTAAATGTAAGCAAAACAAACAAACAAACTGAGGAATGGCTAGATAGATAGCTAGAAGTGCTCGATGTGTGAGGGTAACTCAAGGAAAAGCGTAATTTTCATTTTCGCTTGCTACTACCAGGGGGAGAGGGAGACGCGCAGAGACGGAGAGACGCAGAGTGTGTGGCACTTAGCATCGTCTCTCACACTCTCCACAAACAGACAGACAGACAGACAGACAGCCAGCCAGATAATCACTCAGCTCAGTTAGTAGCCGATGACAAGTGTTGACTGCTGACTGCTGCCTGCTGGCTGCTGTCGGTTGGTTTTCCCACATGAGAATGAAAAATGCCAAATGGAAAAGACGTTTGCCCAACCTGCCTGCCCAAGCTTCATATGCAAGCAAAACAAAGCGAGCAATTTGTGGTCGGATGCAAGCGGCTGCATAATACTGGCTCAAGGCCTCGACTCAATTTGTAGAAGGGTTTACTTTGAAGTGAATCAAGTTTTGATTTGCTCTGCACTCGGGGCGGCAGCCTATAAGGGAAAGAGTCGCTTATTTTGACAAAATTAAGGCTCTGGCTATGAAATTGACGATCGTATTCTACGTATAGCTGAAAGCTCTATCGGAAGAGGAGAGTTCACTTCTCAGTTATAGTCTCACAAACCCGAGCATAAAACGATTTTTATTATGCTCAACCAAATCACTAAACGAGAGGCCTCTGAAAATATATAAATATAGTATAACTTAAGTGGGAATATGAAAAATCCTTCAAACTTTTTTAAGCGTGTGTAATGCTCTAGAACATATCCCTAACACTATTCTGCATCGTTTAGATGAAGTTTTCTAATCCTATATTGAAAACGTGAGTCGGGGTTTACCAAAAGTACAGTTATCTATGGACCTAAGCGAAAAAGTTATCGATGAATTACAATGGGAACGGAACTAGCAGAGAGAACGTCGGCCAAACGAATTGCTAGAGGGAGTTAGTGAAACACGAAAATTACCTGATCGACTCGTTGACCTGAATCAGAGACTCAAATAGTTGGCTGTGTGGGTCATGCCTGGGCCTTGGATGTCAATGCTGTACGTCCATGTGTAGCATGGGCCTCAGTTCATTTTATTATTTATAAATTTTTGAAGCTAAGAACAGTTCAAAAAAACAAAAACAAACCTCGTAAAAAATAGTCCAAATTTTGGAGAAAATCACAAACTTAAGAGAGGTCACCATGCATTTTGAGTATCAACGCCAGAGCCAGGAGACAGGCCCCGTTATGGATCTAGATTTGGTGGTGCGTAATCGAGGCGGAGGCGTACCGTGTGCCGGCCGGAACGGCCTGATGGCGGAGCCGGCGTCGACAGCTCCGCTGGGCACCAACGATCATCAGCATCAGATGCGTTTGCTGGTGCTGCGCGAGCGCCTGCGACGTGCCCTATACAACTGAGGGTGCCAACATTGGCTATACGGGAATCCCATGAAATAGACCGAGCATGTACCGCAAGCACACAATCTAGAATTCGAGCTTTCAGGCGAAACAATATACGTACATATATTTTTATAAAAATGAAAGAAGCCGGCGGTTTTTCGAGTTTTCTCTCATCTCTGTCTTGTATCTCGGATTCTCATTAATTTTCGCAATCATTAAATTTCTCTTCTCCCTCTCAGTTTCGCCTATCTCTCTATCGTCGTTTCATCTCCCTCTCTCTCTCTCTCTCTCTCTAGACTCTCATCTATTACTTTTCAATACACTCTTTAGTCTAGCTCTGTCTCCATCTTCCGTTCACTCAGCCCTACAATAACTCTTCTAGTTAAGTGTTGTAAAACGCTTGTTTACACTTGCTCAAGAGTTTTTCGCTATGCTCACAGATTCCTCAACTTTTGTATGAGCTAACACAAAAGTTGCTTGGCAAGCTAAAGGCATAGCATGATGCTGTCCGATGGAACGATGGAATGGAATATTCCTCACAATGACGAATAGCCAATAACCAAGTCACTCAGCCTGTCTATCTATACATGCATGCCTCTCATTTGAGCTGATTACAGGGTACATTTCGTTGCTGCATTATGAAGGAGCTGTGAACAGAATATGCAAACATAAGCAGAGTCCAAATGGTAAACACGGAACATAAACATAAACATGAACTGGAGAGCGGATGTCGTCAGTTGCAGCCAAGGATTAGCCGACGCGCACAAGGCAGTGGAGCAGCAGCAAGAGCAGCAGCCAGAGCAGGAGGCAGAGCACACTTACCTGCCGCGCAGCATCTGATTATCGAGTAGATGGAAGGTGCTGCTGATGCCATCGCCGCGGGGATCGCAGACGCGCACATGCAGCGCAGCGCGACACAAATGAAACCACGAGAAGTAGCTGAAAAAGGACAGAGATACAGTGAGTCAAAGATAGCAATAGAGAGAGAGAGAGAGAGGGAGAGAACGAAAGAGGGAGAGAAATCTTTGGCACTTTCAAACAGAAGCAGCATAAGCATAGTACTCGAGTCGACTGTAGCCGACTTGGCCATGCTCTTTCATAGCTTAGACTTCCTTCTCTTAGTGACTCCTAAACTGTGTGGGCTGAAGTGGCTGTCATACTTTGTCATATAAAGTCAGTATTCTCAGTAGTCGCAACCAACAAAGACATAATCTTACAAATTATGCATGACTGCTGTTGGTCACATACTAAGCTGTCTCTCAAACTGTAAGCGTTAAGCGATATTACTCTCAAACTGTAAAAGGGACTTGAAACTGTTTCCTGATGCCATCGTGGCAGTGAATGCTTGAAGACGGTCGCCATATTGCGAGAAGCTGATATCAAATATGCTCCAAGCAGTCGTTGATCTTTCATTTGCTGACTCTCAAACTGTAATTAGCAAGGGGCCTTGTAACTGTAGAATTTGTAAGCTTGTGAGGGGAATTTTCGATCAGCCTTGAATCTGTATGGCAATGCTGATGCCTAAACTGTAATTTCACAATGACTCGCGAACTGTAAATGCCTTAGATATAGCAGATAGACATAGTACAAGCATGTTGCATATTATTATATCTGATTATATCAACCTTTTTAAGCTTTGTCAAACCCATATACCCCATTTATTGTTGTGAACAGAGCATTAGGTTGCTTATGGGCAATTACTGGGTATTGATTAAATACTTACATAAAGTCAAGATTGGTCAGATTTTGCAGTACGGCCGGCTGTAGGGTCTTAAAGCGATTACCATTTAGCAGCAGGGAGTTGAGATTTTCCAGGCAGTCGAAGGCGTGCAAATCGAATTTCTCGATTCGGTTCTCATCCAAATGCCTGCAGAATATTGATGCAAATGTTAGAGATAGGGTGAGAGAGAGAGAGAGAAAATGTGTGTGAGTGTGGGTGCTTCAGAGTGCAACACAAGTTTCTGATGAAGTTTTGTCATTAAAGTTTTATCATTTGCTGCTTGTTATTCAATATGCATTAGAATCCAAGATAAGCTCGAACTCAGCTTAACGCAAGTTTACTCTTTTCATTTCAAATATATTTCCCATTTTCTTTTTCTTTTGACAGCCCAGCTGAAACGTTTGTCGCGTGGCCTTTGATAAATGAAATTCCTTAGCAAAGAACCCAACTACGAGCCACAAACGGAACCCTTCTGCTGCCCAAACACCTCTCCTTCCACTGCCCTCGCTCACATGATTTCTCTCTTTTCACAGCTTTCTTTTTTTGCGGTTAAGCCTAACCAAATTGGAAAAACTCGATGGGCACGATAAACCGCGTCACATTTTTATGTGGCCATCAGAAGCTTTGCCTTTTCGCCGATGGCCGACAACACATCTTACGCTCAAATACCCTGTAAAAGAAGTGATGCATGAATGGGGCGTATGAGAGGCCATGATGCATTTGGCAAATCTGCACAGACTTAAGACTGTGACCTCTATTACTTAATAACATTTTGGTCTAAGCCCAACCGATAACTCATTATATGCAGGGTATATTCCTAGCCTGGGAGCAGCTAAGTTGCATGAGTAGTCTTATGTAATTAAGATATATTGATGAGAGAATGTTTTCAATTGCTTGTTAGCTTCAAGCCAATCCTATCTCACTTACAGGGTATATGCCTATTCCATCATGTTTAAAACTAATGCGTGTTTCTTGATATATCGTATTCTACTGTCAAGCAAGCTAGTTTTTTAGTTTGGTTCGAATCAAAGGCTATGCAATAACAGGGTATATGGCTAGTCTGTCAGTTGCGCAAGCCGTCAAAAACTAATCTACGTATATTTTGAGCGTATGAATAAGCTAACTTCAAATCAAATCAAATCTAAACCTGTCAATTTACAGGGTATGTAGGTAGTTTATATAATTTGAGAATAGAGCAAAAGCAAAACTATTATTCTGCAATTACAGGGTATACCGCTGTCTGTCACATTGTCCACAAAGCGAGACGCACAAGCTTATGCACAAAGCTTAGAAATATTTGCTCATCTACAGGGTATATGCCCAATCTATCATGTTTTAAGCCCACTGTTCCCAGACCTTTGCTCCTAACTAGAATTGCAGTCGTTCTGCACAGCTTACACACGAACAGGGTATATGTCAAGTCGGGTCGAGCCACAGCAGAGGCCTTTTCGGTTGCCTTTGTTTGTTTGTTTCCTTTGTAACTTACAGTCCTTGCAGATAGCTGAGGTTGCAAAAGGTTCCCTCCCGTATGTAAGACAATTGATTTCCAGCCAAAAATCTGCAAAAACCACAAAAAAACATTCATAAAATGTTAGAGCTTTGAATGGGACTCCCCCTTCTCCCATTCTCTCAGTCACTCCATCTCATTCCCTCCCATTGAGGAGTACTTACAAGTGCCGAAGCTGTGGAAATGTGAACGTGTTCGCCTCAATGCTCGCAATTTGATTGTGCGCCAAGGACAGAGTATGCAAATGAAGCAAATTGCTGGGAAACATGCCCAAATGTAGGTGCTGCAGACGATTGTTATTCAAATAGCTGAGAAGGAGGGGACGATTAGTGTTGTCTATATAGCCGGGATCTTAAGATCATATCAATGCCACTTACAGCACCTTCAGGCTCTGCAGCTTTGCGAAAACTGGCGCATCGAAGTTAGCTATCAAATTGCCTCTCAGATCGCTGTGGAGCAAGGGTTAGTTCTAGTTTCGGTGCGGTTACCAAATGGGCTTTACTTACAGATCCTCCAATTGCTGTAGGTAGCGAAAATTATTGCTGCTTAGGCTGCTCAGTTGATTGCGTGCCAAAATTCTGAAACATTAGACCAAAAATTGTTTTTTAATGCGCGCCAAGTATGAACAAAGCCAAGCGACTAGAGCATGAGCATATAAAACGAAGACTGTATACTCTTCATACAGCTGGCAGAGCAGATCAAATAAGAGGAGAATAATAAGTTTGAATGCTGTAAAGTATGCATATGAATTTATTTGTATTCGCGTTTTAAAGCTACATCAATAGGATTATAGAAGTAATGAAACATCTTTTGACTTGACATTTATAGATAGTACTGTAATCTGGAATATGGTCACTACATCTGGACCATTTATAGAATCATTTGTAGAGAAGGTCAGCGGTGCTAGAGAAAGTTCAAGTACTGGCTATAACATTCCTAGCTTATGTATTCTTCCTAGAAGTCTTGGATGAATTCATTTTATATATTCGGTCCATATATGTATACAGTCTGCATAAATATTCAGCCAATACATATACATATTTCGGCAAGCGAGGACTATGAATGTACATACGTTCGACGGAGAATCTATAAAATTAGAGAATAATGCAATTTCCGTCTTGCTGTCCATCCTCGACGTAGCGACCGTCCGAACATAAGTCCATTCACGAGTATATGAAGTATTCAATAATGAATGACAGCTGTCAACTGATGCGACCCGAGTTGGGCAATAAAGAGATGAAGCCTCGAAGGAAGTGGCATGATAACTGTTTCCATCAAGCTCATCAATCAATTCAATATACGCTCTCTGGCAGGCATGTATTACTGCATGTTGCACGCTTCATGTTGCATGCATAATACCCTCGGCTAGGCCATAAAATGTTAGAGCAGGGTCAGACACTGAGACCGAGATAGAAACAGAGACAGACAGAGTGAGAGCGAGAGAGAGGGAGAGAGATACCTAGCAAGCAACTTAATAAGCCATTAAATGCAACTCTGTTCTCTGCGCCCTACAGGCCCTGCCTCACAGTCCATGCGTCAATGCTGCCGCAACAGCAGCTGTGATTCCGTTGCAGTCAAACCAACTACCGAATGCCAAGCTAAGCCGACAAGCGCCCCCTCCCCGCACGCAACACTTTTGAGGGTGTGCAAAGTGTAACTGAGTTGTTTATGTGTTTTTGTTTTGTTTTCCGCTTTAGTTTTCTGTTGTCGCCGGCTGCTGTTGGCTGCTTCTTCTACTTCCCTTCTTCTCTTGTTTTTTTTTTTTTGGCTGCGACTGTTCAGGCCGGAACTGCCACGCCCACAAAACTTTGCTACCCCTCTGTGAGTGTGTGTGCTAATATATTTATTGTATAGCTGCTAAGCTCCCCGCCCGAAAGTGAACCGTCAGCCGAGGCCAAACAATGGCTCACTTTATGGCCCCAACTGGCAGGCGTTGCGTATACGCAACAATGGCTGCAACACACACACACATATACGTTTATTATCAGCTGGTATTCATCTACACAGACGCACACACACACACACACACACACACACACATGTATAGAAATGATGATACAATCAACAATTGTGAGTGCACATAACTGTCCTCTATGCGCCTCTGTGCAATAGCTGAAGTGTATATGTGTGTGTGTGTGGGTGTGTGTGTCCTTATCTTCTATATAGTTATTGGCAATTACAGCCTTTATTTTTTTGTTGGTCGTTTCACCTCATGCCGGTTGCGTTAATAAGCACTTTCGTGCCCCTGCACTCTGACAAAGTGAAACGTAAAAATATAAAAAAGAATTTTATAGGCACACTGAGATTGCTAGGATGTTATCCCACAGGTACAGTTGTGCACACGGCAATAAGTTTGGCAGCATTCATTAAAATCGCTTATCGTTGCATCGATTTTCATGCGAAATGCAGACAACATGCACAGAAAGCGCAAGCGGAGGCAGTCGATGGTCTGGTGTAGGGCCTTGTGTAGGGTCTTGCATAAGTTTTAAGAAGCTCAAATAAAACTTGAAGTATTTTCATCTAATTTCAATGTAAAATATTAACAACAACAAAATTAAAAAAGCACATAAATCAAAATTTAAAAAATTGTATGCATACATAATAATATATACATACATATGAACATAAATATGTCATAGGTAAAACGCAAGCTTAGAGACTTCAATAATAGTTTGCGCTTACAATAGTGTAAAGTACTAAGAGGGATTAGTCGTATTATAATTTATAGTAATGGGGATTAAGGCTGTGGCAAATGTCCTTCTTCAGATCCATTTCGCTAATATACTCTAGTTGGTTTGTTCATCTCATACGATTTCAAGATTTACCCCAGGCGGAACGTGGAAAAAGGATACGATTTGGAACGATTGTAAAAAGAGAACTTAAGATAAATCTATTGATTTATGTGTGCACAGATCTCAAGGCTAAAACTCCAAAACATCGAATGCGAAATTACTTAGCTTGAGGTTTATCAAGAGCATTATGCAGTCGGTTAGTGGAAGCTACAATATTTCCGCTTGTTTTTTTTTTCTTTTTTTTTTTTAAATTTGAATTTATGCAAATTTCATAAGTGAACTGCCTCATAAAGCGTTAATGCAACAAAATTTATTGTCAGAAATATTTTGAAATAAATTCGAAACGTTTTTCTAACCAAAATGCAAATAGCAGCAATAATAAACAAGCGAAAACTGATTTTCCCTCTCTTTCTAAATAATCAATATAAATAATAAATTGTGCAATATTAAAACGTTTAGAAATTGAACGCGACGCACGTGGCGTATGCGCAATATACATCGCCATCAGTAGAGCAAATGTTTCGCTTAATTAAACTAAGACTCTGATTATTTCATATAGCTGCCATAAGAGAAGATACGAAAACATTTCAGCAACGGCTAACTCCTTAATCTATACAAAGCACAGCTAGTAATATGTCATACCAAAGTAGTTTAGCCTAAGCAAAGCCTAAAGCCCGTTTAACATATATGTATATGTCTATCTGTTTCTTTCTTCCCTTCAGCAACCCCCAGAAAAACCTGTGACTAAGGGCGAACCCACTTAACTGTTAATTATGCGACTCATTACAGTAAAATAGTAGTTAATAATACTTACAAAATGCGCAATTGATTGCCCGGAGCAAAGAAGTGTTCGGGCAGACGCGATAATTCATTGTCATCCATATAACTGGAAAAAAAGAAAAACAAGTAAGAAAGCTCTAGTCGAGACTGCTCGACTAGGAGATACCCTGAACCCTCCGTGCTGATGTTCCAATCATTCTGCACACATACATACACATGCATCCACCCCCACGCATAGGCCCGCGCTCTGCTAACTGCGCAGTAAACAGCGACTGCGCTTGGGCTGCGCTGCAGTGTGGGCAATATTATGAGAATTTATTTGTTGAATAATTTCATTTGTAGACGTACAATCTTAATGAAACTTTCAGAACGTAATCATTATGTGTAAATGTGTGTACATTCCAAAGCACAAGTCTCTAGTACTTGATATACGTTTTTTACAAATTTGGGGCGAAGGGGGCGTGGTATCCAAAATCTGTAAATTACAAAATGTGGGTGCCCATCAAATGTATATACACAGTAAATCTGAAGTCTCTAGGTCTAATAGTGTTCAAATTAGGCTGAAAAAACAATATAAATTTATCGATTATCCTCGATAAAAAAGATATCGAATGAGTTATCGAAAAAATATGATAAACTCGTACTGCGTATGGTATACACGAGTATGCATACAAAATTTCAGCTCTCTAGCTCCTTTAACTTCTGAGATCGACGCACTCATACGGACGGACGGACGGACGGACGGACGGACGGACGGACGGACGGACGGACGGACGGACGGACAGACGGACAGGGTTAAATCGACTCAGTTCGTCGCCCTGATCAAGAATATATATACTTTATGGGGTCTGCGATGATTCCTTCTGCCTGTTACATACTTTTCACAAAACCATTATACCCTGATTTCCCATTTTCAATGGGTTCAGGGTATAAAAACAAGGGAACACTTAATGAAAAGCAGGAGAGAAAATATTGAAGCAGAAGAGCCAAATATAAAAACTGTTGCCAGGGCAGGGCCAATTTGAAAGGCAGCCGACGCAGCGGCAGCAACAGCAGCAAATAAATTAAGAACACATTAATAATAAGACCTAATTAAGAGTTATGCCCCAACCAAAAGTGGAGAAAGCGGAGCCCCCAACATCTACTTACAGTGTCTTTAGTGGAATGGCGGCCAGTCTGTCGAATGCATGCGAGGCAATCTCACGGATTGCGCAAAACTTAAGAACTCTGCGCACGGAGAGGGCGAAAAGATAGAGATAATATACAAATTAAAATATATGTATGTATAAATACAAAGATACAGATACAGATACAGATACAGATACAGATACAGATACAGATACAGATACAGATACAGATACAGATACAGATACAGATACAGATACAGATACAGATACAGATACAGTTACAGATACAGATACAGATACAGATACAGATACAGATACAGATACAGATACAGATACAGATACAGATACAGATACAGATACAGATACAGATACAGATACAGATACAGATACAGATACAGATACAGATACAGATACAGATACAGATACAGATACAGATACAGATACAGATACAGATACAGATACAGATACAGATACAGATACAGATACAGATACAGATACAGATACAGATACAGATACAGATACAGATACAGATACAGATACAGATACAGATACAGATACAGATACAGATACAGATACAGATACAGATACAGATACAGATACAGATACAGATACAGATACAGATACAGATACAGATACAGATACAGATACAGATACATATTTACATCCATAAATCTCCCGTTATCCTTATGTCTCATCACATTGATATAAAGTTATGCACACGCATTGAAACAATGGGTGAAACTTAATAAATTCGAAATTCAATTGTCAAGTTTTGCGTCTCTCCTACTACGAAAGTTGCGCTCGAGCATAACTAAAAGTTTGCATCAAGAAAAGCGAGGAATTTTTGTTTGTCTCTTAATATCCCCAGCCATAGAATTGTCGAGGCATGCAGCAAAGAGCGCAACAGGAACTGGTAACTCTCCCATTCCCCTCACTACCCCTACTCTCCGCACTCTAACTGGCAAATTCAGTTATATTCAATTACCATAGAGAAAAACTTTGCTTACGTGAGCTCAGTGAGAAGACAAAACCACAAATAGTTCCATCTCAATATGAAAATTCGAGTTTTGTTTTCTTTCAGCACGCTCATTGTGAATATGGAATATGGATACTTCCAGGGCTTGTTAACTTTTTCATAGAGATTCTGTTAGCCTGGTTACTTTCATAAACTTTCTGTGGGGTATCTATCTTTAAGTTGATCACTCTTGAATCGTATTATTTCCTTATACATACCTTTAAATTGATCGGGCATACCAAGGACTAAAAATTTTACTCTATTATTTTGCTTATCACTTACAGGGTATCTGCTGGTTGGGCACTATCTATTTGAAATCGCCGTACATTGCAAACTTCCACACGCTTTTGACATTGTTTTGCTCGCTCGGACAGCCTACGGTCAATTTAATTTTCATGCATGTCCATCGCCCACGCACACTGAGGGCCGCCTCGAAGGCACCGAGACGTGGACGTGAACGTAGACGTGGACGTGGATGTGGCGTCATCTTTGTCTCTGCATTCGATAGTTCCGAGCGTTATAATTAGGGCGTTTCATAAATTTGTGAATTTCAGAATGAAGAGCAACTTTTGACAGCAGCTTACGAAGTTGCGGAGCAACTGTCGTTCAGCGAGCAGCGTGGGGGAACTACCGAGACGGAATCTTAGCTGAGGCATCTCACACATGTGATCAGGCGTAAGCTCTACCGGTGATGGATTTCCAAGTGCTTAGGCTTAAGCAATGTGGCCAATAGGCAATATGGTCGTATAGCAACAGACGGCCGAAACCATTAACTACAAAGTCCGGCAATGTAGACCATAGCAAATGAATCAACGGCAGCTACACTGAGCGAAAAGCAGAGGCACCTCAAGTAGTTGGCTGAATAAGCATTGGCATTTGTGATGTGTCTCTATCTCTCTCTGTTTCGCTAACTTTAACTACATCTTTCTCTCTCTCCTTCTCTTTCCCACATTCCGTATTCAAATCAATAAAATCTTCTCTTTCCCCATTTCTTGCTCTCTCTCTTTCTCGATATCTTGCTCTGTCCCTCTTTCTTGCCTCTTTATGCATTTGTTCCCTACAAAATTTCTTTCTCTCCCTCCCTCTCTTTCCCTCTCTCTATTTCACTTGTAGTTTACAATTTTCTTACTTCTCTTTATATGTATGTCTCTTTTGACCCATTGGATCCATTTCTCCCTCTCATTCTGTTCTTCCTTTCATCCTCTTCTTTGTTTTTCTCTCTCGTAGAATCAGTTCATTCTATAAATGCTTATGGCTTAAATTTCTTAGATTCTTTCCACACAAGTTAGCTCCATCTCCCGTTTCCGCTCTATCTCTCTCTCTCCATTTGTCTGCCTACAGACATCTTTAATTTCTTAAGAAGACCTCAATTCGAGTAGCTCTTCAAATAATCAGTTACACTCCAACAGCTTTATATTATGTTACGAAACTCTACTCGCTTCTCTCCCACGCTTTGCTCCATTCCCGCTCTTACTCTTTCTCTCTCTCTCTCCCTTTCTTGTCTCGTACTATGCAACGAGACATTAGATTTCCACTTCCAGTAAATAAATTTGATAACAGCTTCTCCATAATTTCATTTGTGGCTACAATTTCGGGCATTTCTTTGCATATTTTTTACAGTGTTAACGAAGCGAGGCACATTTCGTCGTATGTTAAAACGATTTTACGGCTTGCGCCGTGGTCGTAGAGAAGTGTCCTTTGGCATGGCTTCACATAAACTGCAACTGCCGGCAAAACACGATACGAGCTGTCTGCCATGTCAGAACATAGCCGCCCGCTCCCCATCCCACCATTCCCTCCTGTTCTCCAGCCATTGTATGGGATATCTGAGGCTGCTTTAAGTACAGCAAAGGACGCTAATAGACGATTTTGGGAAGGACCCATTCACGGATTTCGAGCTGCATTCGCAATTGGTCTGACGCATGCTTGAATTTCGATTCTCTTACCAAATACATATGTACTTAACGAACTTAATTTCCTTTACAAATACTCACAGACTCTCCACGTCAGGCAGGGCGCTGAAGAACTGTGCGTCGATGAGGCCGAAACTGTTGCCTGTGAGGTCGCTGGAATTGAAACCGAACGAGATGACGAGAATCAATTCAACAGCAATCAAGATAAATACTAAATACACTGAGGGTAATTGGTTTACATAATATTGGTAATACATAATATACATTACAATTTTTTACTGGTAGCCAACACTGTTTGGCGTTGCCAGATAGTGGCTGAATGAGTTGCATTGCTAAGCAAACAGCTGCATAGCTCAAGTTCTTAGCTTGTCACATAAACGAACACATTAAAGCGGGTTACCCGATACTTACAGCGTTTCCAGATTGTTGCTGGGCAACTGGGGGGGCAGCGCCGTGAGCTGTTGGAAACGGCAGAGCATCTCGTAGCCGCGACATGGGCAGCTGTAGTTCTTCGCATTCGGCCAAACTGCAGGAGAGCCAAAAGTAAACAATGAAAAGGAAATTGCAGTTAAGGAGTCCTCACTGTGGCCATTACACTTGATGTGCGCATCAAGTATAATTATCATTCGAGTCTTTTAATTAAACGCATGAAAACGGAAGGCAAAAAATTTACATGCGAATTTCTATTATTATAATAGAGAGAGAACGAGAATGACACTGTGCGGGAGATAGAGATGGGGCTAGTGGGATGCTACGACTGCCGTCCGCTGGCTGGCGCCACTTGCACCGCTGGCACCACTGGCACCGCTGGCGCCACTTGCACCGCTGCTGTTAATTACTCTGACCTTGTATTGAGTATTGAATACTCACAGCACTCGCCAATCGGTCTGTCATCCATGCCCTGGCGTCCGAACGGGTTCTTGCGAAACAAATGATCCCAGTACTTGGCCTCAAAGGTATTCACGCAGTTCCACTCGTCCGAGCTATCGTCGCAGTCGACGCTGCCATCGCAGTTGGCGCGTTGCGGCACACACTGCGCCGTCGTGTTGCAGTGGAAGTAGCCCGCCGGGCAGTTGTCCTTGTCGTCGGGCAGCAGAATGCCCGTGTCGATGGCAATCAGCTCGGTGTCTAGTTCACTTTCCATGGCACTGCTGCTGAGCTTGAGCATCACTTGGCGCTGTGCAACACTGGCCCTGATGGCCGACTTTGACTGCTCAACACTGGCTGTGATGCTGGCCCACGTCACAGACGACAGCGAGAGCAACGCTGAGACAATGCCCAGGCTTAAAAGTGCTGCAGACGGGAAAAAGAGAAAGAGAGAGAGAGAGAGAGAGATTGAGTGGGGGAGAAGAAGATTAATACCTCTTTGATTTACATTAGCGTTATATAGAGAAGATAAAATACCTCCATGCAATGATCGAGTATTTCATTTCGAGCTGAAATCCCAATGTAAATTATTTCAATCTTTTCTCACACCCTATAATATTTACAAACACTGAACTGTTTGCGTTAATCACAAGGAAATAGACACAAGTTAGACACACGGGAGTGCCCGACTGGCAAATACCCTGAATATAGTTGCCCACTATGATAAGTGAGCATGATTGAGAATTGATTATTATTATATTATATTAATAGATAAAGAATCCCTTCCAATTTTAGGTGAAATCTAAAAAAAAACTAATTTTACCATTCATTCAAGAAAACTTCAGACTAATAGGATTATATGATATTCAATAAATTGTAGATAAACAGGCGAGCATACGGGCTTAGCTTCCTCAACTCAGCTCTTCAGAGTCTTTCTTATCAGTAGTATTCATACACATAATATTCCTGATCTCGGTCACGTTTCCTGCTGTCAGCACCAAAACCAATATACCCTGTTTATTCATTTAGAAAAAATATATTGAAATTTTCATAAAATATACAAAAATCAAGCAAAAGTCGCTGCCAAACAATGAAGGCCAAATACTTTCGAAAGACGTCGAGTAAATTATCAATTTAATTTTTGATTTGCTAAATTGAAAAATGCAGTTTTCAGTTTTCAGATTTTAGATCAACAACAGCTTCGATTGTGATTTGATTACAAATAAATCACATAGTAGGTCAGAGGCTAGTGTGACTGTGCTGGGAAATACCCTGCATTGAAACTCTGAAAGTTAGTTTGATTCCAAATGCTCTTTTCTGACCAATTGGAGGGAGTTCAACTAAATTAGTTTATATAGAATAACATCGAACTTTAACCAAGATATTGTTAAGGAAAGCTGAAAAGATACACATAAAGGGAATTGTTTTTTACATTTCATATATAGCGAGTGACTACTGTAGCTGAAGTACAGCGAGTCAATCTGTATCTGCTTCTGTTTACTATAATTACTGAAGATGAAAATGTAAATCGAAATGAAAACAGAATTGCTATTTGTAACAATCAAATTTACTCGGACAATTGGTTCCAGTGGCAGTCTGGCCAATTCCATTGCCAGTTCCAGTTCCAGTTCCAGTTCCGCAGTACTTGGCTATTGCACATTTATCATTTTTAACGATTGCATTTAATGCAGAGCATTTTTTACGATGCATTTTCGCCAGATGGATAGTGGGAAATGGGAAATGGAAAATTGTATTGGGGCCAACCGCCGAACACTGGATGCGTATCGCAAATTGTGAATATGCGCGAATAAGGCGAACACGCCAATGTCAATATGTAAAATATGCAATAAAATTGTTTTTAATAAAAATTATGCACAGTACATTTGGGCCACGGCCCAATGGACCGTGAAATGCTCCCTCGAGCAGCAGGGGGCGCGGCTGTGCGAGTAGGTGTAATACCGGGAATGACACTTGGAGACGCTTTCCGCACCATCGATAAGCCATCAATGTGGGTGACTTTTTGATAGCTCTGCTGACAGCTGCTCGAATCCAAATGAGAATAGCAAAACCAGATAAAAACATGTGTAAGTACGTTGTGAATGAGCGTAACCGACTTCATAATACTCATCCATGTTAAAATGTACATGTATTCAATGCATATATGCAGATTCATTCGAGTATGAAACTCAACATGAATCTGAATGCGAGTTCATATTCATACTCATATGGGAATGCATATTCATACTAATATTCACATTCATTCATTGGAATATATATGAGCATGAATCTCAGTGCATATTCGTATGCATACTCATATATTAGATTTCATATTCTGCATGCATATTCATATTCAAATCACACTCAGTCATTGGAATATATTTGAATATGAGTGTTAATATAAATCTGAATACATGTTCATATTCACGCTCAAATATATTCAGATTAGGAAGCGTGTCGTTCATCAATAGACTGAGCAGGCGTAGAATTTCATTCATTTCAAATATCTCAGACACTGACTCATTCAAAGAGGCTTGAAAACTGACATCAATAATTATTCGGGTTTTTATAATTTTTCTCGATAAGTTGTGAACATGCTTACACTGTGGACACTGATTGAGGCCTCGCTGCTTTGCCTAAATGCAGTTTGCATCTTGCACGAGGAGCGGTTCCTGGCCAGATTTGGCTGGAGACGACAGACGGGTGAGCAGCAGCTCGGACCGCCCAGCACTATGGAGCAGATCTTATACATAATTCGCTCGATTCGCACAGTTGCCAAGATTCCATTGATATTTGTGAACGTAATAGCGATCACATTCAAACTGTTGTTTGGGTAAATCTTAAGTTCCATTGCAATACATGTACCAGTAGTGGTAAGCAAACCAATATACCCTCTCATTTCAGTTGACTAACGAGTATGAAAACAGGAAGCCAGAGAAAAGAGGAGACACATAAATAAATAGCAGACAAAGGTAAACAAATAAATGTAAATCAGGCAAAAGGAGCAGCAAAAATCGAATTACAGCAAAAACAAGATAACCAACAATATGTAAAGAAAAAAAAAAAAAAATGTACAAAAAACAGTCGGAAATAAATCGAATGTGGGTGGAGAGTTGATCAAATATGCATACCCTAAAATTTCTTGAAGCTCTATAAGCTTTCTCATTACTGCGGTAACTTTGGGCCTCATTCTTAGAAACAAATTAGAGAAGTAAAAAAAAAATAAAATAAAAGACACGAACAGAGATAGATTATTGAGGAGAATGATTGAAAGATAAAGCTGTTAGAAAGAAAGAAGTCGAGAATCATATATGTACAGAGATAGAGAGAGATAGAGGAAAATAAGAAGAGAGACGGAGAGTGAGATAGAGAAATAGAGAGAAAAGTAAAAAAGATTGATAGAGGCTGGACTCCTTCCAACTTTTTTTTTTCTGATAGAGAATGAGAGGAATGAGATATATTGAAAACGAATGATAATTAAACTGAGAAGCAGCTGATTGAGTGAAGAGAGACAGACAGACAGCGAGAGAGAGGGTGGGAAGAAATAAATAGATACAATGAAAAACTGAGAGCAAGAAAATGAGAGAGATAAGACATACCAAACGCGAGTCTCTCTCTCTCTCTCTCTCTCTCTCTCTCTCTCTTCGTTTCTCTCTCCCTCTCTCTCTCTATCTCGATCAAAGTGAAATATTCTCAAAGCATAAGACTGGTCAAGCAATTCACATTGATGGGTCAATTAGCCTAGAAGGCAGCTGTTGGTAGCTAACTATTTCCTATTATGATGGGCCGAAAGCAGGGCAGCTGCAAAGTAATTCAAACATTGTGCATATTTAGTGTGGAAATACTTTATTTATAAATATAACAAAAGAGAATAGCAAATACTTTCCATAATAAACAACATAAAAATCATATTTATAATAAACTAAATAAGCCAATAGAAGGAATGCCAGAAACAAAGGAATTAAAGAGCCAAAATCTTTATTTAGAAAGAAACAAAAGATTTTGAATTTCATTTAATGGGCAGGCTATAGATAGATCTATCGATATGGAGAGGTCAAGTGAGTCAAGCTCATGTGGAAGCCACGAGGGTCACAAAAGTCCAAAACAATGTTAAGACACATAAACAACAACAACAACAACAACAAGGGAGCGACAACATGATGGAGCAGTGGCCTGGGAGGGCAGCTTACAATGGCTGTTCCAGCAATTGCATCAGCTCATAACTCAGCTGACAGCAATGAAAGCCAAAGTCAGCGAAATGCAACTGCAACTGCGAGCAGCGAGCAGCGACAACAATGCGTGCGAGTTGGTGTAGCGGATGACTCCATGAAAGTGTAATTAAGTGCAGCCGAGAAGGAAAGCAGACGCAGACGGCCGGCGTGAGGAGGCGGAGGGCGGATGCAATGGGGCGGACAGTTGGCAAGAGTTGCTCGTTCCCTCTGAGGAGGCATGGCAGCTGGAGTGAAGCCTAACATGCAGGAGAAGGCAACCAAGAGGAGGTATTAGAGGAGGCGACAGACAGAATGAGACGTTTCAGCAAATGAAACGGGAGCCAAGGGAGGAGGAAACTGTGACCATGGCTGAGAGGGACTAAGCGAGCGGCATCTCAGAAGCATTAAACAAGGAAAAGAGATCGGAACAGGGTTAATGAGAAGGCGGTGTCCGTACAGGGTCTAGGAGTAAGATGTTCGAGCAGCAACTCGAATAACGACGCCAACGGAAGCTGGGACTCCAGGCAGACTAAGGCATCCGAGCGACAACGGAGAGCGAGCGGCGAGCACTTGACACGTGTTGCTAATGTGCGGGCGTTCGCCAAAAAGGGGTTGCGAGACGCGCGAATAAACAAGCGGCGCTGGGGATGGACCCAACACAAGCCCCGTACCACGGTTGTCGAGCCTGCTGACGTTTGTCAACACATTTGCCAGCAATTGAAATGTTTGCGCTGTGATTGATGAGCTATAGATAAGGTTGGGGGTAGACGCCTCAGCCCCATCTGCGGAACGGCCTTGGCCTTGCGCTGGAGCCGTAAGGCGTTGGCGGTAGGCTAGACCTACGGGTCTAGAGCGAACCCTAGAATTGGGGCCACCTGACGTTTCACAGTCTGGGCCAAATTATCGTTTGACCATAAGCAAACAGCAAACAGCAAAGCGTTTCAGCTTGCTCCAATGCCAATTGGCTGCTTTTGTTTATGTCCAATTCGAATAATTAAAGCAAATGCTTTCGCATGCAACCAGGCAAATGCTAACAGGGGCCTGCCGAGCGTCGAGGCTGGCGTGCCACCAAAATAGAAAGCAAAGCTATAAAGAATAAAGAAAACGATCGACTTATGCCAATACACACACACAAACACACACACACATGCAGGCAGAGACAGTGACTGACGCTCGCACACCCGAAATACTTTCGTGAAATGTTATCGGGTCAAAGCAGGTCGCCTCGACTCGCCGTTGTTGTTGGATTCCCCTTTACATTTTCCTGTTGCTCCTACTATTGCTTTTGTTTGGGGTCTGGCCGTGTAAACAACTTGTCAAATTTGTCGATTATGGGTCGAGTGCTTCGCTATGGGATCCTCTACTTTGCTCTGTAGAGCCTTTATACCCCTTCCCCTAACCCACCATCCCTCCGCCATAGCCCCTTCGTAATGACCCGACAAGTGCGCGTCGTCTGTGACGTCTGTTCTCTGTTCTATGCCAATTGGCACTAAATATATATTAAAGAGACCAATCCAATTCAATGGGGCCCAAGGCCGGCAATGCTGGGTGTGGGAAATGGAACACATTTTTGTAAACCCTTTTCTAAGAAATGAACTTAAAAGCTATGGACGTGGGGCTCTACTTAGTACTTTAAGTAAAACAAATTTCAGTTTTGTTTGTTCCAATTGATTCTTGAATAGCCAATATGCACTGAGAGAAAAAGAATGAGTTGAAATTTTTATCATTTCTTCTAACCTTTCCCTTTTCACTCTCTCTTTCTCTCTCTCTCTCTTTATATCTTCTATTCCTCTCTTATTTTATCTTTCTCTATTCATTAACGAAGAGTTTGTTTTGATACCCATCATCTCTTTCCATTTTCTCCATTCCCTATTCTCGATTCTCTTCTCCCATTGCACATTCTTTCTGAGAGACTTTCTCATCTTTTATCTTGCCTTCCTCCTCCATTTCTTCTGTCAACTATACTATGCCTTGTCTACTTTTCTGTCTTTCTCTCCCTGTCGCCACCTACGCACAATAAAAGCAAAAACCTTTACGGATAGGCGAAAGAGGAAAGCCCAAAGTAAACAGCAATTGAAATCAAATTAGGTTGATTTTTGCTGTTGCTGTGGAGAACTTTTAAGTTGATGAAAATTTAGATAACTCATATATTTTAAGAGCCGTCAAAAATGTTTCAGGCATTGTTTTTGTCCTACGGTGAGGTAAGCGGCGTTATATGTATATCTATATATCTATATGTTTTTAAGATAAGCAAATCGAATTGGAATTCCCAAAGTTGTATTCACTCTGCGCGGCTGTTTAGATTCAAAATTGTGCTGGCGATGTCTGTTTTCTGCACTCATTCAGCTGGAGTGGCTGGGATCACGAGTTCATCTATCTAGTACATATGCTCTATCCAGAGATCATAGTCGATGGGCATAATCAGTGCTACGACTCGTAGTGCCAGCGCAAAAGTTGTTGTAAACACAGCAACAAACTGAAAACGAAAACGAAAACAAAAACACACACGAATGGCTGATAATAAACACAAATGGGGCAGCTAAGCAATGACTGCCCCATCCTCCCCCAGCCGCCTCCCTAGGCCACCCTCCCCACCTGAAAAAGCTGCTGAAAATGTGCTAAAAATGCTGTAAGACTCTTTATTTTTAAAGCAAAATTAGGCAAATATTTAAATGCTTTAATGTATGTATATATATATATATATATATATATATATGTAGAGAAGTGGAGCACTTAGGCAGATAGCCATGTCTGGCGCATACCAATGGGTTAATTGTTAACCCATTAAAGACCCATGCACATTGTTTGTACGAGAAATTTAATTACTTCATGGGCCGCTAGCCAGCTCGAGCTGATTCTACCTCTACCTCCGCCGCTACCAAAAAATGCCCAGTGTATTAATCATAGTCAGCGGGACCGGGAAGTCAATAAATGGCAACAACCAAGGCACAAATGAATACAAATGCTCATTGTTGTAGCCGGCGCTAGGTCAGGCCAGGATGTGTGATAAGAAGCGGAATGCTAGAGATGGTGGCGTGTCCATCAAATAGATTGTGTACTTGGTTTGTTTGCATTGAAAGGTGCTTTCATGCAGGAAGGAAGGCGAGAGAGAGAGAGAGAGAGAGAGAGAGAGCGCGAGAGAGAAAGAGAGAGAGCGAGAGGGATTGAGAGATTGAGAGGTTGCTTATCGATATCTAAACAGCAATTATCAATCAAGTTAGTTTCGAAGTCAAACAATTACTTCAAGTCTCTAAGAAAATCTCTATCGATACTGGATATCAGATATATAGATAGATAGTAAGTCTATTAATTTATATTATAATCAATTTGTATACCTCTATTGATAGACATTTCAACAGCTTGTGTCTGATGGCAAAGCCTATCTAAAGAGCTACCTGAACTGATTATTGTAATATTTGATAAGCCGATCTACATATATAACGTGGCTGATCTCTTTTGATATTATCTCTCTCTTTCTCTCTCTCCCTCTCTCTCTCTCAGCTTCCTATTGATACACAAATTTCAATTTGAGATTAAATTAGCTCTACTCTTTCGCTATTGGGTACTATAACTAAATGTTCAGTACTGGCTGGGCCCCTCGCTTAAGGTTCAGCTTCGAAATTCAATATGTGGCACACGCGTCAAAAAGCACGACTCACGCACATCTGTATGCTAACGCAATTCACATTTGGTATCACATTTACTTCCTTATAGGCATCCGCATCCGCATCCGCATCCCCATCCGCATTTGCTTCCTGTGAAATTAAGCGGTTTACTGAGTGGCCTTTCGGATGAGACTTTGGCCGCCTTTACGCTTCAATCAAAAAATTACGCATGACATTTTTCATTTGGGCTCCCACACACACTAACAGCCCCCCTCCACACACACACACACACACACCCCATTTTGGCATTCGGGCAGTGGGTAAATGCTTCATTTTGTTGCCTATTCCCCTGTTTGTTTTCTGTGCTTTGACTTTCTGCTTCCCCATTTGTGTTTGGCTAAAAGTCACAGCTTGGCAGTGACAGACAACCGAAATCCCCAACGCCAAATGTTAATTATTATTTGAAGCTAGCCTGACATTAGCATGTCTAGGCATTCCCAAGCCCGCATACTTCCAATATTCCCTCCGGCTCAGGACACAGTTGAAACCTTTTCGGAATCTCAAATGTTTGGTAATCAAATCGATCTTTTTTCCGCTGGGCTTAAATTTGTGTCAAGTTTCCATTGACTTTATGTTTTAAGTTGAATATGTGTATATCAAATCATCAATCATTTAGTCATCACTGAAAAGGGCTGCATCGATTAGTTATATCCATCAATCGGTATGACATATAGTTAACTATTCAAGTAATTATTCAATTAGTTCAGTAGATATCAAATATGTAGTTAGACAATCTATGAGCGTCTCTATCATTCAGTTGATCAATCAGTCTATCATTGACTCTATTAGCCTGGATATGTTCTATATAATGATAGTTAAACTGACTGTTAGATACACAATCAATCAATCGCTCAGTTTGAGTCAGTTAGTCAAACAATCAATCTGACTTTTTACCAAGCCAAGGCTCATTCAAATAATCAATCAGTCAGCCAATCTCTCCTTCAATCAATACGAAACATTCAATCTATCATCAAAAAATCAATCAGTCAATCAATTTCTCGCCTCGTTCCTTACTAAATCACTTAGTCAGTCGAATCAGTCAGTCAATCAGTTAATCAATCAGTTTATCAGTCAGAATTACATAGCCACAAAATCAATCAATCGATTCATCAGTCAGTTCAGTCACTGACTTTATCAATCAATAACACAATAATTGAGTAAAGTACTCAAACAGTCATTCAACCTCATTCCGTTAAAACAGAACTTCTTAGAGACTTCCACCGTGGAACTTTGACTACTGGCAGGCCTTGGGTAAATGTTCATGATTTCAAATAACCCAAAAGACTTGCTAAGCCGCAGCAGAAGCTGTCACTAAACACTAAGAGGGTGGGCCTCAGCTGGCAATAAATGTTTTCTTTATTTCGATTTCGGAAAGTTCTCAAAGCTGATTGCCAAAAAACAAGAGAGGCCGATTCAACTTGAAAAACTAGTCGTGGACTGTCGGACTCTGGCGAGTGTTAGGATAACACGTTCCAATCATTGGGCTTAAGTGCTTGGGCTGGCACTTTGGACAGCTGCTTTGTGCATAATCCGCAGGCTCATAAACATTTGGCATCGATTCCATTGAGACAATCACTCAAAGGGGATTGGTCAATGGCACTCCCAGCTTGCATCACTTAGCTCAATTACAGCCGTTGAGAGGTATCCCAAAGCGAGTATGCTCAAGTTTTCACTTTCATTGGGCGAACACTCGTCGCCATCCGCAGCGTCATACACTAATGATGCGTAACCTTTTAGCCTGCCATTACACCTGCCGACAATTCAATTAGGATGCCGGTAAAAAATATAAATCTATATCGTCTTACAGAAGGAAGGGTCCTATGTTGAAGTCTTTAGCTGCGGAGTCATATAGTCAAGCAGTAGAATAAATGAATTTTTGACATTATATCAAGTTTTTTGTTGGCATAAAATTGCATATTTAAGGGATTTCTTAGCTCTTTACTACACTCGTCAATGTTTATAGAGCTCATGACACAAATCTCTCTCTCTCTCTCTTTCTCTCTCTCTCTCTCTCTCTTTCTCTCTCTCTCTCTTTCTCTCTCTCTCTCTCTGTCTCTCTCTCTCTCTCTTTCTCTCTCTCCCTATCTCTCTGCTTCTATCTGTTAATTCACAACTCAAATGAGTCGAACTGCTCGCTACCAGTGTTTACAGATTGTTCATGGTTCGACTATCTGGTCAGATCCCATATTTGCTTACAGGGTATATGGTGTACAAATACATATCATCGTCTTATATCCTAGCTGAACCTTCTCCCTATTCACATCTATGCTTACAGGGTGTTTTCTCTGTGCTCGACTTGGTGAATCCTTCCCTATGCTTCTACGGCAGTTATGAGACACATAGTCAAGGTCAAGCTACTCTTCATAGAGTATATGTAGTGCTGAGTCCAACCTCCCTCTCAGTTCACTTCTGTAGTTACAGAGTATCACGCTAATCAGCTATCTTCTCCGCACTTAGTTCTGGCACTTGTCACTTGATATTTGGTTTAGCTTGTGGCGTCGATTAGCGCAAACTTCGGGGCAACGAGGGGCGCCATCTATTGGGGGTCTATGTCATTAGCTGCACATCTCGAAGCCGACCGCCCATAAATAATGATGGCTCGCTGAATGGGCTCAGTATTCAAATTACAAACCACTGACTACTCGACCGATACGCATATTCCGGCTGAAATCCCTACCACGTCCTGCCCCCTCCGTGCCCAGCTATGTGCTGGCATCAGCCATGGGCGACACGAACTTAAATCGAAAATCGGACTTTAGACCATTTTCCGTGTGTGGCAGCCAATGGACGTGCTGGCTGACTTAACATGGTCCCATGCAACTAGTCCATTATTATGAACTAACGCAAGCTCTTCATAATATTTTATTTGTTTTTTTTTTTTTTTTTTCATTCTGTGTTCTGTGTATACCCTGTATGCAGGAATAGGGGGTAGGCATCGGAATGAGAAGACACGGCTATATACATATTTATATTTGATTGGGAAGACAAAGCAGATCCTATGCTATTTCTCATTGTGTAAAGCTGTGGGAAGCTGCAATCTAGAATGCTTGGCAGAGCACTAGCTACCAACTACAGGATATCTGCTAGTCGAGCCCACCCCATTTCAGTACCCTACTTGTTTTTTCCTGTCGCCTCGGCTTTCACGCCCTCGCCGCAAAAAGGATTTGTGTATTTATATATTTTTTTGCTGCTGGCTTGCGAAGTTTGGAAAGTGGCCCAATAAATAGAGAAACAAATTTGTTTTTGGACTGAGTGGGCGGAAAATGTGGAGCTACTAGAGTAAGTGTATTTGAGATTATGTAAGCAGTTAGCCGAAGAAGATGGCGGCAAAGCGATTGAGAGGCTGCAGCTCACAGCTAATTGGATTTGTGTCTGGAGTCTGGCCTTGAGTCGCTCAATGTACAAGTAAATCAACAGAATTAACTTAATCTTATAGTTAAAAGTTGGTGTTAACTTTGACAGCACAATGGCAAAAGACGCTCTCTCTCTCTGTCTCTATTCTTAGCATTGTATATTTCTTTCTGTTACTCTATCTACAGAGATAAGTATACTGACAGAGTATACTTATCTCTTACTCTCTTTCTCACACTCTCCCATTTTCTTTGTCTTACTCTCACTCTCTCTCTCTCTCTTTCTCTCTCTCTCTCTCTCTGTATCTCCCTCTTCTGCCTACCTCTATACTACCTCCTTTACTCTCTCTTTATCTGTTGCTGACTCTTCCTCTCTCCGGCTCGCAGCCTCGATTTCCCTTCCTCTCACTCTTTGTTTGTGTCCTTCTATTTTTCTGTCTCACTCTATCTTTATTCCACTCTCCGTTTCTCCCTCACTCACTATCTATTCCCTCGGTCTTTACGATACATTGATTAAGAGCTAGTTCTTCTTCCAATCTTTATCTCCTAGTAACTCTCCATATTTCTGTGTGTGTCTCTCTCTCTCACGCACTCTGTGCTTATAGGGTATTTGCATACTTCGAGTGGCTTCAACAAAATATGTACAAAATGGATCACAATAATAAATTGACCATAAGTCAGAAGTAAGTGGTAAATTTAAGACTATTTTCAGGCTTCAGATAATGAAGAAATTATTAATATTTGGCAGTGGCTTCCCCTTTTATGCAAATCAGATTTCTGCGGTCGGGCGTGACCGACTGCCTAATACACTTTATTAGCAGAGGCAATGATACTGAATCTCAAGCCTCTACTTTCAGTAGGAGCGCAATGGAGTGCCAACAGAGAGGCCGATGGCCATTGCTAGAACTAATATACTCTCTTCATTTTTTTGAATAAGCACCAAAAAGGGTTTTTTCAACGTTTAGGTTAACTAAATACCACAAAAATGCTTCACCACGCCCAGCTAACCCACTTCTTTTGGGTTTTCGCCATTCACTGGGAAAGATCAAGCAGCTGTTGGGTTTCGTTTCATTCCGTTTTGGTTATTTTGCCTCTCGTTAATCCAAACCAATTGCCGTATTAAGCGGCAGGGAACGGTGTGAGCGAGCATCATGTAGCGTGTATGGCGCCATCTAGCGGCTGAATTTGCATAAGCTAATAAGCCAACTTTAGGTCATTGGACATGGACACGGACTGAACCAGCTAGATAGTTGGAATCGCAGTAACCATAACACACACACACACACACACACACACAAGCTCATACAGGCAGAGTGCTACACTTTAAGGTTTTCATTTGGCCTCTACCCTGACCCATACCATAAATCTAAGCGACATCTCGCATTTGCGCTTAATGACATTTTATTACAAATTTAATAGAGTTCTCGAGTGCGAAACATCACGGCTATCAACAACATGGTCCATACCCTATATTATCCTCAACACTCCCAGCTCCAGTTGCTCATCAACATAAATTAATATGCAAATTGAGAATTTCATTGCACCAATGGACAAAGGCATTGAAATTGTTTGCGCCTCTGCTACCTATTCTGAGGGACATTTGCACATGCTATGCATACCCTGTAAAGCATAGTAAAGGACATGTAGACATGCTATGAATAACTTGTAAACAGATATAGCTGAATAAGCTAACGAGCACTTTAAAGCTCGAGAAATTTTTATTACTGGGAAGAAGATATTAATTGGCTTAAACATTGTAAAGCCTATTGAACACCCTATAAAGGAGACAACAAGTGTATAAAACAACAATCTTGAATTCTTCTGTGAAGTCTATCATGCGTATTCAAGTCTCTGAATACCCTGTGAAACAGATTCCAGGAGTAATGGGCATAGCTTAAGGATTACTTAATAATATCTATTGTTGAGCTCAAGTCTTATAAAGTCAAATTGATTGTATGTATGTGTCGATAAATAAATATAAAATAAGCAAACATTTATTTCATAAAAACTCTATTTATATCAAACCAATTATACAAACAAACCCCAATTAGGTTTGATTGCTAAATAAAAAGTTTTCCCAAAATAAACTTAATTATAAATAGATGTTCAGGTAGTCCACCATAAATTAGGTCACAATTTCCAAAACAAATCTTTTTATGAAATTCGAAGTGACTGAAATATGAATGTATGAGGATGGATGGTTGGTGGAACTGGAATTTGCCATTTCCAAAGTAAAACTGTTGTTGATTGAATGAATAATTGAATAGTTGAGAATAATTGGATTGCGCATAGGGGCTTACACCAAATTAATTTATATTATCTATTCCTAGTATTCAGCTTCCCTTTTCAAATGAACAAGTATGCATCTCCTTCTAGAATTCACTTCTTACGTGCAGCTGCTATGTACATACATGCATATGTACATTGTTTTAATTCCTATTAATCTTAAGATTCCGCTTTTGTGTCTTGTGCACTATTCGCACTTTTCTTGCCTGGTTCTCAGTGCTGTTATTTTCACTGGCTTTCCTTAATCCCATTATTTAATCAGCTTTCAGAAGGACAGTTTTAATAGCTGTCCAACTAACTCAATGTCTTACTCTCCATTACAAATCCCATTATTCTTGACTGCAGTCTGTTCTCTATGCAGCTCTGAGTTTTCACTGTTCTCAGCCTTTCAACTGATTTTTATTTCCTACCCACTCTTTATATAACGATATTACTGGAGGGCTTCTTCTCATGCCTCCATTATTTATTCAACTGATCCCACATATTAC
The DNA here is from genome assembly GCA_035047565.1 of Drosophila mulleri. Taxonomy (NCBI): domain Eukaryota; kingdom Metazoa; phylum Arthropoda; class Insecta; order Diptera; family Drosophilidae; genus Drosophila; species Drosophila mulleri. Next base: position 139,784 of record JAWNPK010000166.1, on the reverse strand, counting down.
ATTTCTAGAGACGGTTCCCAGCTTTTCCTTTTGATGTACTCCTGATACACCGCTTTATCTATCTCTAGCTTTTCCAACTCGCTTGCCTATTCCCTTTTTGGTATTCCTCCCGATTAACAGTTTCTCGATCTATTCGTTTCGACCACGTGAGACTAATCATCCAGCTATTTAGATGCCAGCTGGTATCACTGCTTCTTCTTCTTCTTCTTCAACTAGTCCACATGGCCAATGTCTGTGGCAGATTTCGTTTTTATTGATCGGCGAATGATGCCAACATAGCGAGTATATAAAATAATCGAGTCGAATAATTCGAATGTGTTCCCAATGCATAAACAGTCCGGATCGAAATTGTTTATTTTTGCAAGACTTACGCATCATCATTATCGTCATGTCAGCTGCGGCGACTACTTGGAACTCGATTTCGATTCGAAAATCTCTCTTCGATTCGAATATAGCAATAAACAATCGGCACAGATCTATGAAAACAATGCACAAAAAAAAAAAAAAAAATACACACACATTAACAATAACAACAACAAACAGCACACGACGAGTTTATTCACTTTTCACTTGAGCCCAACTGAGATCGGTTTGTGAAGTTTTCGAGCTCGAAGTGTGTCTAATTTGGTCATCAAATTGTCGAACTTTCAAATGTAAATTTTAACTTTTGAAATTTGCAATATCGAGTTTTCGGCAACACAAACCAAAACTTTGAGTATTTTCTTTTTGGATTTTCGAAATTTTGAATTTTTCAAAATTTTCTTTGATTTTTGGAAATCACGAACTTTCGTATTTGAGCACTCGAACAGAAAATCTTCGAACTGTTTGTGTTTTGCGCGCAGCCGTTGGCAGCGCGCTCGCGAAGCTAACGGTATCAACTGAGGCAACACGAGCGCTTGCAACATGTGGCATGCCAATTGCCGGCGTCCGATGGTCCCATGGCCCGATGCCCCGATTGCCCAATGACCCGATGGGCGATGCCGAGCCGCAGCCTTCAATGAGCAAACAAACAGCTGATGTGTTTATGAATGAAAAAAGCTCCGAGCGGCATTCCTCAAGTTCAAGGCAAAAAGCTCTGTAGTGAAAGCGTTCCGGCTGCTGGGAAAGCTAGCTAAAAGTAACGGCATTCAATTGAACTGGAAGATGGAGATGAAGAATTAAGTGCTTACTATTGTTTACTAATTGTTTATTAGAGAGAGATAGAGAGAGAGAGAGAGAGAAAGAGAGAGAGATAGAGAAAGAGGGAGAGAGACTAAAATAAACGATGAAAGACGGGCTAAAACTGCTAAAGAGAGGGAGGGGAAAATGTGGAGACATAGACCCAAGAAAGAGTGGGTATAGATAGAGAGAGAGAATGAGAGAGAGATAAATATATTAACCTAAAGCGATACATCGACAGAGAGAGAAAGAGAGATATTGAGAGTGATATTGAGATATTGAGAGATAGAGAGAGATACACAGAGAGAGATGGACAGAGAAAGATACGGAGAGAGAGAGAGAGAGACAGATACGGAGAGAGAGAGAGAGATGGACAGAGAAAGATACGGAGAGAGAGAGAGAGAGACAGATACGGAGAGAGAGAGAGAGAGATGGACAGAGAAAGATACGGAAAGAGAGAGAGAAAGAGAGATAGACAGAGAGAGATACGGAGAGAGAGAGAGATAGCGAGATAGACAGAGAAAGATACGGAGAGAATGAGAGAGACAGATACGGAGAGAGAGATAGAGCGAGATAGACAGAGAAAGATACGGAGAGAGAGAGAGAGAGAGATAGAGAGAGAGAGATACGGAGAGAGAGAGAGAGATAGACAGAGAAAGATACGGAGAGAGAGAGAGAGAAAGATACAGATAGAGAGAGAGAGAGAGTTACAGTAGACCTTCCCGGAATATTCCAGCTCTATAATAACACCACTGACATGACAACACTAATCTCTTGAGGATTGCATAGAGAGGCGATAAAATTCCAGATTCTCCCTGCTCCACTCACAATTAAAACTCATGTCAACTTTTTGATAAATAACTTATTTAATAATAATTTAAATATATATATGGGAAGATTATCATAGATGGAAAAAAAAAAAAAAACAAAAAAAATTCTATAGAAAATTCTTGGACAAGATGAAGCCCAACAGCTGATCGACGCCGTCAGCAGCACAGTCAGTAGTGCTGATAGCGCTGCTGCTGCTGTTGCTGTTGGTGGTTGTGATGTGCGAGATTCGCCTGGGCGAAGATGTGCTCGATTTCGGCACTGCTCAGCTGATCAAAAACATCCTGGGCGCCCTGGCCGGCGCTGGCGGACGTCAGCTGCGCAGCCTGCGTACCCACGGGCGGCAGATAGCCTGAGAAGTGCATAGAAAGGCGTTGCATATTGAAATAAAACGGATAGCTCCTATCACTCATCTAGGACTCACCCTCAGCTGGCATGCTGCCGTACGGCGGCAGCAGGGTAATCGATGGGCGGCCGGGCGTGGCTGGCGGCTGATAGAAGACCGGCCTCCACGGCTGCTGCGGCTGCTGCGGCTGTGTGGGCTGTGGCGAGGACTGCGGCTGCTCGGGCTGCTCCGACTCCGGTGTGTTGGGTATCTGCGGCGAGGCAATGGCCGTGCCAGTGTCTGGCCGCACGGGCGTCGATCCAGGCAGCGGCGTTATGCCGCCCGGAAACTGCGCCTCCGGCTGGCCGAAGCTGGGCGGCTGCTGTGGCAGCGGTGGCTGCACGGCCGCCGGGAAGAACTGGCTGTTGGGCGGAATGCCGGGCGCAGCGGGAAAGGCGGGTACGGTGGGTATGGCCGGCGAGGCGGGAGCGGCGGGCGCAGCTGGCGTGGTGGGAACGCCGGGCACAGCTGGCACAGCGGGTGTGCTAGGCGACTGAGGGAATTGTGGGATCTGCGGGAAGGGGAATTGCGGGCTGCCGAACTGCGGGAATGCTGGGAGCTGTGGAAGCTGTGGGAATTGTGGCAGATCCGGGATTTGTGGTATTTGTGGAATTTGTGGCACTTGGGGTACTTGTGGCGCTTGTGGTATCACTGGAACTTCTGGGGTGGTGGGAGCAAGCGGAACAGCGGGAAAAGCTTGCTGCACGAATGTGGGCACAGGCGGAGCAGGAAACTCGGCAGTGGCAAAAGTGAAGCCAGGATGGAAGGGCTGAACGGGTTGAACAGGCTGAACGGGTTGCACGGGCTGAACGGGCTGTATGGGTTGTATGGCTTGGACGGGCTGTATGGGCACTGCTGGAGCAGCGGGCACCGGCGCAACAGTCTGTATATAAGAAGGCTTCTCAGCGATTAGATCAAGGCAGTCAAAGGCCATGTGCTGCTGGCGAGCTTACCTGGAGGGTGTGATGGTAGTGGAGGGGCTTCAGGGGTCTGTGCAGGTGCTGATGCGGGTAGTTGACGCTGTAGGAGGAGACGACAGCATTGCCCGGACGCAGTACATACGAGGGTGCGCCAGCAACGGTTGAGGCGATGCCGCCCACAGCGGGACCAAGGGCACCCACAGCAGGACCAATAGCACCCACAGCGGGCACAGCGGGCACAGCGGGCAGGGCAGGCACAGCGGGCACAGGCGAGACTGCTGTGGCACCGGGCAGCAAGCCAGCGGGTAGGGCACTGGCGAACTGCTTGATGTGGTAGCCAGCGGGGTACTTGATGAAGCCATGATGGCGATGGGCAGGCGCAGCAGCTAGAAACGTCGTCGCCGCGGGCAGCTGCAGGCTGTAGCCATACTGGGCCGCATAGGTGCGTCCTGGCCAGTGGCCGGCAGCGCCATGGAGTATGCCGCGCTTGTGCTTGGCTGGCTGTGGTGGCTGCGGTTCCTCGGCCACAGATGCCGTCTCCTCCAGCTGCTGCTCCATGGTATCAGCGTCAGCTGTCGAGCTGGAGCTGGAGCTGGAGCTGGAGCTGTTGACGCTGCTGCTACTGCTGGTGCTGGTGGTGGCCACAGTGGTGGGCGTGGTGCTGGCCAGGCGGCTGGAGTGGCGCAGGCGCAGCGCTGCATGGGCAATGCTGCCGCTGGCCAGCACAGCGCAGAGCAAGAGCAGGTGCAGGTGCGCAGATCTGCTCCTGGCACAAATCACACTCGAACGGCGACTCATCACGCTGATATATATGTGAGTAGTATGGAGCTGTTAATGGTTCCACTGTGCTTGGGGTAATCCGTATTGGCGTTTGCGTTGGATTATGTCAACGCGTCGATTGTTGCCAAGAAAATGAAATGAACTTCCTTGGTGTTTCTTGTATTTATAAAGCGGATATCGACGTGCAATGGCCAGCAGCTAGCCATCGAGCCACCACATCTGCATACCAAGTACCATCAAATGCACCACGAACCACGCACCACGAACCACGCACCACACGCTGCTCATCGGCATGGCCAGCGGCAATTGGGCAGTTTATGACTTTTACGCGTCCATTTCACCTGGCTGGACAGGGGCTCATTATGCTACCGCCTCAATCTATGCCGCACAGTGGGACGCAACTGATTTTCTCTGGATACAATACAAAGTTACGAAAACGCATTTATATGAGTATTTTACTATTGAAATTTGCATTCAATTTGGATTCAGCCTATTTACGATTTCTATTTAGCGCAGTGTTTCATTTCCATTTGGTTCAATTGATTGACACATGCATAGATGTGTGCATATGTGTCTCAAAATAAATTCAATATGGTAATTGGTTATTCTCTATTTCATTTTGATTGAGAAGTTGCTCTGTTCCATTTCCATTTGTTCTACTCAAATACACTAATACATACATAGATACACACGAATTGTAAACAAATGTATATGCTTTTGTTTCTTGTGTTGAAATATTGAGTTCCATTTCGAATTGTTTCACTTTGCTGATATCTTGACATTTACTGAATTTTATATTCACAAAAATCTGTATAGCATTATTATCCTATAAGCATGTACAAACTCTCATTACTTTCTAAACTATAGAGCTCTGTTTTGATTCCATTTGTTTGTCAAGCCCTTTTCACAGAAAAGAGACAAATTGGATGTTTCAGCATGCCATTGACTGATACCACTACTGCCTCTTGCTAATGCTGTCCCAATACCATTTCGTTTCGATAACAAATTACGTAGAATGTGATGTGTCCCCACTAACTATATTATATTAACTAAAAGAGCAAACTTAAACGATATTGTATGCCGTTCTCAAAGGAGAGTTTCATTTCCAGCTGTTCCGTTTATAAAGTGCCTCACATTGCCTTGCCATTATTCTATTCATTTCATTGCCTCTGTCCTAGCTCTGTTTCATAACCACTGTACCTTATGTTGAGGGGGTGGGCAGGTCTGCCTGTGTTGTCCCACTGTCCGCTCACCTGTGGCGCTGGCACGTTTCTGCACGTACGAAACAACTTTTGTTTTCATTTAGCATGTTCCGCATTTCATATTGTTGTTGTTTTCACTTTCAGGCGCGCTGCATAGGCAGCCGATATTATTCACTCAATATTTTTGGGCCATTTTGATGGCTTTGGCGATGGCGAAGCCTTTTATGACCCGGTTACATCACAAAGTGCAGCCCATCGATGGCAGACAACCCGAAACTGGGCCAATCGCAGCCGCGCAGAGTGCTGCCAATTTGCTGTATTTGAGGAGGCGAAAGCAAATTTCAAATGCAAATGCAAAGCAAAATGTGAGAAGGGCGGAAGAAGAAGAAAACAAATAGCAATTGAAGTACTTCGATGAACTGTTAATTAGCTTGATTCGATTTTGATTTTATTGTTTCTTTTGTTTTGTTTTTTTTTTTTGTTCGCTTAGCTTTAGTTAAAATTCAACATTCACACGCATAAATTTCACTTGCACTAAATTTGATCGAGCTCAGCTCATAATGAAGGCGTGGCAATTGACATTATATCACACACACACACGCACGCACTCACACACTCATACACACACTTATCTGAATCGGAAATAAACTTTCAATTACAGTCGACATTTTCACTTTTTGGAAAATCGACGATTTGAAACGAGCTAAAATGGAAAAACCTAGTCAAGGTCTTTCCCAAGCTGGGCGCGCTTACAATAAATTCGTACATATTATATGTTAACAAGGTTTATACATTTTGTTTTTATTATTATTATTTAAGGAAACCATAAAATAAGCGCGTGGAGAACGTGTTTGGCATGCCTGAGCATAGAGAGCGGGCAGCGAACAGCAACAGTTTCTTACAGTTTGAAGCCCGAGTGGATGCTAACGACGCCGAAGGTTAGATTCTCGTAGGAGACGTGTGAGAAGCCAGCCTGCTCGATCATGCTCTTGAACTGATCCTGGCGAGGAAAGCGCCGTATGCTCTCCACGAGGTATTGATACGCGTGCCACTGCCCAGCCAGCAGTTGGCCCATGGGCGGTATTACCTGGAAGGAGTATTGGTCGTAAAGCCACTGCATTGTCTCATTGGTCAGGTGGCTGAACTCCAGGCACATGAATCGCCCGCCAGGCTGCAGCACGCGATAGGCTTCGCTGAGCACCTACGGGAGACGGCACAGAATGAGGGTTAGTTAGCCGTAATCCATGTGATCTGTGCTCTATTCGCTCACCTTGTCCACGTGCGTGCAGTTGCGTATGCCAAAGGCAATCGTGTAGGCTGTGTAGGTTTCGCTCTTGAATGGCAGCTTCTCGGCGTCGGCACACTGCCAAGCAATGCTGGCATTGGGCAGCCGATCAGCGGTCAGGCCCAGCTGGCGGGCACGCTCCTCGCCTACATTCAGCATGTGCTGATTGATGTCGGAGACAGTTACATGACTTTCCCGCTGCTTTGGATTTGGCATCTTGGCCAAGTATTTCAGATAGCGAAAACTGATGTCGCCCGTGCCGCCGGCCATGTCCAGCAGACGCATACCATGCTCCGGTCCCAGGCGCTCCACGAAAATATCCTTCCACACACGATGGATGCCCATGGACATGGCATCGTTCATCAGATCGTACGACTGGGCCACCTGCTGAAACACCTCGTGTACTATGCGGATTATGATGGTAAGTTTATTTCATAGGGATAAATATATATATTCTACCCCTACCCTTGCGCTCCTTCTCGCTCTCCTTGACCGTTTGGTAGCCAAAATGGGTTGTCTGCTCTGAGCCACCGGCGCCGCCGCCAGCGGAGCCCGTTGTGTCATTCGCAGTTGTCGCAACTGTGCGCCGTAGGATGTAGCGGGACAGATTGCATAAATTGCGTGTCGTTTGCATTGTTATTTAATACAGCTTAAGGCTAATTTAGCACAGCGAACTAAATACTCTATCAAAGTTATTATGAAATACAAAAAATAAAAAAAAATATTGTGGCACAACAGCGGTAATGAACAGCTGTTTGCCGTGGTTTGTCACACTTGTATATATTCGATTTATACAAGAATAAATATCGATACTATCGATAAACATGAACAATATAAACTGCGCGGAAAGTATCCTATATTCAAAATTAAAACGAATCAATTTCTTGATTTGTATAAAAGGGCTTATCAAAAGTAATTATCACATGTTTAACACTTTAAGAGCAAAAGTCTATACAAATTAAAATCGTACACTTTCAACTTGCAGCTATTGATTTAGACATATAACTCAATAACAGCGCTACATATATCAAAGAAATGTAAAATTCGACCCTAATGATACCCTCAAACTTGATTTACTAACACAGTTTTAGAGGAATTGTGAAATTTCCAATTAAAAATACCAAAATAATCCCAAACTTAACGAATAGAACTAGTCGATTGCTGCCTAAAGTGATGACTATGCAGTATTATTTCAGTAGGCGAGATGGTATTGTGTAAACGTTCCAACATGGCCACACTGTTGAGCTGAAGATTCAATTTGTCGCTGATCTTCGTGCGCTCAAGTTGTGGATCGTCGCATTTATTTGATTTTTACTTTCAACATTTTGTTGTGTGTTCTGCTGCCTCAAAGTACGCGCGCCGGCTGTTCAAATAACATACGTACGCTAAAATTAAAATTTAGTTAGTTTTTTTTTTTTTTTTTGAAACGCAAGGTTCAATGTGCTTCTCTCTGTGAGTGAAATGTGCTGAAAATGTGTTTTTCTTTTTTATTATTGTAAATAAAAATTGAAACGAAATCGAAAACGTAAAATATGTTGCTATGCAGCGAAATGCACCTGTGTGTCTGCGCACTCAGTGAAGCCTGAAGAGCCAAGCCACAAAAGTGTAAAGTGCACTGGCCAGCAACAGCAGCAGAATTAAGCCGAAAAAAAAAAACAAATACAATTACAAATCCGAAACAAAACAAAGCAACACCAACAGCAACAACAACAGCCTTTTATTTTTTTGTTTTCATTTTGCAACTCGAGAATTTCGCGCGTCGCTCGCTGCGCTCCAATTGCAGTAGCGCTTGGCTATCGTTGTTGTTGTTGTGGTTGTTGGGCGTGTTTCTCTTCTTCTGCTAAGCGACCCACACACAAATGAGGTAAAGAAAAACACAAGCACAAACACAAACACAAACACAAACATACACATATAGACACAACTCCCTTTGCTAATTTTGCAGCACTTGTAATTTGATGCTTTTGTTTGTTTACGTTTTGCTATTGTTAAGCCATGGCGTTGCCAGATCGTTGCCAAAGCGGCGGATGTCTTAAGCCGCCTAACGGCGCGACACCAATTTCGCGTCCGTTGCGTGCGGCCTTCAATTATAAAACTTTATTAAATACAAAATAATTTGGATTTTTTCTGTTTTTCCTTTTTTTTTTGTCACTGTCATCGTGTCTAATGATTTGCTCCACATTGGGTTCAAGCAACTAGAAAGTTCTTGTGCGCCACGCCTACCGCCTATAGGTTGCCGACTTTCCATGCGTGGCAAATTGATTATGATTGAGTTATTGGCTGATTGATGGCGCGTTTGGCATGAAACGCCTGGCGGCTGACTACGTTAAAGCCGAGCTTATGCAATTGCACTCACCAGCGCACACACACACAGATACACTCACTCACTTACACTCACACACATACAGATTCAATCAGTGTTAAGCGCGGTGCAAAAGACTTTCGAATGGCGTTTGGCGACTTGTGGGCCAATCGGTTAATTGCATTTCCTGGCCACTCGTCATCATCAACATCATCATCATCATTCATTACTATCAGCATCATCATTATGATCATCATCATGATCAATTTGTTAATTGTATTTTAATTACCAAGCGTTGGAGTTACTGCTGTGATGCTCTGGTCACACTGCAGAAAATTGCGGTATTTTACAGTATTGCAAAATGCATAAACAAACATTGCGAATAGTTCCATGCACAAGCTGAACTTAACAAATACTCTGTAATTAAATTATACTCAAATGAGCGAGAAGGTAAAAAAATAAATTGAGTTCGATTTATAGCCAATAGGTGCATGAAAATGTTTTGTGCAAAAAGCCTCTAAGTATATCCGAGAAGTTAAATCAGAGTTAAAGAAATTACTATGGCCTGGCAGCTAAGTAACCCACAGAGCTGAGGATGAAAAAAAGCGAATAAGAGAAACTATCCTTATAAAAGAATTGTACATATCCATCAATATTAATTCCAATAAGAAGTCTGAACAATGTTTTGCCATATAAGAAAATGGCTTGCCAGAGGATAAGAAAATGAAGCATAAGAAAATTAAAGCTATATTAATGCCTATAGTAGACATATTTATTAATTATATGCAACTGAATAATCAGCTACCCTATTTATACCATGTTATGCAGGGTATAGAATGCATAATACAAAATGCCAATTCACGCTGCAGCGTATCTCATAGATACACAAAATTGAAATTATAAAAAATGTTGTTGCTGCTGCTGCTGCAGTTGCAGTTACTGTTGCTGTTGCAGGCGGCCCCATAAAAAGGCTCCTTTTGTAATTCAAAACTGCCGGCAAAAAGGCAGCGAACATGAAAATCAGATACTGAATAGACTTACCTGACTTTATAATGCGCGTTCAAACCGAAAACAGTTCAATTTGATAGATCTTTAGAGTAATTCTCCAAGGAAACAACTGCCACACGAGCTGTTGTTTGTTCTAGAGATGGAGAAATATTATATAAAGAACCGAGCTGCTACACACCCCAAGGACATGTACAGCTTGATGGCTTCAGCTATAGCCCCCTGAGAGCTGTAGAGCTCCCTATGGTATAAGGCTTCATAAGCTTGACATATCTATCAATTGATATTGAACTCCTGTGAATGCAATGAAAGTCTGAAAACTGTCCAAAACGATGAGGAAAACTCGAATTGGCCTCCAGGAATTCAGCAGTCCAGGAAATGCAACAAAACCAATATACTCGCTTCGTTCACCTGCTGAACGAGTATGTGTGTATAAAGAAATAAAGCAGCAACCAGTTGAACGCCCAGCGGCCCAGTCCCAGTCCCAGTCCCAGTCCCAATCCCAATTGCAGTCGCCCAGCCAGTTGGCCGCCTCGGACGGCATTTCTAACAGTCTGGACGGATGGACGGACGGACCAAGTTGGGGACTGGTTGGCGCTGCGGATTGGCATTTGTAGGATAAGCAACAGCAGCAGCAGCAGCAGCAACTGTTGCAGCCGGGCAAACAAGCGAGCCAGTTTTTACTTAACAACAACAACAACAACAACAACTGCCACAACGAGAACAACAACAACAACAAGAAAAGCAGCCGACAAACAAACAATTTCGATTGCTGTTGCATACCTTGCAAGGGTATCTCTAAGTGCATGTACCCATAGCACATGCAAATAGTGGGAAAGAGTGTTCATATCGGGAGTATCCGACTAGCAGACAAACTGATGTTGATAACGGTTAGGCTGAGTAGGTTTAGCTATACAAATAGTGAAGTATCATCATCTCGATATGACAGTCTATGTCGGGAGTATCCGACTAACATATATCCTGATGCTGATATTAGTGCAAATGAGTGGGGAAGTAGTTGAAGATTTCATTGATGTCATGTGAGTCAATATATAGAGTGGGTAGTATAATGTATATTGGTATAGTATGTAAGAGACTAGAGGGCGTTGCCAAGCCCCTCAACCAAGTGGGAAGACGAACTGTGTGAATCACTCAGACTTCATTCCATGTTGGAGTTTGATATAACAACTCTGCGTAGGATATTAGATATTGATCTGAAATTGTAGATATTGATTTGTACTTTGATATAAACCTACACTTGGATATTAGCATTACGAACTAAAAACTTCATTAGGAATGCCATATAGGCTGGGTTGCCGGGTCAGCTCTTTACAGTATACAGTAGTCGGACATCCCGATGGACATTGGTTTAATTCTATAAAGGCAATTACACTTCTATTCATGAACAAGTTTCACTCTTTCTTTCTTTTACCAAATTTCGTTCAGTGTAGGCTAAAAGCTTGGCTAAATCATTTACCATCCAACTTGTTTTCCTATTAGCAATTATCTCTTTGGTATATCTAGTTTATCCAAATATATTTACAAGCTTTTCTTCGGCATCGATTTCGCTCAGTGTATATGACTATAAAAATTGTGGCAAATCTCATATTCTAACCTGTTTTAACTTTTGTTTTTCATTTGCCAAATGCAAGCAGAACTGTGAGTGTGTGCGAGAGAGCGAGATATATATATATATATATAGAGAGAGAGAGAGAGAGAAGAATAGGAGCAGTCAGAAAAGTTTGGTTGCAACTTTCGCTGTGCAGCCGAGGGGGACGCAGTGTGGCAGGCGAGTTGACAGAAGCGTAGATCTCTTTCTTTTTTTTTTTTGTTTGCTGCAGCTGACTTTATCAGACGCCACGCCCAGCTAAGCCAGTTTTGTCTTGTGGGGCAGACAGCTTGTAATTGTTGTTGTTGTTGTTGTTGTTGTTGTTGTTGTCGCTGTGGGCAGCTGCACGCTTGCCAGCTGTTGCGGCGCGTCAGTTTGCTGCGGCAGCTGTGCGCGTGGGCAAACGAATGACTTAGGCAACAAACTTGCCGCACTTCAATTAAAAACAGCAACAACAACAATGACGATGGCGAACAAACATCAATTTATGCAAAACAATTCAATTTCTGCGCGTCGCTCGCTCGTTCGGTCATTTACCCTGGCAATCGCATTAGGGCGCAACAAACAACAACAACAGCAGCAGCAGCAGCAGCTAAACGTACTTGAAACAAAGTTTCGTGTCACGCCTCAAAAACATCGTCGAACGTTTCACACGCTGCTGCAAGTGGGAGGCAGTTGTTGTTGTTGTTGCTGCTGCTGCTGCTGCTGCTGCTGCAGGTGTGTGGGAATCTTGGCAAAATAGCAAAAGTTCAATAGCATCGCATCAGCAGCTGCTGCTGTTGCTGCTGCTGCATCTACCTTTTGCTTACACTGACAAAAAATATTGAACAAAATTCATGCAATTTTATTTACTAATTACATTTCCCTCTCACAAGCCGCACACCCATTAAATGGAACTTCTAACGGTTTTCCATTAGCTCTGAGCGGCTTTCCCATGATGATTATCAAAAAATTGATCATTTTCAGAATTTTTGGAAATGGAGCCCAAATTATATGATTAAAAGTCGTATAAAATAAAAACAGAATTTTATCAGTTCCAATGGCAAGTCTTATAGAATATTTCAAATTCTATTATTGTTATCGACAACAACATAATTATCGAAGAAAACACCCCCTTGCCTGGTAACGCCCAGTGCATATACCCCAGTAACATATGCCCTATACACACTATACAACCAATATACCCGCTTTAGGATTATGCTGAGTGGTTACGAAGAATTCATATCTTTCACAGTCAGCATCTTTTCGCTGAGTGTATTTGCTGCACAAATGAGTGGGTGGCTGGCTGGCTGGCTAACCACTAAGCCACCACAACACCTCAATGCCTCTCTCTCTCTCTCTCCCACTTCCCCCTCCCGCCTCGCTCTCGGTTCAGCTGACGCAATGGCAAGGGGCAATCATCGCTAGGCAGCATCTTTGCAGCTATGCAGACAGCGCGTCGCGGCCAGATGAAGACGCTTCCATTTTGTTATTCACATTTGCACGCAAATCCATTGTAACAAATATCTGGCGATTCACAAGATGAGCCCCGCCCCCTCGCCGAGTGCCGCGGCCTGACGCGCAGCTATGCTGATTGTCGTATGATTTGAAGCGCAAAAATTGTTGCCGCTGTCGTTTCACTGGTTGCAGCAACTGTTGCTCATATGTGGCAATGGAACAGCAGCAACAGCAACAGCGACAGCAACAGTTGCTGTTGCTGTTGCTGCTCTTTGCGTACTCGTTGCATAAGGCCAATTGGCGTCGCTTCGCGTCGTGGGTGAAAGCGCGCATCCTTTCAAGATGCTGCCAATGGTTCTGCAATTAAAATGAGCCACATGCTGCCAATGCCTGCCAGACACCTATATGTATCGAGCGAGAGGTAGGCAGGAGGAGACTGGGAGATATATATCTGGTAAAAGTCGCAGACAGCTTTCACCTAAAAGGAGCTGCCGGCAGCACTAGCAGCAGCAGCAGCAGCAGCACTAGCAGCAGCAGCAGCAGTCAGCCAGTTAGCTTCCTTGCCAAATGCAGCATCTGCAGCCAGCATCCTACTCTAACCCATCTCTCTGTCCGCTTGTCTCTTTCTCTGGTGGCATAACCCACGTTGACATTGGCGATAAGTTGCCAAAAAAAACAAACGAGAAGTAAATATAAAATAAATTTCACCAGAAAAATGCTACATGCTTGGCGGCTGCTGCGGGCCAGGAGAGTGTGTGGGCCAAACGAAAAAAGGGTGTGGGGAGCGGGTAGCGGTTAGCGGGTAGGGGTAGGAGCAGCTATACAGAGGAGGCCGGAGAGGCATCGGCTTGGAGAATCGACAATTTGTCACGTTGTTGGCCAGTCGTGCGTTTGTTTGTTTGCCTGATGGGTCGCATGCAGCAGCGGAAGTAAAAGCCTGCAGGTGCGCATCCCAGCTAAATAAACAACGAGCAGCACACACACATGCACACATGCACACACATGTCTCTGTATGTGTGTAATTCGACAATTGCGCGAAATTTCTCTTTTATTTATGGCAATTTCTGTTGTCTCTCACGACACAAAATCAAATATTAAAATGATGCGCATTGAATAATAGCTAAAGCTAAAAAAAAAAAGGAAAACAGCAGCAAAAAAAAAGCTAAAATAAAAGCTAATAAAATTGCATGTAAATATTTTTTAGTTACTTGTCTTTCTGCCGGAGCAATTAAAACATATATGCGCATAATTAAAGCACTCGCTGCCTTTGTCAGCGCGCCGCGTCGGCAGTTGCCATTGAAGAGCGGCCAAACGGGGTATATTAGCTCGCAGCTAATGTATGAAAGTGCATCTTGATTGAGGAGCTGATTCGATTTAGTGGGGTATGTCCGTCCGTTCACTGATCCGTCCGCATGAATCAAGTATAAGACTATCGTCTACTCATCTATCCCTCATCTCTTCACTCTCTTCTCCCATCTTTCTCCTCTCTTCATCCTTCTCTTCCTCTTCTCTTCCATCCTTATCTCTTCCTTCTCCTCTCCTCCCCTTCCCCTCCCCTTCTCCTCCCCCCCCTCCTCCTCCCTCCTCCTTCCTCCTCCCCCCCCTCCTCCCTCCCCCCTCCCCCCCCCCCTCCTCCTCTCTTTCTCTTTCTCTCCCCTCTTTTCCTTCTCTGGAAAACAGCAGCAAAAAAAGCTAAAATAAAAGCTAATAAAATTGCATGTAAATATTTTTTAGTTACTTGTCTTTCTGCCGGAGCAATTAAAACATATATGCGCATAATTAAAGCACTCGCTGCCTTTGTCAGCGCGCCGCGTCGGCAGTTGCCATTGAAGAGCGGCCAAACGGGGTATATTAGCTCGCAGCTAATGTATGAAAGTGCATTCTTGATTGAGGAGCTGATTCGATTTAGTGGGGTATGTCCGTCCGTTCACTGATCCGTCCGCATGAATTCAAGTATAAGGACTTATCGTCTACTCATTCTGATCATTTACTTACTTAGTGCATCCTCTAGTCATACAGGGTATCTTCTAGTCGTACAGCGCATCGTTGTGGTCGTGCAGGGCGTCTTCTAGTCATGCAGGCTATCTTCTATCCATGCGGGGTATCTTCTAGTCGTACAGAGCATATAACAGACGTATAGGGTATCCTCTAGTCGAGCAGGGTATATTGACTCCAATCCGAGTATCTTCGACTCATGCACAGTATCTTCTAGTCGTGCTACCCCGAATCTTGAGCACTTTTACTTGTTTCTCTTGCTCACAAAACGAAAGACTTAGGCAACGAACTTGTTTGGCCCTTGACTCGGTGGGCAGAGAACTCTGTGGCAGTGACAGCCATTGGCAATCGCGCTTCGACTTGAAATATTTCACATTTGTCATTTGTGCCGCGGCAAATTCCTGCCTTCAGCTGGCTGCATGCCACACGTGCCACAAATTGTGGCAACAGCTACAAATTGGCCTCGGGCGTTAGCTGCAGAAATTACATCGGCTTGAAAAATGCTTGCAGATAAGAAATAACTGTTATGCTCCGACTGTTGCTGTTGACTTAGCAGCCAAAGAAATACGATCGGTGCGTGAGCTATATAAAGAGATATATCTGTAGCATAGTGTATATAGGGAATATGTGATTCGTATAGATAAAGATTGGAATTTGTTTAGTTTTAGTTAGTGAGAGAGGCAAATGAGATCTTTAATGTATGTATATGCTTGTGAACGATTTTTGTTATAGAAGTAGGAATTGATAATAACTGTAACTAATTAAGATTTTAATCACGTCGAGTGTATATCTAAGATCTAATTGACTAGACAAGAGTTGAAGATTGTATACAACATTACTAGCTAAAAGCCATATAGGACCTATGGCGAAAGAATTGCCAATGCTTATGCTATTATGTTAAGCTACAAATGTTGCACACTTACCAGGTTAGTAATGTTACTACTGTTAGGAAACTCTTTGCTTATGTTAAATATGAAATATGAACGGGAGTAAGCAGATAGACGGCAAGGCAGTGTATAAGAACTCAGACAATTCGTTCTCTCAAACTATTGCAAACAGCAAGCATGTTCACTTAACAGCTCTGTTAAGTAAATGTTAAGCGAGAACTAAGCACAATGAATCGGCAGCAAAGACAAGATCTGAATCACATCATTAGCAATGGCTATTTAAATGTTTCCACATCGCAAGAATCTGTACTTAACATTGCTGTAATCAGATATTCGACTGTTCAGCAGCTGTTAGGAAATGTTATGCATAGTAGATTTACAGCTAGATCGGAAGCTGTTGGCTGATAATGCACGCTCAGCTTATTGAAATTTCTAGTGAAATTTGTTTATTCGATCTATCAATCGTGCGAGTTTATTGTGAAATATTTAAGCATAAAAAAAGTAGCTGAAAAACTGAAAATCTGAGCTGTCACGCACAGCAATAACAGCAACAGCAACAACAGCAACAGCAACAACAACAACGAGAACTAGTCGAGTGCTACGTGATGGCTGCTAAATAATTAATGTTTAAGTGGAGCTTGGGTTTGGGCAGCACTTTTTTTATTGGAGGCTGGACATGCGAGAGAGCTGCAACAGTTAAAACAACAGCAACAACAACAACAAACATATATTATTATGAGAGAAAGTCACGATTTACACAAAAACAAAACAACCGGCAAAAATAATTACAACTGCCTCATGTTGTTGTCGTCGTTGTTGTTGTTGCTGTTTATCGTCTTCTTATTTTATATTTCGAAGAGCAAGCAACAAGCAAACACGATGTAAAACAAGCTAAAAGAAGAAGCAGAAGAACACGCAGCAGCAGCAGCAGCAGTAGCAGAAGGAGCAGCACACGCAACAGCCTGAAACAACAACAACAACAACAGCCACAAATTTTGCTTGTAATGAAATTTATTTAATTTTATTTACTTTTTTGTGAGCAATGAGAAAACGCGAGAAAAGAACGAAGCTGAAATGCTCTGAATCACGGGAGGCTCACAAAAGATACAGAAATAATAAGGGCAGTTGTAGATGGGATTGTAGAAGTCTCCATATACAATATATAGGAACTTGCAAGCGTATGAAATTAGTAGTAATGTCAGCAATACATTAGTATAAATAGTAGTAGAATAGTAGTATGACAGCAATACATTAGTATAAATAGTAGTATGACAGTAATACACTAGTATAAATGGTAGTAGAATAGTAGTACATTAGTATAAATAGTACTAGAATAGTAGTATGACAGCAATACATTAGTATAAATAGTAGTAGAATAGTAGTATGACAGCAGTACATTAGTATAAATAGTAGTAGAATAGTAGTATGACAGTAATACATTAGTATAAATAGTAGTATGACTGTAATACATTAGTATAAATCGTAGTAGAATAGTAGTATGAGAGCAATACATTAGTATAAATAGTAGCAGAATAGTAGTATGACAGTAATAGCCTAGTATAAGTAGTATAATAGGAGTAAAATAATTTTAGAATACAATCTGAATGACAACATTGCAGAATATATCTTAAGGGTAAAGCAAACGATCGTAGGCAAAAAATTGCTGGAAGAATGATATAGCTACATAGGAATAATAAGCCGATATATCTACGGATCATAATAGGAAGTTTGATGATTATATAAAGCGAAACCATCTAATGTTATAGAAAAACCTTTATGTAGAATTAAGGGTACCCATGTTAGATCTGGGATATATAGATAGATGGAGCTTGCTTGAAAACTATTGAAATACAAACATATTTGAATTACACAACCTTAACAGGCTGGCAACTCCAAAATGGAGTAGTTGGAGTTATCTGAAGTCGTTTTAGCAAAGTATTAATGCCTTAGCGAACCTATTCCGTTGTTGGTGATCAGGGAAGTAAATTCATATATAAATTTACCATCAGAGCTCAGTGACTTGGCTGCTCTGTGCATTCTGCTGTGGATGACAGCGATTTGTGATGATGCCCTCAAAAAGTGCTTTAACGACTTCTATGGAAATTTCAACATGACTTTACGTATATTAAAATCAAGAGCCATGACAACAATGCGATGCGATGCGATGCGACGCGTCGGTCAAGAAATCAGCAGCAATTGCTGTTGCTGTTGCTGTTGCTGTTGCTGTTGCTGTTGTTATTATTGTCATTGTTGCCACAATTTTATTTTCAATTGTCAACGAGTGGGCGTGGCCGGAAGTAACAAGTGCTTAGAACTAATTGCCAAGTAAACAAGAAACAGTCGCCGCTTGAGGTCAGCGACAGGTGAAAGGCCAACGTCAAGCCAAGCCTCGCTGCGCTTGACTTTCCCCTGTCCAGCGCCTGCAACACTCAGAGAGAGAGAGCGAGAGCGAGAGAGGGAAAGTGAGAGAGAAAAGAGAGTGTGAATGGTGGGCAGTGGGCGTAAACTGTAGGAAGTCTCATTGTTGCTATACCCATTAGAAATG
Source organism: Drosophila mulleri (assembly GCA_035047565.1). Taxonomy (NCBI): domain Eukaryota; kingdom Metazoa; phylum Arthropoda; class Insecta; order Diptera; family Drosophilidae; genus Drosophila; species Drosophila mulleri. The sequence continues at coordinate 121,446 of JAWNPK010000166.1, read as the reverse complement.
GGAAAACCGGGAAGAGGCTTGCGTTAATGTATGTAACAGGCAGAAGAAGAAGAAGACGTCCATGCAGCAAGCTAATATATCTTGGTGTTGATCTCGCAGAGAACTTAACTGAGTGCAGCTGGCATGGTCGTACCTTCATATGACTTGAGCTTCCCTTTGCATCTAATCGAGATTGATTGCAACAGCGTCTAGGATATCTGTTAGTCGAGCGCTCGTGACTTTCACTTGTTTCTTTTCTTGGCCGTAATTGTAACTGCCAAATAATTTGTTGCGCAGCTCTCGAGCTAAGCGATTATCATTATAATTATGTTCAATGCGGTTGCGATTGCGATTGCGGTAGCTCGTGATTAGCCAAGAGCGCTACAAAATCTCGACACTCTGATGGACAGCGGACGCGTGGATCTAACAAAGATGCCGACAACAACAACAACAACAACACCAACAACAGCGGATGTGAATGACGATCGAGAGACAGCCGAACGGATGCTGCTGATGAAAGGCGAATGACGCTCAAAGCCGAAGTGGAATGCCGCGCATGCCTCTGCCATGCTTTCCAGCACCAATCAATTCGATGACTTTGACATTGGGGGTAGTCCATTATTAAGCTATCGATAAGCTATCTATTGCTCAGGCTCTGGCAGCCTCTTGACAGATGCCAATCAGAGAGTAGCACAAGAAATAAGTTTCACATTTCCCCTGACAAGCACTCGAATCGAATGGTGTTGCATGTGCTCATTTGGTCAACCTCTTGTCAAGCTCATGTCAAATGTGTATGGCAGCTGTCATCAAATCTAAACTTACTTCACGCTTGATCTATTGATAGTTTATCAATTATAGATTATATTCAACTGTGAGCTAAGACACAAGTTTTGCATTTTTCAGATTTAACCTTCTGTCAGGCTCATATCAAATGCGCGTGACCTATCGTATTCAACTGACAGCCAAGACACAATTTTCTCTTGTCAAGCTCATGTCAAATATGAATGTCAGTTGGCTATGCATCTGCTTGGTGCGGGCTCAAACTCTCTTTATCTTATACGAAGACGGTGCTGTGCTAAAATTACATTAACATTGCTTTAACATAGTGCTAAAAGAGAACAGACTTCATGCTAAGCAAACTTTGAATACGGAATTAAATAAGTTTTATAGGCTTCACTTTATATTGCATATACGAAACATATCTTCCTTCTCTTTGCTCTCTCTGCTCCGTCTCGCTCTCTCCCTCTCTCTGTTGCCCCCGTCGAGCAACAGCCCTTAAAACGCACTCCAAGCATTGCCGCAATAATTAATCTCTATTTTTGTTTACATCAACTCTGTAAAATCTCTTTTAATGCAGTCCCCATAAAATAACGAGACCAAACCAAAACCAAAAACAAAACCCAATTTCGAAATTGGCAAAATGAAATGTCTGGCATATCGTTCGCTCCGCTATTGCCGATCAAATGGGACGCAACTCGAGACAATTTACCGCCACATATTTATGAGCACATTTCGGTGGCGCCTACCGAACTTTGAGTTTGTTGCCTAAGTCTTTCGTTTCGAGATGGCAGCAGCTCGCAGCTCGCAGCTTTCTGCTCGCAGTTCGCAGTTCGGATGTCGAGAGTCGAGTGTCTTGAACTTTGTTGCCCAGGCTACCATTTGGGCATTATGTAAAGATCGGGGCACAAATGATTTATAGAGCCGCATAAACAGTTAATAAATACGTTGTAAATCGCAGTCAACAAAACATTTTGATGGATCGAATGGGAATGCAACAGCAGCAGCAAGCCAGCCAGCCAGCACGAAAAATTAAAATGAAAATGAAAAAGAAAAACTGAAAAAAAAAAAAAAGACATTGAGACCCAACAACAAGATTTGTCTACGGCATAATTTCAATAATAAATTTCCATAATTTTCAACTTGTTTTGCTGTCGATTGGCGACGGTTGGTTGTTGCTGATTGTTGTTGTTGCTGATTGTTGTTGTTTGTTTGCTGCAAGTGAAGAATTACGTGAAAGAAAAGTGAAATTATGCAGCGTGTAGACGAAACGCAACAACAAGTTGTTGCTACAGTTGTTGTTGTTGTCACAGTTGTTGTATGTCCCTCTCTCTCTCTGTCTGTCTCTCTCGCTCTCTTTTTCTCTCTGTGTGATGCGTGAAAGCCAACACAAACGTTGACGCGTCGCCTCATTCGATGCGTGCGACCCAATTTCCAAATTCAATTGCAAGTTCAAGTTTTATTTCTATATATGTATGTATGTATGTATCTTGGGCACATACCCATTCAAGTTGTCACAGGGTATGCGCGACTCAAGAGGCCTACTTGACTGCTATTCGGGCTATCGTTCAGCTATATGGCTCAGCTTAAAGGGACGATATACGAGCTGATACCATAAGCAGATCGATTGATAGAGTGCCAGGTCTCTGGTTAGCTCATTCAAATGACAGCCTCGGCCTCAGGTTTGCATTTGCAGGGAATCACTTCAATTTCATGCTCGTTCCAGGCTAGTCGCTTCTCCACCAATCGATTATCGTTTTGCCTTCACAATCAGCCGCGTTGCATTAGTTGCTTGGCGCAACAACTGTGTCGCAGTGTTGGAAACTATTTTTAATTATATCCACAGCTTCGATTCATAATCAAATGCCAAATCGAATTGCATATTTCGACAGCTGTATGTTATCGATAATTCGAACAGGTGCTCACATATACGTAGTTATTGACAATTGGATTACCTTCGCTTGATCAAGCATGTAATATGAGCGTAAACAGTTAGTAGTGCTATTTCACTCTCATTCGGTGAACCACTCTCTTTCTCTCTCTTACGCTCCATCTCAGTCTCTGTCTACCCTCCGCTTAGTCTTGCAGGGTAACTCAAGCGTCGACTCATGCCGTATGCTTAGCTCCATCGAAGCGCACCTTCTACTCTTAGCACATTCTTTCACTTACCAATTGACACGCAGCGCACGTTTGTACACATGTCACCTTTCTCACACACACACACACACACTCTCCTTCACTCTCTCTCTGTCTCCTTCTCTTTGCAGCTGCGCCTGAGGCGGAAGCAGAAGCAATACCAGCAGCAGAGATGATGATGATGATGTCGCCAGCATCAGCCTCGGCCTCGGCAACAGCGTCGACCGACTGCAGCAGCAGCAGCATGCAGGGCTCGACGACGAGCAGCGCCTCGAGCGATGTGATGACGCTGACCACAACAGCGGCGTCGTCGTGGTGCGCCATGCCGGCCAGCACACGCTTGCGTGTGGTGCGGCTGGTGCGGCCGCATCAGCGCCGGCTGCTGGTGGTGCCCGAGCGCAGCGCCACATTCGGGTTTGCGGTGCGCGGCGGCAAGGAGCACGGCATCGGGTTCTTCGTCTCGCACGTGGAGCACGGCGGCGAGGCGCAGCTGAAGGGCTTGCGCGTAAGTGGATCAGCCCAGAAATGTGGGTCAGTCACGCAGCGCACATTATGCCAATTACGTGACTGCACCACCCAGTTGAGCGAACTTCGTTTCGATTCGCCGCTAAACGTGACTTTCGCTAACTCCCATTCAATCCACAGGTTGGCGATCAGATCTTGCGCATCAATGGCTATCGACTGGAGGATGCGGTGCACAAGGAGTTCGTCCAGCTGGTGGCCAGCCAGGATCGAGTCACGCTCAAGGTGCGAGGCGTGGGCATGCTGCCAGTCAAGGAGTAAGTGTGAATCCAATCATTAGAGATTGATTGAATTTAACGTGACAAAGTGAACAACAAGTTGACTGACAGATGATGATTAAAGAGTTTGATTGATTGCTTAAAGCCGATATTGAATATATCTGAGAAAGTTTAGAAGTTGATTGCTCAAATGGTATTTTCAAGCAATTTTGATTGAATATATTTTGAAAGTTGATCAAAATGCTAGCACAAAGTGATTGATGATTGAATCTGATTGAGAGCTACTTCTAACACCTAGCCTAAATTGAGCTGAATCTGAGTACAGAGTGACTGACTGATTTAAGATCAATTGAATCTAGTTTCCTTTTGAAGCACACATTTGATTGATGATGATTGACTGTTGGTAGTTCAATTTATGTTTAGGAATGATAGAGTTTAATCAAAATGTCCATTTGGCATTAAATGAAAGTATAGTCTGCCCTTCAATTCAATCAATCTTTCTTAATTATAGTGCTGTGATGGATTCTATGATTGACAGTGACTGTAATTTAGCATAGAACGTATGACGATGTGACTGTTTGTTAGTTAATTTCAATCGGTGCTGATTGACAGCTTCCAAATGCAATTCCCATTGAAATTGAATGCTTGATTGATTCGCTTGCAGTGTATGATTGATTGACATGTCTCTGTACACACATCTACTTAGCTTTATCAAATTACATAATTATATCCACTGACTGAGTCTTGATTGATAACCACATCTCGATATTTGCAGCCAGCCGGATGAGCGCCTGTCCTGGAGCGTGGTCAAGCTGCCCAGTGTGAGCGGAACGCCCTCGGAGAGCTCGTTCAAGGCGACGACGGAACGACGCACGGCCAGCCGGGACATCAATGTGGTGCTGCATGTGGCGCCGCGCACCAAACTGGGCCTGGGCATTTGCAAGGGGCCCGAATGGAAGCCGGGCATCTTCGTGCAGTTCACCAAGGAGCGCAGCGTGGCCCGGGAGGCGGGTCTGCGGCCGGGCGATCAGATACTCAGCGTGAACAGCATTGACTTCTCGGACGTGCTCTTCAGCGAGGCCGTCGCCGTCATGAAGGGCTCCAGCAAGCTGGACATGGTGGTGCGCACCGCCGCCGGCTGCGATCTGTTTCCCGGCGAGTCCAGCGGCTACAATAGCTCGGCGAGCTCAGTCACTGGCGACCAGAGTCCGTGCTGGGCGGACGCCAAGTCCAAGCGATTGACGGCCGTGCGCGAGGAGCCCACCCCAGCGGGTGGTGCGTCGGTGCAGTTGCACAAACAAGTGAACAAGACCATCATCAAGCTGACCGAGAATGGCACCTCCATCAACAGCACCTACATAGCCAATGCCTGCGGCACTCAGCAACTGCAGCGTGAGCACGAGCAAACTCTGGAGCAGCTGTCGGTCAGCCGCAGCACCACAATGCGGCGCAGCTCAGTGGCTGCGCCCACACCACCGCCGCCAGCTGCAGCGGGAGCAGCAGGGGCAGCGGGGGCAGCAGCGGCGCCAAGCAGCAGCAGTGCTGGCAGCAGTCTCTCCAGTGCCATAACCGAGGAGCTCAAGAAGCGCAAAGAGGTAAAGCAGACGAGTTGATGCGCGACAGTATACCCTGTAAAGGATTGCAAAGTGTATATATGTAGATGGGAGAGCTACAATATTAGACTCGACAGCTCTTAGCTCAAAGATGCTTTCTCTAAATTATTGTTCGGTATTCGATTAATATATACCCTGTAATCAGCCGTTATTAGGCAGTATACATATTCGTCTTCAGCTCATATTCCATCATAAACTTGAAGATATAGGGTAAAATTACTATTCAAGTTCGATAACACATTCATACATTACATATAAATATCGATATGCGTATCAATCGGTTTGTTGTCTTTCGCTCCATAAGCTCCAAGCTTATTGCTTTTTAGCTTAGACTTGTTCGATAGCTCTCAACTATTTAGAGTAATCGATATGTATCGATTCAACTTCAGCTGGTTCATGGTTTACAGGAATCGATAAATATTGATAGTCATATAGTAGTTTGCAGGCATATTCCCTAGATATTGTTCGGAATTTTCAAGAAATATTCATATTAAATTACAATTGATATATATCAAATACAATTCCATAAGTTAGATAAACTGTTTAAAAGAATTTGTAAAATTTGCAGAGTTCATTTGAGCTAATAACAGTTGCACTTTACAGCGCAGCAGCTAATCGAGCATGCTCCCTTTCCCTTTCTCTGTCACTCATTCACTCTCAATCTCTCTCACTCTCTCTTTGCAGAAACAACAGCAGCAGCTGGTGGTGGGGCAGCGGAGCAGCCAATTGAGTCGCGATCGCGATAGGCTCAGAGATCGCGATCAGCGAACTGAAGATCGGCCACACAATGGCGCTGGCAGCAGCCGCAGCATTGCACAAGTGTCGCACAAACGCGAACGCAATGCAGCGAGCGGTGCGGCCAGCGGTGGTGCGGGTGGCGCCGGTGGTGCAGCAACTGCAACTGGCGATCAGCACACGGCGCTGATGGATGAATTTAAGCGCGCGCATCAGCGCATGTTTCGGAACGGGTTCCATGAGAGCGAGCACAAGGTGAGCTGCCCAAAAAGCAAATTATTATAATAGTTGTTGTTGCTAGTGGCTAGTTGTTGTTGTTGTTGTTGCTGCTGGTATTGCTGGTGCTGCTGCTGCTGCTGCTGCTGCTAGTTGCAACACACAAAGGCTAGCCAGCAACAACAACAATGGCCACTTGCAAAGGTCAAGAGAGCTGCGGACGGCACTTGCTGTTGATTGTGGATTGTTGATTGTAGTTAGCGTAAAGTAGTAGTTGTTGTTGTTGTTGTTGTTGCAGTTACTGGTGTTGCTGCTATTCCAGCTGCTGATTGTTAGCCATGTGAAGTATTTGTTAGCCACTTGAGTGAAGTCAAGTGAATGAGGGCACAACAGCAAGTGGCTAAGACAACAACAGAGAGAGAAAGAAAGAGAGAGAGAGAGAGAGAGAGAAAGGAAGAGAACGATACCAATATGTAGAAGCAAAACAAAGACAGAGATAGAGAGAGAGAGAGAGAGAAAGAGAGGGGGGAGATAGAGAAAGGAAAGTCAAAGAGTTGCTCCCAAATAATCTCATTGATTCTTAGAGCCAAACGTATAAATGACGTCATCAAAGTGCAGTAGACACACTGAAAAGAGAAGCAACCTATATCTCAGCAAAAGGTAGTAAAAGATCGGACTAAGCCAATTCGATTTATATATATGTTCTTGATTAGTAGCCGATCTAAAATTGTTTGTCAAAGGTTCTCTAGAGAAGAGGCACAATGCGCCAGATAGTTGATTTGAGGTAATACGAACTAAAAGATATTCAACTGATTGAGAACATACACATATATAGGTATATGCATATATACTTTCTAGAATTAACGGATATGCCCAAAAACCACTCTAGGAACTAGAGTAATTGAAGGAATAATATCATCATGGTTAAAAAAAAAAAAAAAAATAATACTTTCCTGTCGTACTTTCATCTAACGATCATATCAACAGAAACCAAACTGAATAGCTCTATAAATGTGCAAAATATTATTGTTTACCCCATTCGATTTGCCACACCCATAATAGGCGTATGTACATATATCATGTTTGGCTTATCTATAGATAAATGCTTACGTAACTGACTTATCAAATTTTAGCTATCCGGCTGCCCGAGATATACATTTCCGATTCTCTAGCTTCTCTAGCAATCAAATAATATAGAAAATATAGAGAAATTTCTGATTTGCCAAAAGCACAGCGGAGATATCATCAAGAGTGCAGCAAATTGATATACGCTCTGTTCACGTGGCGAGCGAGCATTAAAACAATGAAGATAGACCTAACAAAGTTCCCTATTGACTTTTGCCTCAAGCTAATCGCAATGAAAGCTGCATTTTTTCTAGTGAAAAATAATAATCTAGATCTAATCTAGACTGTTTCACTAGATGGACAGACAGATAGATGGATAGATACACTTGCAAGGGTGGCATTCGGCTGCATATGTATATGCAAATATGTTGAGCTAAGCTTATCTTATCTTTTGGAAGATTAAAGAGAACGAAAGAGAGCGAGAGAGAGAATATAATTAATTTAGCAACTGCAAGTAATATAGATCCATAGATATTAGATCTTGATGCACAAGTTATTTGTTAGGTATATCCGGATAGAAAACGCGGGAGAGAGAGAGACAGAAAGAAAGATATATAGCTATCTATATATTTATTGGTATATACTTATACTAAATTTAGATATCATGCCCATTTTTCAGAGCGCAGAAGGCTTTAAAGAGCTTCTATAACTTATAAAACTTAAACGTAAACCCGAAACCTTAGATCCTCCAAATTGAATATACAACTTGTTAATTTTGATAAACCCGATTAATATTGATAATATAAGTTGTTAAGCATCTAATTCACTCAATCGATAACTCAAGGCAACTACTGTTATACAGTTATCCATTATGGTTATACGCTTGTTGAACACGATCCAGAGCCTAGTCTGTCTATAAGCAATATATTCATCAAAATCGATCATATATTTTAATCGCATACAATCGATAAAAATCGATAAAATAAAGCTTGTTACTTTTAGCATATATCGCAGAATTTGTAGAGCATTCATTATTCATTATCACTTATCTGCACATAGAGAGAGAGAGAGAGAGTGACAAAGAGAGCGAGAGAGAGTTGTATGTGCTGTTGGCATGCCCTGTTGCCCAGTCTTGATATGATTTGAGCTAGAACATGAGTGACAGCTGTTGGTGTTGTCTTGCACGGCGTGTGCCAGTCGTGCATACCTGATGGCAGCGCTCTAGCTTGCAATTGCACAAGCTGCCCTAGCAATGGCTAAGCAATAGGCTAATCAGTTAAATATTTGATAAATTGTATAGGCACACACACACACACACACACACACACCAGCACACTCGTGGCGTCTGTTGAGGTGTTTATTTTGTTGACCTTGTGTCACCGGGGACTTTTGTGTGTTTTTCTTCAAAGTAATGTAAAAATGAAATAAAAAAAGAGCTTTGTTTACGTTTAGGCAATTAGTTGGCTTTCCCTTTTTTGGGCAGCATTTTTTATCTAATTGCAACAATAGCCGTCGGCTGTCAGCAGCCGCACCACCCGCACCACCCGCACCACCCGCACCGCTGCCCATGACTCATCCCATCGGCAAGCAGAGGGCAGGTGCACGTCTCTCTCGCTCTGTCGCTCTGTCCGTTATCTTATCTCATGGCGCTGCGACGACAGGTGAGCAAATCGCGACGCGTTGCTATTGCTCTGTTCGAACTGTTTCAGCTCCAGTCGAGCGAGCGATTGGCGAGCGTCAACAACGGTGCAACAACGGAACAACAACAACAACGTCGAAAAGCTAGAACTTCTAGAGTTTTCAAATGAGTTTGCTACGTACCAAAAAAGGGGGCGGCAGCAGCGACAGTGGGCGTGCCAGCGATATGCCCACCATGCGGCCCGCCTCCATGGGCCGGCCGCTGGTCATAATGTCCACCTATGAGGTAGAGCTTCAGTCAATGATACCAAATTCAATTAATTGAGCAGTCAATCAATCAATCACTTTTCATTCAAATTTCATTTATTTTCATTACTCATTTGTCGCTTACTTTAATTATTTATTTATGTTCATTTAATATTCCGCAGGAGCGCAACGAGACGCTGAAACGCACTTCGATTATGCCCGATGATAGCTGCTATCGCAACAACAACAACAACAGCAACAACAACAACAGAAACTATAGCAGCAACAGCAACAGCAGCAGCAGCAATATTGCCAGCAACGGAAGCAATCGCATGTTACTGCTCAATGGCAACAGCAACAACAACAGCAACGGCAACGCGAATGGAACGCCGGAATTGCCACCGCCGGTAAGTGGATTGCGTTTAGATTCATACATTGAAAACGAAATTGCAAACAAATGCCAATTAGAGCTGCAAATTGATCAAAGCTTAATTGCACGATCTCCAAATGATATCCATTTGCTATATGAATCCAATCGACTAATTGAGCTGAGCATGACACGTGAGCTTTTGCCTGAGCTTTAATGGTTCAGCGATTTGCAATTAAATAAGCTTTTATTGGGCTTCACTTAGCTGGCTTTAGTCTTATATACCCAGGATCTATTAAAATTGGGAAATCAGGGTAAATTGTTTTTTTTTTTTTAACTATCTAATGAGCTTTATTAACATTTGGGCAAGTTTCCGTCATCTTACATTCAGCTTTAAAGCGCTTGCACTCAATTATTGATGAGCTTTCGCCATCTAATGCTAAGCTCTTAATAAGAAGTTCAGATGTAATTGAGCATAAATGAGCTTTCGATATTGTTTTCTGGCTATTTTAAGAGAGCTAAAAACTCATTGAGTCACAGCGAATTTGAATCGAGCTTCAATAGGCTTGGACCAAGCTGAAGCTAATTGCAACTCTATAAAGCGCGTTCAGCTATTGTCGAGCTTAGTTAAACTCAAATTAGCTTAAATGTAATCGTAGCTAGTTTGAGTTGAGCTTAAGCAAACATGCTTACAGTGAGCCTAAATGCACATTCGTTAAGCTAAAGTTCATAATAAATAAAGAAATCGCTATTCATGCGTTTTTCCATTTGCATGTCAAATAATTTAGCACACTGAGAGCTTTCAGTATGGGAAACACTGCTTTAAGCTCATTTAAGCTCTGTTACGGCTTAAGCAGTTACAGAGAAAAGAACAATGCTATAGAATATCTCAATTTAGCTGCACGAGCGAGCATTGTGCAGTCGATTATGCCCGTCTGCAGCATTCTTAGTTGTTTTAGATATCTTCTTTCTTCTTTATTACATTTTCTTGCCACGCTCGCAAGTTTATTTATATAAAAAACTTATCAAAACTTATCTCAGTCACTCATGCTATCCCCCTCTCGCTCTCGCTCTCGCTCTCGCTCTCCCTCTCTCTCTCTCTCCCTCTCTATCTATCTCTGCAGCCACCTCAGTTTGCCAATCCACAGCAGCAGCAGAAGCAGCAACAGTCGCCGCCACCACAACCGCCCGCACAGCTCAAGCTGAGCATACCCAACGGCAACAGCAACAGCAACAGCAATGGGAATGGGAATGGGAATGGCCAGCCGCTGTCCGCTCGCAGCAAGCGGCTGAGCACAGCCTCAGCCTCAGCCTCAGCTTCAGCTTCAGCATCAGCATCAGCATTTGCATCGGCGTCGCCTCTGTCGCCCGTGCGCAGCCCCAACGTCCAGATGCGTGCGCCAGCAATGCCACAGCCTGACTACGATGCAGCAACAGCAGCGCCAGCAAATGGCACGCAGCAGCGACGCACGCTGCGCCTGGGCACGGTGACGATTGGCGAGTACGGCGGGGAGCAGCGCAGCAAGCGGGAGATGCTGCGCAGCACGAACGCTGGCAGCGCTCAAACGAACGGCATACTCAAGAATGGCAATCGCAGCAGCAACAGCTTCAGCGCCAGCAACGGCAACAGTAACAGCAGCAGCAGCAGCAGCAGCAACAGTCGCCAGCAGCAGCAACAGCCAGAAAAATCTATTAAATTTGGCAACTAAACTTAGCAGAAAAAAATCGAGAAAAAAAAAACATTTGTGCAATATGTTTTAAGCAGACGTAGTACAAAAGCAAAAAAAAAAAAAAAAAAAAAAAAAAAACTTGAATTTATAAATATATTTTTTTTTTATATTATAAACATATATACATATATATTTTACATATTTTGTTGAATAGTTGTTATTTTTTAACAATTAAATGCTTAGCTGCTATTAATAAATGTACGTAATTACTATACTTACTATATATAACGATTTGTAATAAAAGCCGAAAGCAAACAGACAAAAAAAAAAAAAAAAAAAAAAAAACTCTTTGATAAGCTATGAAAATATTTAGCTGCTTGCGTCAGCTCTTTAAATTCTTATTAGACAAGCCCAAAAGCAAAAGATTGTCATATGCCTTTTTAGCTGAGCTGATTTTGTTTTGGCTTTTATCTATTCGATTGGCCACTTCAATTAATTGCGCGAGCGCAAATCATGGCAATTCCGATGCGCGGTGACGTTTTGAATCTGGCGCCAACATTGAAAGAGAAAACCACTGCATACTTTTAGGCGGCCGCTGAAATTACATTTAGTAGTGCGCAGATAACAGTCGGGCGCGCATGCGAATGTGACGTCACACCAATGTAGGCATGCGCCAGCTGAATGCACTCGCTTAACATTAGCTATAATGGTCATTATATAAGTAATATATTTATTTATATATGTATATACAGAGAGTAGATTATTCTTGACTTGGCATATTTGCATTTGTTTCATATATGTAAATACAATCATATGCAGCACATGTGTGACGTCACGCTCTGGCCGCACGTGGCGTGCTATCTCTTGCAAAGCTCTGCTAAAAGTAACGGTAGTTGGCCAAAATGAAATGCAAATTCTGTTGAGAATGGCCAGCAGGGAGTGTGAAAGAGACAACCATACCTACTGCCTGTCTGTCGCCTTAGGTGCAAGCGAGATGTTAGTTAGCAGCATATAGAATTTGCTCGAATTTGAAGTTAATTTCTCAACGCTCGTGAGATTTTTTTTTTTTTTTTTTTTTAAATTCAAATCCTAGTTCTAACGAAGTTGCACACGATTCTAACATCAAATTTGTTCGCCGCTCATTGCCAGCTAATTAAGGGAGCTAACACACGCGTCGAATTTTAGAAAAAACAAAATAAAAAACACAATAAAAAGTTGCGTATGGATATTTGTATCAAAATGAATGATGTGCCAACGCGTAAAGAAGTGCAGGATTTAAGCCTGGGTGAGCTTGCTTGTATCACATATTTCCATTCGTTGGCCATAAATGATAGTCCTTCCCTGTCACTAATACATATGTATGTGTGTGCTTATAGATGAGTATTTTGATCTGTATGTGCAACATAAGCCGGGCATGAGAAAGCGGAATGCGTATCACGGTTCGTATCACGGCTCGTATCACGGCTCGCATCACGGCTCGTATCACGGCTCATATCACCGCACATATCACGGCTCGTATCGTACGAATAAGTGCTCGTATCCGGGTCCGTATCCGAGTCAGGCGCAACAGCGGCGTCGCTACGAGCGCTCGCACTACTTTGCGCCGGATTATCAGCGCCAGCAGCAGGAGCTGCAGCAACAACTGCTGAAGCAGCAGCAATCGAATCACCAGTTCAAGAAGCCGCTGGAGAGGATGTTTGTGGACCTGGACATCATCAACAATCTGCGCCAGGAGATGGACCTCCTGCGGAAGCAATGCGCCATCGAGTATCGTCAGCTGGAGAACCGTTTGAGCGTGCAGCGCGCGGAGGGTATCCAGGAGATGCGGCTGCTCCTGGAGCGCCATCGTATTGCGCGCCATGCATTGCAGCTGCGCATCCACAATGCGGAGCGCATTTATCGACAGCGCGATATCGATGATCTGCGCATTATGCAGCTGCGCAATCAGCAGCAAAAACAGCAGCCGCCGATGGAGAAGAAGCGGGAAGAGCAGCTCTCTGGGAAACAGGAGGCTGTTCCTGCAGACAAGAGCTTGAAAATCAACAACAACGATAAGCCGGAAACTCCGGAGCAGGAACTGCTAAAGCAATTATCGCAGTTCAAGTTCCCCGAACTGCCGGATTGGTATGTGCCGTCGACTCAGGCCAAGGATGGCTCGGACGGAGGTACGGCCAGCAAATTCACCCTCGACGATGTTAGTTTTGGCACTGGCATCTCCACCAAGGAGGTCATCGCCGAGATCGAGGAGCAGATAAAGGAGGAGCTCGAAATGGAGGAAGACATCAACAGTGATATGCTCTATATACCCACCAACTTTTCACTGCACGAATAATCGAATACACTAACTATAGCAACACTTAATCACGCAGCAAAGCAAACGCCAAAAAACAATTAAAAAAAAATAAAAAAAAAAAAAAACAATACAAAACAAAATATAAATATATAAAGAATGAACACATTATATTACAATAACTTTAGAGCACTCTACATTCAATATAATTGCTCAAAACCTGAAGGAATATACGAATTTTTGTATACACCATAATGGTAAATAATAAATAATATAATGTAATAAATAATTATATAATAGTAATAGCAAAACATCAGCTAATATCCAAGGGCACCTTAAAAATGAGTACACATAATTGAACTTAAAGAAAGTAATAACGAATCCATAATACACTACATATAAAACACACATACGAAGAATCGTAAAAGCAAAATTGCAAAATTGTAAAACATATGCATGTAATATAAACGAATAATTTATAATAATATGAATAATGCCAGAAAATACATATAATAAATTTTAAAATTATATACGAATTTCATATACTCTTTAAATATATGTATATGGACATATTATATAATACACTTCACAAAAAAGAAGAAGAAGGAAAATAAGGAAAACAACATTTTGTCAGCCAAGAAATATATTTCTTGGACAGATTCATTAATAGCGAATGACTTGCACAGCAACCACTTGATCCACCGTCCGTTTTTGTCGCGCTGCTTGCAGCATGTTGCATAACAGCAACAGGCCAGACGACAACAACTATGTAAAACAAAAGCAACAGCAGCAACTTAATGATGGACCAGGCCTTGTTCAAACAACCGCAAGTGATGTTTAGTATTACTATTACTATTGCTATTACTATTACTATTACTATTACTATTGCTATTACTATTACTATTACTATTGCTATTACTATTACTATTACTATTACTATTGCTATTGCTATTACTATTACTATTGCTATTACTATTACTATTACTATTACTATTGCTATTACTATTACTATTGCTATTACTATTACTATTACTATTACTATTACTATTACTATTACTATTACTATTACTATTACTATTACTATTACTATTACTATTACTATTACTATTACTATTACTATTACTATTACTATTACTATTACTATTACTATTACTATTACTATTACTATTACTATTACTATTACTATTACTATTACTATTACTATTACTATTACTATTACTATTACTATTACTATTACTATTACTATTACTATTACTATTACTATTACTATTACTATTACTATTACTATTACTATTACTATTACTATTACTATTACTATTACTATTACTATTACTATTACTATTACTATTACTATTACTATTACTATTACTATTACTATTACTATTACTATTACTATTACTATTACTATTACTATTACTATTACTATTACTATTACTATTACTATTACTATTACTATTACTATTACTATTACTATTACTATTACTATTACTATTACTATTACTATTACTATTACTATTACTATTACTATTACTATTACTATTACTATTACTATTACTATTACTATTACTATTACTATTACTATTACTATTACTATTACTATTACTATTACTATTACTATTACTATTACTATTACTATTACTATTACTATTACTATTACTATTACTATTACTATTACTATTACTATTACTATTACTATTACTATTACTATTACTATTACTATTACTATTACTATTACTATTACTATTACTATTACTATTACTATTACTATTACTATTACTATTACTATTACTATTACTATTACTATTACTATTACTATTACTATTACTATTACTATTACTATTACTATTACTATTACTATTACTATTACTATTACTATTACTATTACTATTACTATTACTATTACTATTACTATTACTATTACTATTACTATTACTATTACTATTACTATTACTATTACTATTACTATTACTATTACTATTACTATTACTATTACTATTACTATTACTATTACTATTACTATTACTATTACTATTACTATTACTATTACTATTACTATTACTATTACTATTACTATTACTATTACTATTACTATTACTATTACTATTACTATTACTATTACTATTACTATTACTATTACTATTACTATTACTATTACTATTACTATTACTATTACTATTACTATTACTATTACTATTACTATTACTATTACTATTACTATTACTATTACTATTACTATTACTATTACTATTACTATTACTATTACTATTACTATTACTATTACTATTACTATTACTATTACTATTACTATTACTATTACTATTACTATTACTATTACTATTACTATTACTATTACTATTACTATTACTATTACTATTACTATTACTATTACTATTACTATTACTATTACTATTACTATTACTATTACTATTACTATTACTATTACTATTACTATTACTATTGCTATTACTATTACTATTACTATTACTATTACTATTACTATTACTATTACTATTACTATTACTATTACTATTACTATTACTATTACTATTACTATTTGCACTTTCTGTGACTGTTTTGTCTATTGTTTTAACTTGATTTAAGTTTCACTTTATTTCCGCTGTTTAATTAAACTTTCTGTCCGTCCGTTGGTTCCTCCGTTCGTCCGTTTAATGATAGTTTTTATTTTTAATGAGATGTCACCTTTTCCCTTTGAAGTGCAGATGACCGCCAGCCAAGCAGTTGTAGCAACGAGCAAACTGCACGTTTACCAACCAAATGTATGTACATATGTATGTATGTAAGTGTATAAATCTATATATACACATATAGATACATATGTATGTGTGTTTGCCAATGTCCAAGCGCTCAGGCTAAAGCAAATCATGAAATGAAGAAAAATATATACAATGCAAAGAAAAAAAAAAAAAAAAGAAATCAAATCGTTGCGCAGACGCTTCAAGTCAGTTGATAGTTGGAGCTGGTCACGCTCGGACCGTACGCAAAAGCAGCTCTGTCTACTGTGCTTACACTGGCAACTCCGCCTACTACGCCCACTTCGCCCTCGCCTGCGATTCCGGATTTCATTTTCGCGCTTTTACTTTCATTTCGTAAGCGCAGCGTTTCATAATCTCTCACGCAATGCTCAAGTTTTCGCTGATGTTGCTGCTGGCGGTGCAGCTGGCGCTCGGCCTGCCCCTGGCGCCTGCCACCTCGGACGGTGCCACGCCCATCGATGCACAAGTTTCGGCCGCAGAATTCGGTGCACTCGATGCGTTTGCAGAAGGTGCGGCCGACAGTTCAGAGAGCTCGGCCGCCAGCGAGGCGGGCTTCAAGGTGCGTATATCCCAAGTGCTTTGTACAGTGAACACACGCAAAGTGAACTCACGGACAACAATCAACAGATCTCGCTGCTGCCCGAGCCTGCTAAGACAGCGGAGTCTGTGAATCTGGAGCGCGAGGCTTTGCCCTCCAAGGTGCTCAGCGCCTACGACAACACACAGCAGAAGCTGACTGATCTCACGCATGTAAGTGACTGATCACTGATCTCTGATTACTGATCACCAGTGCAGATCACTGCTGATCACTTTTTATCACTACCCACTGAGAATCACAGCCGATCACTGGTTATTGATCACTGCTGATCAAATATCTCAGGCCACTGCTGATTACTTTTGATTGCTGCTAATCACTGATCACTGAGGATCACTGCTGATCACTTTCGATAGCTGATCACTGATCATTACTGTTCACTGTTCACTTTTGTTCATTGCAGCCTGTGCCCATTTTGGACAGCATCAGCGAGCATGAGAAATATGGCAACAATGGTGACAAGTTCGAAAACATCTCGCGCTCAATTGTCAATGGGTATGAGGCATTCTCCAATCTTCTCAACAGCTTCATACAGGTAAGTTTGTTACCCCACCACCCCCCTCACTCTGTCACCACATCTCAACATCTGGAGCTCTTTTCGTGTGTGAATTGTCTGCGCTTGCGTTACTTCATTCACACGTTGCATTGCACAAGAGCTGCCTCGCCCCAGGCCCCGCCCGTCTCTCTCTGTGTTGCCTTCCCCGCTTCTGGTTTCGTTTAAGGTTCCGCCCGAAGGCCGAACCTAAACAAATAGTCACGGCCATAAATTGTTTAATAGCTCAACATATTTATGGCTCATGATATGATCAATCGTATATGCAAATATCTGTATCTATGATTTGGGTTCCATAAGTGGGAAAGCTTCATCAACGACCTGACGTAGGACCTGCACTTTCTTAGACTAAGCCTATATAATATATGTAAGTTATTTTATTTTGTAATGTGGAGGCTTTATTTAGCGATCCACAAAAGATTTGTATCAGCTCGACTTTATTCTAATTAATAGCTATTAGCAACAGCTTGTGCGTGTTGCTCTTAGGTGAGTTCTTTTTGATACTGCCGGCCACGCGATCTGCTCCAAGAGATAAAGCTTGCCCATCATAAAGCTTTTGCATTTCCGCCAATAATCGGACGCCACGTCAGCAACCACATGGATATTTGACGTTTGTGCTATCAGCTGAGAATAGCTTTGTGGGGACAAAGCTTTGAGTGATAACCACAGGGAGATTCGATGATAGTGCTATCAACTGAGAATAGCTTTGTGGGAACAAAGCTTCGAGTGATAGCTTTTAAGCCTCTGTATCGAATGAAACTTTGGATTTACAAAGCTTTACATGATAACTACTCCCCCCCTCAATCGGGGTCGTCCTCGATTCCGTAGAATATGATCAGCTTCCAATTGCCACCCGCCATTCTGCACAAAGCCATGAGAAGGTGGGCTTTTTTTTCATGTCTGGCCAAATCGCTGATCCAGGCGACATAGTATCGGTGGTGGTTTTCCTTGTGAAATGCATAACAATTGTTGCTTAGACTATTTTATAACTAACAAAATTAATATGCAAAAAATATGAAATGCTCAATTTGCATGAAATATTTTTAAATTTTATTCTATTTTGATTTTTTTTGTTTTATTTTATTTTTTCCTTTTTGCTTTGTATATTTATTTGATATTATCTTTATGCACGACTCTTCCGTTAATCTTAACAGCTGATCCTAAGTCCTCTTCGATTATGGCTTCTTTATATAAGGGAGTTAATTTGTTACCAAGTCGTTTATTGGATTTCACCATAACCTTATCCCCTTTTATATATTTGCGATCAACAGTTTTCTTATTATGATTTAATAATTCAGTTTCTTGAGCTTTTCTAACCTGATTCATAGCCGCTTCAGACTCTTCTACATTTGAATTAAATAAATCGATTGGTTTCCGCCCTGTTACCGAATGAACAGTTCTATTGTACTCTATAGTAGCTAGTAAAATAATGTCCGCTGTGTCCTCGATTCCTTTTGCTAACTTTAAACATCTACCGATTTCGCTTAAGGTGCTGTGAAATCTCTCGACCTGCCCGTTCGATGTACTGTGCATAGGTGGAGCACTTGCAATTGTTATACCGAAATGGTCACGAAGACATGATACGACAGTATTAGAGATTAGAGACCGCTCGTTGTCACAATAAATAGTTTTTGTTCGAGAAAATATATTTAACAGCTGCAGAAGGTGTATTTTTACATCCAATATTGTACGAGATGCTATTTTTTGCACTACTGCAAACTTAGATAACTTGTCCACGCATGTCAGGAAATAGTTTGAGTCCGTAGAGTAAATGTCAACGTGCAGAAGTTCCCCGACATAAGTTGGAATAGGGGTCTCGCAGATTGGATGCTTCGTTGGGTGTCTAGCATACTTTGCCTGCAAACAAATCCTACAGTTTAAAGCAACTTCCTTAGCCTTTTTCTCCATTTTGGGAAAAAAATAATCTCGAATAATTTGTTTTACGTTTTCTTGTGGAGCTCTATGAGCTCTATTATGTTCCTGGTTAATAATTTCGAGCTGCTCGTTGGGGTTAAAAACGTCAGTAACCATATTTTCGGTGTGTCGGAAACAAGTTTTAGGGAAAAGCTCAACCAGACGATCTTGAATTTTACCAAGAACTGACAATTCACACTTAATTGCATTAACTACTCCCAATTTAACGCAGTCATGCACCGTGTTAATTAAGCTCTGGAAATCGGTAAAAACTATAATATGCCGTATTTTCTTGCCAAACAAAATGGTAGTTCGCTTAGAAGGTGTTTTTCCCTGTTCAAGAATTATTTGGTTGGCGTAGCAGTTGACTGGTCTGGTAACGGATTCTATAGCATTTGAATAAGATTCCTCGCTATGAATTGTTGCCATGTCCGAACTATTATCTTCTTCAGTATAGTTTAAGTATTGGCGAGATAATGCATCTGCAACTTGATTCTCTTTTCCGGGCTTATAGAGAAGTGTGGCATCGTACTCCTCAATGAACGCTTTCCATCTTTGGATTTTTGAATTCGGATTTCGATCCGATACGGCATAGGTGAGGGGCTTATGATCCGTATAGATCTTAAGGCCCTTTACTCCATAAAGATAATTTCTTAACGTTTTAATAGCCCAAACAATAGCAAGCAACTCTCTCTCGTTGGTCGCATAATGTTCTTCGGCTTTTTGAAGAGTTCTTGAAATCATTGTGACGGGACGACCATCTTGAGACAAGACTGCACCCAACGCATTTGAAGAAGCGTCGGTTGTAAGCTCAAAAGGCTTGCGAAAATTTGGATACGCGAGCATAACCTCTTCTGAGACCAAAATTTGTTTTAGTTTATTAAACGCTTCTCGTTGACTCTCATCTAATGAAATTACTATCTTTTTGGACTGTGACCCTGGGACACTACCATTTTCGCCTCTAAGAATACTGGTCAATGGTTTCGCAATCTTTGAGTAATCCCTTATAAATCGCCTATAGTAACCAGACAATCCTAAGAAGGATCGCAGAGCTTTTAACGTACATGGCTCCGGAAATACTTTGATTGCTTCAACTTTTTTGGGACAAGTTTTAATTCCACTGCGACTAACCACGAAACCCAGATACTCAACTTCGTCTTCAAAAAATGTTGATTTCTCAGCCGATACCCTCATATTTGATGCATAAAGGCTTGATAGTATCAACTCTATATGTTTTAGGTGCTCCTCCATAGTTTTAGAAAAAAATGATGACGTCGTCAATATAAACAAAGCAATATTTCCCAATATGTTCTCGCAGAACATCATCAATCGCTCTTTGAAACACACTGGGAGCATTTTTTAGTCCAAAAGGGAGGCGACAAAACTCATATTTTCCACTGCTAACCGAAAAGGCTGTTTTTTCTCGGTCTCGCTCTGAAAGCTCGATTTGGTGGAACCCTGATTTAAGGTCAAGCGTCGTGAAGAAATTGGAATCGCCCAGATTGGACATAATAACTTCGATGTTTGGAATGGGATATGAGTCCTCAATAGTTTTTGCATTTAACTTTCTAAAGTCTATAACCATTCTCTTTTTCCTAACTCCATTTTCGTCAATACCTTTTTTATCTACGACCCATATGGGATTATTGTATGGAGATCTCGACGGTCTAATAATGCCGTTGTCGAGCAGCAATTGTATTTCATTATTTACAAACGATGTAACACTCATAGGGTACGGATATAGTTTAGAGTGTGTTGGCTCCTCATCACGTGTTCGAATTGTTGCCACGATATTGGTATTGTATGGGAGCTTTTCATTGGGATCTGCAAAAACGCCGGATTTCTCCTTCATCATTTCATCGAAAAGCTCCTTAATGGCCAACGGCACTGCCTCAGATCGAACCTGCAAATGACTAACATCCTGGCCTGCCAGAAACTGTATAGTTTCACTACCATAGTCATGAGTGATAAGTTTAGTTTTGAAATTCAAAGTCGCATTAACTTTTTCCAATAAATCGAGCCCTATAACGCCATCAAACGATATAAGATTTGGGAGAATAAAAAAATCGGAAGTTACACCAAATACGTTAATTCTACATTTACGGGTTATAAATGTAGTTCCATGTATGGATTTTACAGAAAATTTCTTATCAGTCTGCCGAATACCTTTTAGCATAGGCAATGGTTTAATATAGCTTCTCGATGCTCCCGTATCGAGTAGCAGTTTTACTTCTTTCCCCCCTACATATCTAGATATCCACGGCAGGAGGGAACTGCCACTAAAAAATTAACCTGATCTTCTTCAATATCTGCTACTTCTTGTTCGCCACGATCGTTGTATACCTCATCAAGATCAGACTTTTCTTCACTCAGATGATTAATTCTTAAATGATTAGTTTTTAAACTTTGACGATCAGGTGGATTATTAACCCATTGCTGAAAATTAGAATGTTGCCTGCCCGATTGGCCTCGTATTGGGTACGACGTGTTTTGTCTAAAACGAGACGTAGAAGGGTCAACATCCATTGGTTCGCCCAAAGACTGAGTAACAACCGGCGTGATGTTACCTTTTAGCAATTTCTGGTTGTCATTGGTCTGTGCTACAGCGTTTGAGTCACTAACTGAAGTCGTTTGCCTGTTAGATAAATGTGGATTGCGAATGCCTGTCACCGATTCTGAGTTAGTGATTCTTTGAGTTGGTTGCCTACTCCTCGTAAACGTTTCAGACGAACCTTTTGCAAAATGCGAGGCAAAAGTATAACGTTCATGGTTTGCACCAACTTCTTCTGCTAGTGCAAGTGCGCATGGTAGATCAGAGGGCCTAGATGCAAATACTATATCGCATAGGGGTTTTTTTAATCCAGATATAAATACCCTCAATGCGTCGCCCCTATACTTTTCATTAATTGCGTTAGCAATATCTGCTTCGTAAGTCATAATAGTCTTATTAGTTAACAGCGTAAGTTTTTTCTCTATTTCGTCGTAAAACTCGAGGATTGTCTTTGTTCCCTGTCTCAATGTTGACAATTCCTGTTCAATAAGGTAAGCCGGACGCTTATCCGAGTAAGTAAAATCCAACCTAGCAATTATCGCATCGAAATTGAGCACTGTACTAAAAGATGATAATACACCGTCAGCAGCACCTCTAATTTTATTTCTTATAATTGTTACAGCTTGAAAGTGGCGTGAACTCCCATTAAACTCTTTAAAAATCTCATACACATTATGCGCTGCGTCGCGCCAAGACACGTATGTACCGGGTTGCCCAGAAAAATCGGGAAGAGATTTTACAGCATCAAGCGTTTCTTCACATTTTATTCCCGGCACAATTTTAACTTTTTCCCACGTTTTTGCAGCCGGTTTATTAGATATACCACTAATTTGGCTTTTTATATTATTTAATTCGGCCTCAAACTCTCTTCGTGTATTTTCAACAGCTTCGTCTACCAAAAATTTTACTTGATCTGCATTCATTTTTAATCTTGTCTCATTTAAAGTTAATTTTTCAAAAAAGTTTTCTAATTCAAGCAAAGAAGAGTCGCACATAAAGAGCACTTATTCTTACTTTAAATGCCAGCATAGAAAAAAGTTTTTTTTTTTTTTTTTTTTTTTTTTTTTTTTTTAAATTATTTTTTTTTAAACACGTGTTTGCGAAAATTCATACAAAAATGAGCAGATCACTTACATTGGTTTTAGAGTTATTTAATGTATTTGCAAAATTCTTTTCGCCGCGTTGATGTTTTTCGTCTATATTCGTCCAGTGTTCTCAATGCCTGTAGGTCGGTCCTCTGGATTTTTCTTGTAGTACAGGTTTTTGTTGGGCGCCAGTTATTTTATTTTGTAATGTGGAGGCTTTATTTAGCGATCCACAAAAGATTTGTATCAGCTCGACTTTATTCTAATTAATAGCTATTAGCAACAGCTTGTGCGTGTTGCTCTTAGGTGAGTTCTTTTTGATACTGCCGGCCACGCGATCTGCTCCAAGAGATAAAGCTTGCCCATCATAAAGCTTTTGCATTTCCGCCAATAATCGGACGCCACGTCAGCAACCACATGGATATTTGACGTTTGTGCTATCAGCTGAGAATAGCTTTGTGGGGACAAAGCTTTGAGTGATAACCACAGGGAGATTCGATGATAGTGCTATCAACTGAGAATAGCTTTGTGGGAACAAAGCTTCGAGTGATAGCTTTTAAGCCTCTGTATCGAATGAAACTTTGGATTTACAAAGCTTTACATGATAACTTGTATATATGCTGCGCAAACTTTCTTGACGAGTTTTCCAATCAATGTTGCCTTTTGCTCCTCAGCATTTAGTACAGAATTTTTCTATCAATGTAGGCTTTGCTCCACACAACTTCCTGCCGAATTTTGTAATCGATGTAGGCTTTTATAGCAAGTGGACACGTGTACGAAAACCTGTCAAATTTTCTACAGAATTTTTCAATCAATGTAGGCTTTTGCTCCACTGCCTTTTTTACACAATTTTCCCAATCAAAGTAAGCCTTGAACTCGACCGACTCGATTTGGTCGTCAGCATCAGAGCTCAATCCTCACTCATAAGTTTTTTCTACAGCTGAACACATTTGAACAAAAAAAAAATAAAATTATTTTCCGAAAAAAATATATAGTTGAAATTAAATAATCCAAAATGTATTCTGGAAAAAAGAAACGTCATTCGAAATGTGGGGCTGAAAATTTGCCTTCAGCCACCAGTACTCCGCATTCAAAATGGAATCGCCATGTGCCCAAACAAGTCCAGAGTGACGACAGTGACGACGACTTTGAGATGGACGATTTTCAGGCCCTAGGCACCGCTAGGCACTATAAAGTATTGGATATATTAAACAAGACAAACCGCTTGGGTTATTCAATGGAAGACGAAATAATTAGTGATGTTAGCGATTCTGGAGTAAATGAATATATACATTGGTTCAGCCCGTTCACAAGCTGAGGAAAAGAGCTTCTTAGCTGTCCGCCCCAGCCAGATCTGTCCAGCCGTCCAAGATGCTCAGTGTATCCGTGAGCTCATTGATGCATTAATCCGTTGATCCGTTTAATTCATAGATCCGTTATTCTATGAGTCCGGTGGTCCGTTGCATCCAGTGATCCGTCAATTTATTGATTTATTGGCCTATAGACTTATTCATCAATGGGTTGGTTCATTGATCCATTTGTCCGCTTATCCATTCATCTATTGGTCCGTTGGTCCATTGTTCTATTAATGCGTTTATACGCCGATACCTTGATCATTTCATCAATGAATCTATTGATCCATTGGTCAGTTTATCCATTGATCCATTGATCCATGAGTCCATTGGTTCATTTAAATCTAGATCAAGATACGTTTCAAAGTATATTGCCAAGCCGCTTAGATCTGTGAAGCTCTTTTTATGAAGTGTGAACGAGTATTGTATAGTCGGTTACACCCGACTCTCTTTGAGATCGCAACTAACTCCTTGACTTGTGCAGTCTCTAGAACAAATCAATCATCCGATGAAAGTGATGCCGAGGATTCGTATGCACACTCAAAGGGAGGGTCATCGTCGCAAACATGGTGGCACTCGCCATATCGCTCGCAAGATAGTGGAACGTCCAGTAGAATATCCTTCTCTAAAGCCCAAGGCTAAGATATTGCGCCGCGTGCCACTCAAATGTGAGAAGCATTTTAAGAAACTAAGCAAATTCATTGCTTGTGGACGTATGTCACCCAAGGTGCTACCGGATCCAACACCGGTTATAACTTTTATGAACAATCATTTCGTCGCGTTCTTCGCCTTTCTTTCTATAATATTTATAGCAGCATTATTGCTTCTGAGCTATCTGTACTGCAAGCCTCGCAAGCTGTCACTCTTTCATCGTCTGTTGCGTTTCATTATTTATTATTTCTATAACAATTCTTGTTCTAAACGTAATTTCTTTTAGGCCTATCTGTAAAATTTTGATGGTCTAAATATATGCATGCAAAATTATCGATTATTCGAAATCGATAAAAAAAAAGGTCTTGTTTTTCTTTGATAATCGACGGCTTCTCATGCTGCAGATATTACCTGCCCTTGCTCCTTCCTCTATCTCAGTTTCTTTACTTTCCCGAATTAGTGTATTTATTCATTCATTATCTGTAAATGCTTCGACTATAGGCCTAGTCTAACGCTTCTACCAATTCAGCTTTCCCATGCCGCCGCCTGGTTTTGCCCCAGTCCCATCTCTTCCAGTTTGTTCAGCTCTTCCTTGATCGCCCCGCCAAGGCAGAGCTCCCCTATCAGCCCTCTTATCCCACAGTCTAGATCAATCTGACTCTGAAGATTTCGGCCTCACTCTCATTTACCTACAATCCACTTCAGCGAATACCAATATCATGGAACGATTGATGTGAATATGTAGATAGATATATTTATTGAATAATGTATGTTTATAATGGATTATTTTCTTACTTTTATCGTCTGCATTACAGAAACCCAAGGAACTGGCACGCACCGTTTCGAAGGGAATTACCGCTCAATTGGATATTATCGGAGGCAAGCTAGTGGGGCTCTAAGGAGATGAATGAATGTTGAGGGTTACAACCAGAAAAATTAAAAATCTTTTTTTTTTTTTTGTTATACAATATATATGTTTTATATATTTCTTTAAATTTTATTCTTAATTTTTTTTAGAACTTTTATTTAAATAAATAGTTTAATTTATTTTATAGCTTAAAGAGAACTTTTGTTATTGATTTTGTTTAGGAATGTGCTTGATATATACGCATACGATAATATATATATCGATATATATATATCCATATATAAACCTTCGGGCAGTTGTCGTTCCAACAGATCTATATATAGGGAGAGCTATATAAACTAGATGAGCACATCACAATATGGATATGCCAGAAAGCTAGTTGGATACAGTGAATAGAGCTGAGGCACACACCGTCGCTTACAGTGAATACTGAATAAGAAAGAAATACTAATTAGACGAACGGCGAGCTCAGCTGGGGCTTGGGATGATGCATCACTAATAATTATTATAATAAGGCATACGGAAACTAATATTTAAATTAATTTTTGGCACATTTCGCAAAAGAACTTGAAGACGAAGGAGAAGAAGTAGAAGAAGTAAAAGAAGTAGATATCTATATGCATCTATATAGAAATAATCATTATGCAATATATAGCCTTGATCGAGGCGTCGCTTTAGAAATTCTCGCCGCTAGCTAGAATCGAGTTCAATCCTCCCAGCTGCTGGTGCGCGTCTGCGGATCGATTGAGGGGGAGTACGACTTGTAGGTGTCCGATGCCCGCTTATGCTTCACTGTGCAGAACAGCAGCATCGAGGTGATCAGCCCGAACAGCTGCACGAAGGCAATGCCCAGCCCGATGGCGCCCACCACGTTCAGCTGGCCGTTGAACCAGTTCTGCAGCGAGTGGGCGCAGCCCTTGTCCCACCACAGCGACGGATTCTCCGACCGTCCGCAGTCCACGCGCAACGCGCCCAGCCCGTCGCCGGAGCCCTCCGTTAACAGTTGGCGCTGATCGTACAGCTGCCGGCAGCAGGAGTCGGGCACCCAGCGCTTGCCGCTCCATGACTGAATGTCGTACCAATCCTCAAATGACGAGACGCCGCAGCATTCAAACTGTAAGGGAAAAAGAGCGAGAGAGAGGAAGACATGTAAAGGGAGATAAAGAAAGAGAAAACATATTAAAAACCAAAAACCAGTTGACTTTTATTGACATACTCTATTCGCAGATGTAGTGGCTTCCTTGCAAAATAGTCAACTCTTTGTGACTCCAAAACAGTGGCTCTACAACTGTAATATTCCAAAACTGTAAGCTCCTCGTTAAGCGCTGTTTAGCTTCGTAGCTAAAAAACCAAAAACTGTAAAGCTCTCGTTCCTCAATGACATTTAACCCATATACCATTTTGCCCCAAATATTTTTCGTACCAAAGTTTTCTACCCAATTTTTAAATCAATGTAGGCCTTTGCTTAAAGAAATTGTAAACTGTTTTAAAATTCATTTCTATTCGCTAAGCTAACCGCGTCTTCAGGTTCTCCTAATACTCTATAATGACGGTACTATTCCTATTAAGTGACTTTCAAACGGTGACTTCATACGGGCCAGAGCTGAGACACGAATTCAAGCTCTACAATTCGGGTGGTTCTTGGCTCTAGTTCATAAGAACAGAACTCTTGTGGCCTGAAAGCTGTTTTTGCATTGCGACTTGCATCTAGCGCTAACATATTTATAAACTTTATTTGGCTTTGTGGTTCCTAAACTGTAGACTCTACACAGTAGCTCTAAAACGGTGCTAAGAATTACTATTGGTGTTTAGCTTAAGCTAACAGGGAGAGAGTGACAGAGAGGCAAATAGAGAGAGACATTGAGGGAAATAGAGAGTGAGAGAGAGAGAGAAATGAATATAATTGAAGTAAGGCCTGTTAAGTCGTTGGGTCTCTGTGACTGTCAAGCTGTAGTATTTCGAATGCCTTTCAAACTGTAACCACAAGCTAACCTGCTGTTATTCTAGATTCCCTTCTCATCTTCTAGTAGACAAAAAGATGGAGTAGCCACTCCCCACTACCCACTCCCCACAAAGCGAATAGAGCATAGAAATATATATATATCTAAAAATACAATGAGAGAGAGAGAGAGAGCGACAACTTACCGACTGCTGGACGCTGTCCCAAATGGCGGCCACAGATGGCGCCACCAGGGAGCCCCGGTCGCTGGCATTATAGTGACGCTCGATGCCGAAGCGCAGCTCGTTGGCCAGGGTGCGTCCGAGGCCGCCGCGGAAGAGGAACGCAATGGAGCCGACGAGGAATTCGCTCATGAACAGCATCACAATCAGCATGAAGTACTGCAGTGGACAGCCGATTAGATTACAGTAGGCCCTCGACATGGGTGTCGTCCCCTTGCACTTACCAGCACGAGCAGGCAGCGCGACTGTACCCAGGCGCCGCAGCATCCGAAGAAGCTGACCACAAAGCCGATGCCACCGATGCACATGAAGATCGTGTCCGCACTGAGGCCGGCATGCTGCGGCAGCAGCGTTGCGTATCCCTCGTAGCTGAGGCGCAGCCACAGTCCAGCGCCGAGAAAGGCGCAACTGCAAAGCTGCAAGCGAATTAATAAGATGCAATTCATCGATATTTATCGATAGCAAGTGGGGGATGTAAGGCATAGCAGAGATGATGAGCGATGGGAGGGCGAGAGATTATCGATTGACCATTGCAAAATATATCAACTGATGCCGTTTATCGATAATAATCGATTTAAAGTGATGGGTGTGAGAGAAGAAAATTATAGATGATGAATAATGGGGTGGAGCGGGTGATAGGGAGAGGGATAAGATTGCTATTGGTAAATGGTTGCGAAAAATAGCAACAATCGATATCATGTATCGATAATAATCGATAGCGAGGAAGAGATGTAAGACGCCGAAGGGACTCAGAAACGAAAATGAGTGATGAGAGTGCGAGAGAGTGATGGGGATAAGACACCAACAGATACAATTTAGGATCAGAATCGATGGCAAGTGAACGATGAAAGGCATAGAAGAGAATATCAGAGATAATGAGTGATGGGTGAGCTAGAGAGGGAGACAGATAAACTTATTATCGATAAATCGTTCGATTGCAAAAGATAGCAACAGCTGCTGCAACAGTGAGACAGAGATTGTGCTAGAGAGTTTGTGAGACAATGGAACAACTTTGACGTTTCCGCTGCAGACGAGGCTGAGAACTTTTAGCCGGCGTCGCATCGATTTGATGTGTTGTTGTCCATTGTCGTTGCAGATGTTGTTGTTGCAGCAACAACAGCATATCCGGCCCTGGCCGCGTTGTCAGCTGGTTATTCAAAAAAAACTCACCCACAAAATGATGTTGAGCCAGCAAAAGGTGCGACGGATGCATGTGTAGCCGGCGTTGCCCATCTTCCAGCGAGCAGCTAAAGAGAGAGAAAGGGAGAGAGAGGGTAAAAGAGAGTATGCAAAAGGCAGACAGAGAGAGATTGGGAGAGCATGCATAAATCAGGCGCAAAGACTTGAATGCGCGTTGCGCTGCATTCATTAGATACATTTGTATCTATTAAATGCGCGCTTTTTTCGGATATCACTGGGCACAAATGTATGTGTGTGAGTGTGTGCGAGAGAGAGAGAGAGGAAGTGTGAGTGCTGTATAAATAAATTATAATTCATAAATTTCAACAAATTATTTTTGTTTGTCTCATTTTTCCATTGTATTTCCTCTGCAGCAATGTAACTGGATAAATGCCAGCGGGAGCTATATGCATATATATTATATATAATATGTATATATATTTATGTATGTATATATAAATATATATATGCATGTCTGTATATATTAAGCAATTGGCTAGCCGCAAAAATTGCAACTGTTGCATAGATACACACTCACACACACACATACATACATATGTAAAGCTTAATAAATTGACGACATACAACAACAACAACTGTGATTATTATGAAATTCTACAGCTCAAATTACAGAAAAACAACAGCAGCAACAGGGGGCATTACTTGGATCAGAGGGAATACAAAATAAACCCATTTGCTTACTCGTTTTCTCCAGCTGTGTCTAGTTTTTTCTTTCTTATTTGCCTGAAATAGTAAGCGTAGGTCAGTCGAATCACAGTTGACCCAAAATTCCAATTGAATTGTTTAGCTAACATTAGATTCACAATAGAGCCAGAGAGAGAGAAAGAGGGGGGAAGATAGAGGGAGACTTACTCTGACCTAAGCTTGACCAGAAACATTAAACTAATTATATCTAGACAAATGAATTGCTTGGGACTAGGCACTGCCTAGTTAAGCAGACGAAAGTTTGGAGCTAATCGACTTTAAGATAAGATTGACTTAATAGAGGCCAACATTTTCCGTGCTGAAAGATTCCTCGGGAAATGGGGATATTTGGTGGACTATAGAACAAAAGAGATGAAGGTATAATAGAACGAGACGAGAATAGATACAAGTAAAGGCAGATATAGAGACCATAAATATATGAAATGATCTATGATAGTCGAAGCCTAAGATATAAGAAGTACATAAAAGATATACCATGTACATATATAGAAAACATCTATATATGTTATTAGAGATATAAATAGAGAATTGTGGTACAGCTATGAGCTTAAGTAGTTTTACCTAATCTTTAAAAGTTATTTCTTTGCGCGATTTCGCTACACAAGGTAGAGGCGAGGACTTATTATACATATATAAAGCAGTATAGAGTTAAATAAATCTCTATATAAATATAAATCTATATAGATATGGTATATCATAGATATAGTTAGGGATAGATCAACAGATAGCTCTGGTTACAGTTAATGTACATACAATAAAAAAATGTCAAAACTTTCAGGTAGTTAACTGAAGGCATAAATATAATAGTAAAGAACATAAAAGTCTTAGGAAAGATATTATAAAAAGTTACTGAGGCCGAAATTCTCCCTCTCGATGCCAACTGGACATAATTCCTTGAGATCTCATTGCGGCACGAAACTTTTGCCGTGCTGCTAATTGAGTTAGAGACAGAAGCAGTGGTAGAGGTAGAGGTAGAGGTAGAGGTAGAGGTAGAGGTAGAGGTAGAGGTAGAGGTAGAGGTAGAGGCAGAGGTAGAGGTTGAGGCAGAGGTAGAGGCAGAGACAGAAGCAAAGGTAGAGGTAGAATATATCATGAAATTGGACAGGCAAGGGCACAGCTGCAATCAGTTTTCATTAGAGCAAAAACAAGTGGAGCATTCGTGGCAAGGGGGTGGCCGGCTGGAAGGGGCGTGGCGGTGGCGAGGGCGAGGGCGCGGGCTAGGCAAACGAAAATCGCGAGCACGCGCCAAGGAAGCAGCAACAAGTGTCAAGCAAACGTGTTGCATGCAACTAGAGCAACAGCAGCAACCGTCTCACCCTGCCGATTGCTCATAATAATAATGATGATAATAATAATAATGATGATGACGATGATGATGATGATGATGATGATGATGTTGCCTCAATGAAATAGTTGCAAATAATGCGCAACATGGGCTTGGGGGCCACAGTTGAGCTGTGCGACAAGTGCGAACAATTGCTGTCCGCAACAACAACAGCAACAGCAGCAACAACAACAACAACAGCAACAACAACAACAACAGCAACAACAACAACTGTAACTGTCGCTCGCTTATTTTTCAATTTAACTCAATAACGCGACGGACTTAATGCCATTTGGCGCTGGAAATTTGCGATTTACTTATGCCCACTGCCACGCCCACAGCCACAACCTGCTGCCCACTTCAACTAGCAACTATCTAGCTACTTGTGTGTCTGTATGTGTGTGTGTCTGCTGTGCGGATGTGCGAGAGTGATTTATGTGCACACATCAAAAATTGCCCAGTTGCCCAAATGCCGCTGCCATAGTTCAGAGGTCTCAAAGTTGCCAAAGCTGTCAAAGGGTTAGGCCAGAGAGGGATGCGGGAACGCAAGCTGGACGAGCCAAGAGGGCAGAGTGTAGAGGCAGCGATAGCAAAGAAATGAGAAGGGGAAGCTGTATGCAAAAGTAGCTGTTGTTGCTGTTGTTGCTGCTGTTGCTGCTGTTGCTGCTGTTGCTGCTGTTGCTGCTGTTGCTGCTGTTGCTGTTGTTGCTGGCATGTCCTCTGTTGCTATGTGGAAAGATATGATATATATAGGAGAGTATATATTGTTGCTGCTGTTTGCTGTGTCCTGAGTTGCTGTGGTGCAAGACAGTTGTTGTTGCTACTCTTAAGTATAATTGTGGGGTAGCTGGACACAGTAAATCGAGAGAGAGAGATAGGCAAAGGAGTTTGAGTAGAATGACAGTTAGTTTAAGGCAACTAATGTTGCTGTTGTTGTTGCTGCTGTTGCTGCTGCTGATGTTATAGATGCTGTTGCTGTTACTGATGCTGTTGCTGCTGCTGTTGCTACTCTACTCTACCCTGTATGACTATCTGTATAGGGAGAGATTGAAATGAGCTCTTGCTATTGCTACTATTGCTGCTGCTGCTGTTGATGTTTGCTGTTTGTCTGTTGCTGCTAGCATGTCCTGTATTGCTGTGAGGAAAAGGAAGTTTCGCTGCTCTTGCTATTGGCATATCCTGCATTGCTGTGGGGGAATCGAGACTGTTGCTGCTGTGTTGCTATACACTACAATGCTGTGGGCAAGATGGACATAGTACTGAGATATATAGGGAGGGAGAAGGGGAGAGAGAGATAGGTAGAAATTGAGTGAAAGAGAGCAAAGAATAACAGTTAGTAAAGGGAAACTAGTGTTGCTGTTGCTGTTGGCTCTGTATTGATGTGAGTATATGACAAAGAGCTGAAATTAGCTCTAACTGTTGCTGTTGTTGTTATTGGTATTGCTATTGCTATGAGTGTTGTTGTTGTTGTTGCAACATATGCCAAATATTGCTACTGCTCTTGGGCCAATATACAGTGACAGTTAATCGGAAGTAGAAGCTGTTGCTGCTGCTCCACTTCTATTGCCTATGTTGCTGCTGTCAATGCTGTTGCTGTCATTTGTATTCCTCTATCGGGCGAATGATGGAACGAAAGGACAACACGTTCACTCAGCTTAAAGCAAGTGCTATTGTTGTTGTTGTAGCTGGCAATTGCTGATAAGCGAAAATCAGATTGCGCCGGAAGTTGAGTAAAATGACAGCACATTAATGCATTATGAGACAGGCAATGCTTATGATATTGCTGTCCGACGAACGGATAGCAACTGTTGCTGGTGTTGTTGGTGCTACAACTGCTGCTGTTGCTGTTGTTGCTGCTAGTGTCTATATTGATAAATGAAGTGTGTAAAAGGATAACAAAGCGCATGTTGCTGGCAGCAGCAAATGTTGCTGTTGTGCCTGCTGCTGTTGCCCATATTGCTACTGCTGTGTCCTATATTGGAAAGTAGGCAAAAGCGAACTTTGAGAGTTAACTAAGAGCAATAGCAGCAGGTGTTGCTGTTGCTGTTGCTGCTGCTCCTGCTGCTATGGCAAGAGAAGACATACAATTTCCCTCAAGCAACTGTGATTGCTGCTGTTAGTATTGTGGCTCCAGCAGCACATATTGCTGCTGTTATGGAAAGTTAAGGCAAACGTACAAAATTAGGTTCAATTACTGTTGCTGCTGAGCTCACTAAAGCAACAGCTGCTGTTGCTGTTGCTGCTGTTGCTGCTGCTCTTGTGGCTGTTGTTGTGCAACAGGCGAACTATCTAAGCTGCTCTGACACTGACAAAAGTCGCTCTAAGACGAAATCGGTTGCTGCTGTTGTTTCTATCAAAGATACTGCTGTTGCTGTTGCTGTTGCTGCTGCTGTTGCTGCTGCTGCTTCTGCTGTTCATTTTCATGGCCAGCAATTGACGTTTTGGCTCGCTAGACCGCATTTCGCAGACATTTTCACTGGCGCTTGACCAGCCGCCAAAGTAGCTGCTTTGCTTGTTGTTGTTGTTGTTGTCAATGTTGCTGTTGTTGTTGTTGTTGTAAAAAGTGTCGCGCTTTACAGCAAAATAAGAAAAAAAAACAAAGTTTTCTCTTTTTTGCGCCGTCTCTTGGCTGTGCTCAAAGCGGGCCAATCTATGGCCATCTATCCGGCTTGGAGTTGGTTTGTTTTCTTTGTTGTAGCTGTTGTTGTTGTTGTTGTTATTTTTAAGAGCTTCACTCTGACAACATCCCCCGTCCAGCCTCTACCCCCACCCGCCAGCCATGCCTGCCTGCCGCCCCCTTCGGCTTTTGTACATTTCTTTTCAGTTGCAAATTACTTCAAGTTGTTTGGAATCTGGTTTTGTGTGGCGGCGGCGGCAACTGTTGCTGCTGTCAATAAACTGTGCAAGCTGCTATTTTGTTGTTGTTGTTATTGTTGCTTCTGCTGCTATTGCTGTTGTTGTGCATGAAACGTCTCTAGAGTGAGCATAATAAATAAATGCAATATTTACAATAAATAAACTTGAAACGCGGGCGTAACAAGTGAGCTGCATAAATATCAGAAGCACATGCTTAACTAAAGATATATGTATATACACGATTTCATGCATATATGTATATCCACATACATATATGCATATATACTTATGTAGTCTATATATATTGGCAGCACATACTTTTTGTTTTTATAACGCTTCGATGTTCGTTCGCACACAAAAATAATAACAAATGTCACAGCAAAAAAAAAAACAAAAAAAAAAACACTCAAAAAAAACTATAAAATATCAAAACACTTTTTCATATACTTTTTACGCTTTTGTTGATTTTTAAAAAATATTTTTGAAAATTTGTTTACTTTTATTCTCTCTTGTTTTTTCGCTTGTTTTACAACACTAATAGTTCGTTAGGCAAATGCAGCAGAGCCAACAAATATTTAGTTTCTTTTATATTTGTTATTTGCTTTGATATTTTCTATTTAGTTAAATTTATTTATATTTATTGTCCGCTGCCTCGACGCGTGCTGCTGCTGCTGCTGCTGTTCGTTCTATGCGCTCGCAGCGACTGTTCAAAATCGACTGAAAATTGTAAACTGAAAATTCTTCGCCGTCGACGTTAAAAATAGTCACAAAACACGCACGAGAGACAACGAAATGTTGCTGCAGCTGCTGCCACAATGGAGCATGTTGCAAGCTCTCGCTCTCTCTCTCTCTCTCTCTCGCTCTCTCGCTCTCTATCTGTCTCTGCTGTACGCCCCTTGCATACTTATGAATGGGATTTATGTTTAGGTTTTCAGTGTCACGTTTTGATCCACATTTCAGAGACAAATCGAGCAGAGAAACGGCCCATAAAACCGAATTCTACATTTCGAGCGAGCAAATTAAAAAATATATATGTATATGTAAAAAAAAAAAACAGCCTATCCGATATATTAAATGCTATAAACAGCCATAAATCGCTATAAAATCGCGCATACGCCACGTTGGACGAACAAATAAATTAGCCTAAAACAAGAAAATGGGAATTGAAATGGAAATGTGAATGTGAATGAGATGCAGCAGCAGCAGCTAGACAAGTGCTGTACTATAATTTAAGAGATTTGTTTAATAAACAAATGGTAACTACGGAGCAGGGTCTATACGACTAGAAGGTGCCCTGCGCGACAGTAAACAGATACCAGCTGTATATTCTAATCAAATTATTGTTTTTCATTTATTTTAATCAAAGAGAGCACATTGATTGTCTTGCGTATACGACTAGAAGATACCCTGCAAAATCATCTTTATCTAATATTATCCTCTCTTGAAATTCGATCAAGATTTGATTATGTTCTGCTGAAAATTGCTTTCTAATAGACATCATCATGAGTATACGACTAGAGCATACCCTATAAATCGACACATATGACATATGTAAAAGTTATACCATTCTTATTTTGCTTTATTGTAGTAGTAGACTAGTTAGGAACTTTTTGTCAATCTATTCTAACCCTGAGATAATTTCCACAGACTCACACTGAACATAGAGCATATTATGTATGTATATCTCTTATGTCACGTAAAGATTATTCCATCTTCTGTTCAAAATGAGCGCGTTAGTATTTAGGTTTAGTGTGAGTTCCCTTACACAAAAGCTTAAAGCTTTAGGTACAACAAAAGCTTTAAGCTCGTAAAGTGATTCAAAAATGAATTTAAATAAGCCGAAAAATTATCCAGCTTATTTGCTACACTGTTTCACTTAAGAGTAGTCGATTCGTTTGTACCCTGCAAATGAAAATGTATTTCTAACATAAAGATACATGAATATTTCAGCTGATAGTGCATGGAAATATATGCCCTATTTCATGTTAGGCATTTAGTTGGTCAGCCTATTTGGGGCACTTCACAAATTAGAGGGTATAAGAGATTACAATAATTAATGCTTAAATTTGGAAACAATTTGGGAAAAATTTGCTTTGATGATCAAAGTGAAAGCTATGCTCTTACAACTCTGCCGTTACATAAATGATGGATTGGATATGTGCAAAATAACGTAAGACCTATTTATGTATAATTAGTAACTTCCGAAAATAAGCTTCGGAAGTGAAAAGCTTACCGAACAGCTGTGCACTAGTGCAGTTGAGCTTTAGATAACGGGACACATAGAAAGCTATGTAAGAACTTACACAGTTGTTACGTTACATTACGTATCGTATGATATGATACGTTATCGTTATACATGGTATATCAGAAAAGTTTGTAAATGATTTACATAAATCATATAGAAACGTAAGCCATATCATTTTACGTTACGTTACGCTTAGCTACGTAGGTAAAGTAACGTGATGCCTGTATGATTAAATGACAAAATATAATACATGCGCTTCACATAATCTTCTAAGGAACACTCCTGAATACGTTGATTCCAGCCACGTTTCGTTACGTTACTTATTCACGTTATACACATATTAAATATTCTCATAGAAAATCCGTTGCTGACATCACATTACGTTATACAAGGTGACGTTACGTAAGATCATTGTTGGCCCGGCAAAGAAAGACAACCCGTTTTTTAGCCTCATACAAAAATATTTCATTTTATTTATGCAAACGAACCGATGAAGAAAAGGGGAAAGCAAAACAAACTAAGCCTAAAAGGTGATAAACACAAATATTGATGGGAGAAAAAGAAGAAGGTGAAGAAGAGACTAAACTACACGTAAACAAAATTAGATGCAGTTCATTCCAATTGGACCGGCCCAATTGGAGCTCATTTGTCTTTGCGCAGCTTTTGGCTGGACACCTCGATGGCATCCAACCAGAGCTTGAGATCCGCCGGCATCTCTGGCCGCTTGGCCGCCTCGGGATAAGTCTTGAGCAGCTCGTTGACATTGCACTTGGTAATGCACTGCTTGGAGAGTGCGACGGCCCGGACGAAGCCATCGGCCAGCGTGATGAACTGTTGCTCCAGATAGATGGCCTTGTCGTCCCACCAGACGAGCTTCGTCTGGATCTTGTATGGATGGAAGATGGGAATGGTGCGACGATAGCGCACACTGCTAGCCCCTTGGACGGCGCCGCCGCCGCGCTGACGCACCAGCTCGTAGAGATTGGTCAGCGCATAGAAGTGGAATCGGGCAAAGTCCAATTCACGCAGATAGCGTGCATTGTTCATGTGCCGCAGGAAGATGTCCACGTCCTGCGATGTGCACAGCCCGTAGATGGTTGTGGTGTCCGTCACCTTGCGCTTGCCCTGGAACAGCCGGCCGGCGAGCACCGTGAAAATGCAGCGTATGAAGTAGTTAACATCCCAAATGATGTACAAAATGAGCAGCACTACGAGCAGCGACATGGTCCCTGGATCCACACCAGGCACGAAAACAGAAAAAAAGAAGACGAAAATAACTCGTTAGTGGCGAAAGTTCAACATTAAACTTTGGATTTGTGTTTGCTGTGCGCTGCATTGGTACTGCGAATTCATTTGCCTTTCATGAATATGCAAAAGTATCGATATACATATGTATGAATGTCTGTATCTAGGTATGTATGTCTGCCTGTCTACTTACTCAATTCTATTTACGCGCGATAATCGAAAAGCTATGATAATGTCGATAATCTTGCGACTGAGACGCGCTATATCAATGGCTAGCACGGGTGATCCACAACTGCTAGCGGCAAGCGACCGAACGCAACTAATACGAAGATATCAAAACAAAAAGCTACTCAAGTTGCGGAACGGCGGCAAAAGACAAGCGAAAGAAAGTTGACCAATCGCAGCGGGAGAGCAACAGTTGGGGCGCCTAACAATGAGAGTAAGAATGTAAATGTGAAGAGGAGCAAGCAGAAGAGAGCGCGCCAGCGCCCGCTTAGAGTGCATTCTAAGCTAAGCTGTTAACTAAAAGCCAAACAAGCAGTGCGAAAGCAGCTGCAAAGCAAAACGAAAGATCATTGACCAATCGCAGCAGAAGAGCGTCAAAATGAGAGTGAGAGTGTGAGTAAGCCAGGGGTCTGCACAGGGCCGGATTGCTCCCAACGGAGCCCTATGCCACCATCAACTTAGGGGCCGCCGCTCTCTTCTTTTCCCATTGTCAATACTGCCTATTCTGCTCACTTGTAAATGCGGCCCTGGGTCTGTAGCTCAAGCAAATATAAGTTAACCGGGAGAGCGCATTAATGGGATTGCGAGTGAGAATGAGAGCTTGCATATGTGCCGAAGGAGTAGAGGACCTATTAGTTGAATGCAAAGCAAAACAGTTGTCAACCAAATCGAAAGATCACTGGCCAATCAAATAAATGGGAGACTGAAATGAGAGTGAAGTGTGAGTCAAAAAGAATTAGCTTGAGACTTAGGCCTGCATATGTCAAAGCAGCTCATGCTAATATAATTTCAAGTGCAAAGGACAAAGGAGGAGAGCATAGTGATGAGCTGAAGGCGATATTTAGAGAGATCGAAGCAGAAAATTTAGTGTGAATCAAGTGTGAAAGCTGACGAATCTATGAGTGGGAATGAATGAGAACTACATAGGGCATAAGGTTTGCTACACTCCTTTATCACGAGCACAAGCAATAGTTTTAGCAAATACTTCAAAAAAACGAGCAACAACGAGAGCGCCTAAAGTCCACAGCTCTATCGATGTACATTGGTATGTATATACATATGTATGTATGTATGTTTGTATATACGCAGATGCTTAGCAATCGGGTGTTCAGGTTCAACTGATAATTAAAATAGAATGCAAATCTAAGTACACTGTACAAACTTACAAAAAACTAAGCACTTTGTATTAAAGTTGAGTATTTATACAATAAATATAAATACTCTATAAGTACATATTATATCAAACAAAAACAGTCAAAGATAAGATAAGTTTACATATGCTTATACACAAAAGAACTGTTTCTGCTATAAGATATGCAATTTCCTATCTATCTATCACTCAAGCACTTTCAATTTCTCAAAGCAACAATGGGAAACCTGCTGAGTCATTACAATGCACTGGTATTTGTATTTATTCTGTTTGCTGTATCCTGCATCCTGTATGCTGTAGGCTGTAGGCTGTTCAAGGGATTTCCACTCCGCAGTTATGACGCATGCAAAAGGCGAAATTGATTTAACACTTTGTGAACAGAGATCGCTTCAGAGCCGTTCCTGGCCAGCTTAACGTCATGCTGCCACTAAACTTTGAGTATTTACAGTTTGCTCAGTGAGCTCAGCTTGTTGACAATCGCAAAGATCAGTGAGCAGTGTGCAGTGTGCAGTGGGAACACTTTGTGCACTTAGCACGTTCCCAGAACGCGGAGTTCGCTTTTTACTTAGCATATTAATTGAAATTGATTTAAGGTTAGGCAAACAATCAAATTAGTTAATCATCTATCTATAACTTATTGGGTTGCGTCTATTGCTCGGCTTTTTATACCCTGAACCCATTGAAAATGGGAAATCGGGGTATAATGGTTTTGTGAAAAGTATGTAACAGGCAGGTGAAAAGTATATATATTCTTGATCAGGACGATGAGCTGAGTCGATATAGCTCTGTCCGTCCGTCCGTATGAGCGCCTAGTTCTCAGAAGTTATAAGAGCTAGAGAGCTGAAATTTTGCATATAGACTCGTGTATACCATACGCAGTACAAGTTTATCATATTTGTTCGATAACTCATTCGATATCTTATTTATCGAGGATAATCGATAAATTGATATTGTTTTTTCCGCCTTATTTGAACACTATTAAACCTGGAGACTTCAAATTTACTGGGTATATACATTTGATGGATACACACATTTTGTAATTTACAGATTTTGGTTACCACGCCCCATTCGCCCCCAATTTGTAAAAAACGTATATCAAGTACTAGAGACATGTTCTTTGGAAGGTACGCAACCCAAGCGCAGTCGCTGCTTACTGCGCAATCAGCAGAGCGCGAGCTAATGCGTGCGGTTGGACGCATGTGTGCATGTGTGGGTGTGTGCCTAAAAGAACTGCAGAATGATTGGACCATCAGCATGGAGGGTTCAGGGTATCTCCTAGTCGAGCAGTCTCGACTAGAGTCTTCTTACTTGTTCTTTTTCGAGAATAATCATAATTAGTTAGACTCCACGACTATTTGTTTCATTAAAATAGCCCCACCCATCTATGTA
Source organism: Drosophila mulleri (assembly GCA_035047565.1). NCBI lineage: Eukaryota > Metazoa > Arthropoda > Insecta > Diptera > Drosophilidae > Drosophila > Drosophila mulleri. The sequence continues at coordinate 81,111 of JAWNPK010000166.1, read as the reverse complement.
TATAATTGCTAAGATTGTTTGCTAAGCGACAATGTATTGATCCTAGTCACGATTCAATGCACAGTCACTGTGCATAGCATAAATATTCAACACTGTGAGTCATAAAAAAAAAAATGTATTTATTATTTTGTTTTGCTAACCTAACAGTGCAAAGTGTTTGCACAACACTAAGCTGCATTGATGTAGTAGTTCAATTGAAACTTATTTACACTATGGTTGGCTAGACTTGGCTTTCTAGCGCCGTATGGTAGAGTGTATGTGGCCACATGTCAACTAAATATACTAATAGTGTGCACTTTTCAACACTAAGCAGCATTTACCAACACTGTTATTTTGGACTAACAATTGGCCCGACGTGCGCTTAGAAATGAATGTGCATACCCTGGCAGAGTAAAGCGCTTAGCTATCTATACGACACACGTTTACCAACACTGTTTTGCCAAGACAGACGACAATAGATTGATAATAAACTATAAATGTCTATGAGCTGAAAAGTAATACATATTCATGCATCTTAGCTTTCACTACCTTGCTCTTTACACTACTTACCAACACTGTTACTCCCTGCATTGCCTATAGAACATTCTGCTCGAATATAGACCAAGCCATGTATTATATTACATATTGTAATAGGTTCAGTTTGTTGAATCTACAATCAACACGGCTTTTTTTTATAGATCTCTTGTAGCCTATAGAAACATAGAGTGTCAAAAATTACAACTGAATTTGGTTTCCAGCTCAATGAGTTTCTTTCACCAGCTCTGCAATTTCGTGCAGTTTTCGTTGATTTTCCAACACTGTCCCCCCACTGCCCACTGGCCGCTGTACGAGCGAAGAAACACAAGTGGATTAGCTTGCATCTATGTAGCATTTATATTAACCCCCCTATATTAACAGTTAATTGTGGGCTATTAGCTGTGGGTGCTCAACTCGGGGCTGCTGCTGTGGCTAGGCCAGGCAGTTGGAGCCACCAACTCAAGCTGGAGCTCGAGCTCGGGCACGAGCACCGCCACAGACACAGACACAGAGTTCGACTTAGAGCTAAAAGTCAACATTCACAACATACAGTTCACAATTTACACACAGTTCACAATTTACACACGCACACGCACACGCATATAGAAAAACTATAAACAAAAAATAAAAAAACATATAACAACACTTTAAGCGGAACGTAGAGTATTTCTAGTTCGTCTATATCCATTTCAACTGAGTGGATGCTGCCGCTGCTGCTCTCCTTCCTCTGTCCCGCTCTATGGTCAGCAGCCGTTGCGTAAATTCTTGCTGGACATCTCATTGTACTCGATCCACTTGCACAGCTCCGGTGGCAGCGGCGGCTTCATCTTGATGCTGTACGCCGTAGTCGTAGCTATCGCGGCGCCCGCTGTTGCCACATGCCCGTTCTCCGCCTGGCCCGCCTCCAGGGCTGTTTGCGGCATGGGCGTGGCACTGCCCATGCCCACCGGCTGCAGGCTGGCGGTGGAGCTGAGCGTGTGCCGCGACGCCTGCAGCGGCGTCTTGGCCAGCAGCTCGGCCATCACCGTGTCCATGGGCACATCGATCACCCGCTGCCGGCAGATGGCGATGCAGTGGACAAACTGATCGGAGGGACGCAAGAAGCGATGCTCCATGAACAGCGACTGCTCGTCCCAGTAGATGATCTGCAAGCAGAAGTGTAGAATTAGCACAAATCTCTCGCTCGCTCGCTCTCTGTGTATACCCTGGACTCGATGGTGAAGCGCTGAAAGGGTCGTATGAAGCGACGGTAGCGTATGGTCGCCGCGCCCTGAAACACCGATCCGCCCAAGCGCCGGATCGTGCTGTAGAGCTGCGTGCGCTCATAGAAATCGACGCGTGCGAAATCCAATTCCCGAAAATAGCGAGCGTTATTCATGTGGTAAAGCAGCGTGTCCACATCGTTGCTCAAGCAGAGGCCTGAAACGGGTGAAGAAACATGATGAAACCAATTGTCTGGCTTGCTGGCTTGCTGGCTCGCTGACTCGCTGGCTCGCTGCCTATCCCGCCCGCTCAGTCTGCGCACTTACCATTCACGGTGGTCGCCTCCAGGATGTGGCAGCGGCGCTTGATGAAGCGCGCCAGCAGCACACAGAGGCACATGCGCAGGAAGTAGTGCAGCTCCAGCAGGCCGTAGAGCAAGACGATGGCCAGCAGGCAGCTGAGCGCGATGTAGCACAGCTGTTCCATGGCACGCAACGGTTGTGCAACGGGCGGCCAAAGCGGGCGGACAGGCGCTTGGGGGTATGGTGTCTGCTATGTCGCACTCGCGGAAGGCTAATTAAATGCGGAAGCCAGTCAAACGCGCGCCCTTAGTCTATAAATAACTTCGATTACAGTTAATTTTGTTTGACGTTTCTTTTTGCGCGCAACGACTGGACGCTGCTTTGCCACTGTTGCTGTTGCTATTGCTGTCGCCTTTGCTTCTTCCTCTTTCTTTTCGTTACCTTTGTTTTTTTTTCTTGCTGTTTGCTGTTAGTTTTGGGTTGTTGTCTTGACTAAAAGAACAGGCTACACAAGAATTAGGTCAAATTTTGCTGATTCACACCACAAAATCCAAATCAAATGAAACGAAGAAAAAACCGAAAACCAATTTGGATGTTGTTTAACGCTAAGCGCCAACCGCAACGACGACAACAGCGCACTAAAACCGTTTTTTCATTTTTGTTTTTAGTTTTTGCTGCCTGTTCGCTCTGCGTTTTTTTTGTTTTTGGCCAAATGCGGCCTGACGCCGCGCCGTTCTGTGCGCTGAATAGCGCCGCCAGCGACGTCGGCAGCGGCGTCAGCACCGCTGCTGGCATCCTCGACAACAGCTTTGTCAGCTAGCTGTGGCTTTATGGCAAAAAGCTTTTTTAGGGGTTGAACCTGTTGCCGGCGACAGTGGCCGTGGGCAGAGGGCAGCGCCAGCAGCAGCAGCAGCAACAGCAGTAGCAACAGCAGCAGCAACAGCAACAGCGACGGCAACTGCGACTGCGCTGTGGCCTGTGAGCTTTCTTCAAGCTGCAGCTTCCGCTGCCCGCGATAGCAGCAGCAGCAGCAGCAACTAAAACGCTGTATTAAATAATAAATTAGCTGCATTTGCTGTGTGGCATTTCGAGTGTTTTGGCTGCTTTGTTTTTGCATTATAATAATTCGTTTATTTTTATTTTACTTTTATGTTTGTTAAAGCAAACAAGCAAATAAATATGTACATTCAAAGTCCTCGGACCGTTCGTTCTTTGAACCAGCCAACCAGTTAGCCAAGCTATTACCCAAGCTGTCATCCGGCTAGCCAGGTAGTCAGCTAGCCAGCTGGCCAGCTAGCCAGCTAGCCAGCTAGCCAGCTAGCCAGCACGCGTGCTGACAAAGAGATACCCTAAACGAAAGCGCAGCCTAGACGACTTGAGCCTAAGTTGCGCGCCTGCTATCAAGCTTTTTTGCTGCCACAAGCTTTGGCGTAGGGGTTGCTTACATTGGAATTGAAAAGTGATTGTTTAATTTAACTACAGAGCTACAAAAGTCAAAAGCTTTTTGCTTAGGGTAGGCCAACTTAGGCTAACTTAAGGGTTGTTTAGTGTTTGCCTTATAAAGCTGCAAGGCTTAAGCTTTTTGAATGGAACTAGCCTTAACTAAAACGTGACTCAGACTATATTACACGCCAAATCTTTCAAATTTGACACCGTAAAGATATACAAATAGAACTCTTTGAAGTCTTTCGCCTAAAGCCTTTAGCATGATCATTGGAATTCTTTGATTTTTTCTCAACTAAAATTAATTTAACAATTTCCTTCAAAGAATTCTTTGTACATTCTCTTTTCGTCGTATGTTCTTTAAGCTACATATTTTAAAAGCTTTTCTTCTAACAAAATAAAGGCTTCAAAATTCTACCCAGCTTAAGTCCTAAGAGTCCAGTCTACCGAAAACTTTATTCACTCAAAGTTCGATTCACACAAAATTGATTCAATTGACCCTGTAGGACAGCTCAGAAAATCCTAGAAATGGTTGCACCTGTAAGCGTGAAACTTTTTCGATCGATTTTCCATTGATTCATGAATATAGATTGAATTGAGAATGCGAAATCATGAAACAGTCTGATTCTAAATATCTTCAGATCTGTGTAGATAGATCTTTGGGTACCCGCCTCTATATATCTAGCTTATAGATTCTAATCTATACAACTCCTTTATATAAAATTTATTATATAGTCTATATACCTAGCTCTATCTATATTTATTATCTATATTTATATAATCTATATAGTTGGCTTGGTTTAATTATCATATCTATTTAGTCTCTCTCTATATCATCTTTACCTATCCAAAACCGATATCAAAATCCATTCAATTCACAAGTTACAATTGCACATTTCATTGATGCTGAAAGTCCACCCGAAGAAAAGTGTAAATTTTTAAAGGGGTAATTTGGTTGACTAAAGCTCAAGACGAATATGCGAAATCCAAATTTGAAACTTAGCACATGCGATAGATATACATATGTGGATATGCACATTACGTGGCGAATATATTTCTACATATATTTAATATATGTATTCCCATATTAATAGCTACATTCATGACAATTATATGTATGCTAATTGGTTGAGGCGTAGCTTACATTTAGGCTCGCTTACTCTAACCGCCTAGTGACAGCAGCCAATATGCCCAGGGCGCGTAGAGTAGGATGAAACAACAACTAAGTCACTTAACGCTAAAAAAATGTTCGAATCGAGCAAAATTAACAATTAGCAAATCGCGCGCTGTACAAACACGGGAAGTTTGCTTTACAAGGCAAAGTGTTGGGGCCCCATAGCACCGGCTCGTCTAAAGATCTAGTGAGTGTCTGTATATATACTCATATTAATATATGTACATATATACTCTTATATACTAAAAGTAGGGTTGTGCACGAGATCTGTTCAAAAAGTATTGCCAAGTATTGGCTTTTTAAAAATATACTCTTAGGTATTCCCGAATGCCTTTGGTATTCCCCCGCAAAGTACTCAGACTCAAAGGACTCAATATATAGATGGATACCTTTGTTAAACTGCTTCATTTCAATAGGGAGCTTATCCAAAATATTCAAGTCTCTAGATTTTGTGGGTAGCTATATAGAGAGATCTCACATATATAGAGATCTCACATATATCATTCAAATTACATTAACAATTTTTGTTTTTCAAATTTATTTTGTAGATTGCTGAGTAACCCAAAACTTGTACAATTCAGATAATATCAAAGCATCTCTATAAATGGATATATGTATACTAGAGGCCTGCATGGGTATGCTTGCTTGTGGTCGTCTTCCAAATATACTGATATTTGCAAGTGTTTGAGCATACCAAGCATTGCTGCAAAACGAAACGAATAGTACCCGAAGTTGTCAAGTATTCTGTTTTACTTTATTTGTTACGCTTCAAGCAGAGTAAAACGAAAACCTTGACAAACGAAACGAAACGAAACGAAAAGCGAGTAATATCCAAAAAAAATCGTACGGTACTTTTATTGTGCGTTGACCGCCGTTGCTGAGCAAAAATCAGGCTAGAATTGGCTAAAAATTGTAAATAATATACTGCAATAGAAAGTTAAATTATAAAAAACTAACTGATATGTTTATTTATTTTTCTTTTTGGTAACATGATGCAATATTAAGTACTACATGAAATTGAAAAGATGTATGATTGCTTGATTTATGGCTATAGGCTATAACGAATTTGATAGTAAATAGCTAAATCTAGCTTGAAATAGTGTAACTCATCACTAGCTGACAGCTAAAACGAAACCAATACTTGAATTATGCTTTATCGTTTCATTCCTTCGTTGCTTCTTTAGAGTACGAGCAGCTGCATACCGAACTTTTCGGTATGTGAGCAATGCTCGTTTTGTTTCGTTCGTCCACGATGCTTGGGCTTACACTATTTGAAAAAAACGAAACAGTGTGAAACCAAGCACCACCAAGACACGGGTGTCTCGTTTGGCGTTTGAGACGTATTCGTGCAGGCCTCTAATGTATACCATTGTAATTGTATTCCATTATATATGTATATATATAAATATGTCTATATGTATATATATATCGGATATAAATAAGTAAACAAGGTTCAAATAGCTGTTTGTTATTCAAATTGTTTAAATATTGACTGAGCAATATCTCTATTCTCTCTTACTTCTTCTTTTTGTAATACGTTCTAATTTGTATTTTGTTTATATTTGTCAAGAACTCTCAAAAATACCCTGTGTGAAATGCGCTGGCTGTGTTGCATCATCAGCTTAAGAAATAATATAGTCTCTCGTTCATTTTTGTTTTATCCATTAATAATTTATGTGTTATATCGAAGCACTATACAGTATTCCATAAATATAGTCTGTCGTCCATATGAAAGCTATGAATAACTATAAAAAAAAAGAAAACTTACTTTCAGGCACAAAATCTGACAACTTTATAAGAACATATATGTTTATACATAAGCTTTCTTTAGCACAAGTTTGTAGTTTTTAATTTCAAAATATATATTTTTTGTATGTTTTTTCTTTTTTCTTATAAAATTAAATATTTATATATCAAAGCAAAAACTTAAATTAATTAACAAATTGTGTAATTATTACATTTTTTTCTTTTTTTTGTTTGAAATATGAAATAACAATGGTTGTTCGTTGTTGAACTCTTTATATTATTTTTCAATTTCAATTTGAATTTCGCTTTTCGTTAGGTTTTTAACAAAGTTTTCTTCTTTTTTTTTTTTCATTAAGCAATTTTAATATACATTTGATAGTTTGAAGGTAGAGAAAATGAATTGTTAACAAAACAAATATCACTTACATTATTTATATGTATATATATATAAGTATATATATATATGTAGACTTAGGTCTAAACACATGCATAAAGCGTACGATATTTTATCGAGGGTTTTTTTTTTTTTTTTGCTGTAGGTTTTAGAGGCGTTTACAATGATTACAGGCATATAGAAGAGATATATACGAGTACATTATAGCATAGCTTTCTATATAGTTACAAACTCGATATAACATATATATATATAAAGAGCTAATATATATATATATATATTTGTATATATATAAATATAGTTTATATACAAGAGTTACAAAAAAAAAAGGGGGGGAAATAGCAAATCAATTCGCATCGATTTTGTAGCAGTACATATTGTACAGGTTATATAGTATATATAGTCTATAAAGTATATAAGTATATTTCTATGCTAGATAGACAACATTCTCAGTTTTGGCGGCATGGCTAGAAACAATCATTAGCTTTTCACATGGCTTTTCCTTTGTTCGTTCACATTACATTTTCCTTTTCCCTTGCTCACGCGCTTGTGCTTTCTCTGTCGCTTTCGCTCGGTCCCTCTCATTTGCTTTTTTGTTTTTGCTGTTGGATTGGATGGTCCACATTGATTATAAGGCATACACAAAATACACACACATATTTCAACTTAACACACTTGGGTATTTAGCATTTCTTATCGTCTAAATTTCTACCATAAATCATTTTCAATCCATTTTCAACTCAGCTCTCGCTCCCGCTCTCTTTCTATCTCTATCTAGCTCTCTGTTCGTTCCTCGACATCATTTCAATATTCCGTTTACATATTCCGACGAATCCCTTGTTTCATGTTAAATTTCACATAGTTTTGCAGGCAGGCAATAGCAGCAGCAGTTCATCCAAAAACCCGGTTTCCGATTCCCATTCCATGCCGACCAGCTCCCTTCATCTCTTTCCCTGACACTGTCTCTCTCGCTCTCGTTGTCTCACGTGGTCCGCCTAATTGGCTGCTTGGCAGAGCGCCTCAAAGTCACAGCGCTCGACGCTATCCACGTAGTTGGCCCGCAGCCGCGAAAGCGGACAAAGATCGTCATCCTGCGGACAGCCGGGCAGACGAATCACCCGCTCCTGATGCATTGCCAAAATTTGCGGCTCCCTTTCGATGCAACTGCCGAAGAGGTAGAGTGAAGTTTAATCAATATACTCCATATATACACAAATATGTGGCTAAATCATCTATCTCACTCACTCATAGCGCACAAAAGCCAAATTGGTCGCGAACGCATCGATTTCACTGGTGCGCCACAGACGCTTCGTCTCAAAATCCTTGTGCGTCAGCGGACGTTTGTCCTTGGCCACGCCCAGATGGGCCAGCATCTTAAGCAGCGTTCCCGAATGGGTAAAGTAGAAGGTGGCATTGGCGCGTGGCTTCAGTGTGCTGCAAGACAAGAAAATTTCCCAATAGCAACAATCGAAATTCTATAAAGTACATTCGAGTCTACATTTCAAATTTGGAGACTCTAGCTCAAAAGATGTAGGAGATATACATAATTTTATAACTGGTTTTCGATAAGGTTGTTTATCGATAAAAAATAATGAGATGAGTTATCGATTTTTAATGATAAACTCGATATACGCGCTGTATATACGGTCATTTTTTAAAAAAAGTTCAAGTCTTTAGCTCGTATATCTTCTGAAATCGACGCGTTCAAGCATACGGACAGAGGGGCGGACAGACGGACGGACAGGGCTAAATCGACTCAGCTCGTCGCCCTGGTCAAGAATATAAATACTTTGTGGGGTCTGCCACGCCTTCTGCTGCCTGTCACATACATTTCAACAGAACCATTATACCCTGATTTCCCATCTTCAATGGGTTCAGGGTTGTTATAACTTCCCCGTACAGAAGTAGTCCTCATAAAAGCTGAAAGTGGACAAAGCTACGTAGATGTTTTACGAAACATACGCAGCACGATCCAACAGGACGAAAAGGCAAATGTGAGAGACATAAGGAAAACCCGATCCGGGGCACTCCTTGTAGAACTGAGCAAAGGGGAAAAGTTACAACCGGAGCTGGTTGAAAAACTAAAGGCTACCGTTAAGAAAACAGTTATGGTAGTCGAGCTAAAGCCTACAGCGACAGTGGAGATCCGAGATCTCGACTCACTAAGTGTAGAGTCTGAGGTGGCTGACGCAGTGCGACAAGTCCTTCATAATTCATCAGTGGACCTGCACATAAAAGTCACTGTCCCAAACAGTCGAGAGCAAGTAAGGGCTTTTGTAACTTTAGAAGGCCAATACGTGCGGAGACGTTGAAGAGCTCAAACGTCAAAATTGGCTTTGTCAGGGCTAGGCCCAGGATGTATAAGCCCATCCGCAGATGCTATAGATGCTTCGGGATGGGTCATCTGCAGACCAACTGCACAGGGCCGGACCTTCCAAACCGCGGAAGCAGAGCTACCTTCCATAGGCCGGGATGTGAAGGCACAATACCTGACGTAACCTTTGGATACGAACACATCGTAGATCGGATAAAGGACTGGAAGATACTCGATGACTTTACGGGCAGTGATCACAAGTATATCTCATCTGATTTCCAGAATAACAGTCAGCAAAACCCCCCATCATGCCCAAGAAATACTTCCCACAGATGGGACATAAGTAAGGTGGATACAGGCAAATTACTAGCTGAATTAGATAGGCGACAACGACAGTTCGACGGCACATTGACCACGAAGCAAGTGGTCGAAAGAAGCCTAACAGATATGGAGAGAGCGTCTAACGTTTCGATGCCAAAAACGCACAGCAAACACGGAGGTAGACGACAGGCGTACTGGTGGAACCACGATATTGCAGAAAAAATGAAAGTATGCATACAATGTAGAAGAAGGTTAACAAGAGCACGACGCTCTGGAAATTTCATGACGGAAGCGTTAGCAGCCAAGATTGCGAGAAAAGAATTCTCGATTGCTATCACACGCAGTTTTCATGACAAGTGGAAAGAGCAAAGATGTAAATAAAGACCCTTGAGGACTTGGCTACAAGATAGTCATAAAGAAGATGGATCACATAGTGGAAACACTATTTCCAACACACATACACGAGACGCATAAGCGAGCACCCGCAGATTTCGATGGTTCAGTCCCAAATTTCACCGACGAAGAACTCAATATTGCAGCTCTCTCCCTGAAGAATATGAAAGCGCCGGGACCAGATAATATACCGGCAGAGATACTGAAGCTGATAGCATTAGGACGGCCTACTCTTCTACTTAGGATGTATAACGCATGTCTTAAAGAAAGGGTATTCACAGAAGCGTGGAAAGAACAGAGACTGGTGCTCATTAGGCGATCCCAACACACCTTCGGCTTATCGCCCATTGTGTATGCTAAACACAGCTTGGAAGCTGTTAGAAAAGCTCATAAGACCCACACTACTCGCCGCAGTAGAGGCCGCTGGAGGACTTAGCCCCAGGCAACACGGTTCAGAGCTGGAAAATCCACAATGGGAGCTATCGATGAAGTGGTTCAGTTCCCTGAAGTCCCTGAGTTCCCTCTCTTTCAGTCAAGTTAGCACCAATTAAAGTAAAATTCAACTTCTCTCAGCCTTAAAATTGACTTCCGATTCTCAATTCAAATGTAGGGAAAGTATTACGTAAGATTATCGTTCCTCACGTTCCCTTGACAATTTGCTGGAGGATCGTTGAGATTTTAATTGAACTTATCTATTGATTATCTTTTAGCTACTCACTCGATGGCCGCAAACATGTCTGCGATTGCCGGACAGGCAATGCGATGCGTCAATTCATAGCCATAGCCATCGTTCCAATAGTACTCGAGATCCTCGGCGAATTCCAAGGCGCTCAAGGAGGCCACATCAAAGAAGCGACACCAGACGGACGGGGGTAGACGGCGTTGCCAGGCCGTCTCGAAGGCGCACACGGTATACATTAGCTGGACATCCTGGGGGGCTAAGTCCATTATTTTGGTAGTGGCACGCACATGCGCCACTGCTGACTGCATTGCGGGCTCCGCGTTGAAGCTACGTGCATAAAACATTGTTTCAGGATTCTTATCGACGTCCGTTTTCCAGCGGCTGCAGAGTTTATAAAACTGTAACGAAATCATAGCGAGTGAGTATAAATATTGTGATCACAGAGAATAAGGGAATATGCGAGAAAAAGAGGGTGAGAGAGAGAGAGAGAGAGAGAGAGAGAGAGAGAGAGAGAATGGAGCAAGTGATCCTCATTGTCGTTTGAGCTACTCGTTGAAACTGCCGCAATTGAACCGCTTCGATTAGATTAATCGTTATCATTACTCGTTATGAGCAGCTAGCTCTATAATCAAAACTAATTCACTATTCAACACTCGATAATTTACCTGGTGTAGGGCTGTAGACAGCTACCGTGTTGTCCACAAAGCCCACCGCCAGTTGCACCTTATACGGATGAAATGACAGGCATGTGGGGTGTCCAATTTTGGAGCCCATGAAGCCCTCGTTGCTGCGCAGAACGCTCTGGGTGCGTCCGTTGAGCGAGTAGATGCAGATCTTGGAGGCGTTACCGCAGGCGATGGCATCTGCTACCTGATGACTGGCCATGGCCGTAATATCGCCGCCCGCCTCCCACTGATGCAAGACGCCGGACGCGACATTCGCTCGCAGATCCAGCACGTTCACCTTGCCCGCCGTGCAGCCCGTCACGAACGATGTGTCATTCGATCGCAGGCAGGCATGCAGTATGGGCGCCGTGTGCTCTCGATAGACCCGAACCCGCGCTTCCTGCGGCGGACAGCGTTTGTCGAACAGCCGCACACTGCCGTCCGCACAGCCGGCCACAATCAAATCCCACGGCTTGTTGGCCACAAATGGCGAGAGGACACGCACGCTGGTCTCCCGAGAGCCCAGCTGGAGATCGCTCAGCCGCAGCTCCCGCTCCACGTCCCAGATGCGCAGATAGCGATACGCCTCACAGCCCACGACCAAGTGCTGGCTGTGCTGCTGCCAAGCCGTCACAACGTCCGTGGAGCTCCGGTGCTGGCCGTAGCCAGCTAGGTACACGGCCGCTTGGTACGCAGCGGCAACGTACACCTGGATATTGTTGTTGCCGACGACGCTGTTGTTGACCGCTGCCAGCGGATCCGTCTTGAGTCGTCGCTGCAAATAGGAACTGTTGGCATTGCTCCCGTTGCCGGCACCGCCACCGCCGCCGCAGCTGCCGTTGCCGGCGCTAGCCGCACCACCGGCGCTGCCGCCGTTGTTATAGGCGGTGCGAGGGAATGCATCCCAGGCGCTGATCAATCGTGTGGTTATGGCTTGCGGCTCGCCCGAGCAGCCGCTCGAGTTCTCCTGCGGCCCGCCCGTCGACTGCCAGACGCGTATGACGCCGTCGTCGTGAGCGACCAGCATCAGGCCGACATCCTGGGCGTTCAACAGCTCAAAGCTGCTCACTCGCGCGAATATGCTCGCGGGCTGGCGGCTAATCTTGCGTCCATTGGTTCCGCTGCTGGTGCTGCCGCTGCTGCTGCCACCGCCGCCACCCCCACTGCTGCTGCTGCTGCTGCTGCCGCCGCCGCCGCCGCTGCTGCTGCCGTTGCTGCTGCTGCTGCTGCCCACAGAGTGGCCGTGGCCAGAGTCCGACAGACCCTCCGACACGTAGCTATGGACCAGATTGCGCACAAAGTCATAGACCAGCACCTTCTCCTTGTAGGCGACGGCGATCTGCTGCTCGTACGGCAGCAGCTTAACTATCGACGGCGTGCACTGCGTCTTGCGCACGAAGCTGAACGCGTCCAGGCGACGGACGCACTGATCCTGCTGCTCGCGCCGTGCCGTCCGCCGGATCTGTTCGTTGCGCTGATAGCGATATTCGCGCGTCCGCAGCTCCGCGGAGTTGCGATCGACCGGCCAGCGCTGCTGACCCTCCTCCTCCTCGGTGCTGCCCTCGGCGCTGCTGTATCGCAGCTTGCCCGGACGCGTAAAGTACGAAATGGCCCAGGGTATGAACTTAGTGGTCACAATCGGCTGCAACAGCTGCACCTTGGTGCTGTTCGCTTCCGGATAATGATTCGTTTCGCTGCCGCTGCTCCTCGCCGAGTTGTTGCCATCGGCCGCGCTCGTGCTCGCCATCAGGCCGAGCACGGCGGAGCTGGTGCCGGCGGCGCCTGCCGAGCTCGTCACGTTGCCGCTGTCCGTTTCGTCGTTCATCGAGGTGGTGCGCAGCTTGCGCTGCTGCGCCTCATTGCTGCCGGAGAGGCGCTGCTTCTGCGACCAGCGATTGTTGCCGGACGAAGTGCCTTCTGCCGCTGCTGCTGCTGCCGCGGCCACGGCCACTGTTGGGGCGCCTCCGCCCACCGGCGGGGACTCGCCGCTCGCGCCCAGATAATTGCAGCGCGTATTCGGACTAGGCGGCAGGCTGACGCTCAGGAGGCTGCTGTTCAGCTTCTGCTGATCTCGTCCAGCCGCAGAGCTGCCAATGCCGGCAGCAGCTGTCGCATTCGTCGCCTCCTTGGCCGTGATCAAGCAGAGCGCTGCGTTGCGCACATGCGCCACGATCATCTGGGCCGTGGCGGCGACCGCGGGAAAGGGATCCTGGCTCAGGTTGTAGATGCCCTGCCACAGCTTGGTGAAGATGTACTGAAAGGGAATCGCATTCGTGGTCGCCGAGGTGCCAGAGCTGCTGGTGCAGTTGCCGCCGACGCTGCCAGCCGAATTGCCCGACATTGAGCTGGAGCTGGCCATGTTCGAGATGGAGCTGGAGCTGGCGCCGCGTCGTATGGTGACATGCGTGTGCCGCTCCAGACTGTGCGTGTACTGAGCATAGTTGCCCGAGGGCGCATTTGGCATGCCGTGCGTGATGCTGGCGCTGCGCTCGCCGCCGCACGAGACCAGGGCCGAGCTGTGGCTGTTCATGTAATCCGCCGTGTAGACCGTGACGAACTGCGACTCGAAGAGCAGCACCATCCACTGTAGGGCCGCCGCCAACTCCTGGCGCACCAGCGGCGACATGTCCTCGCCCACCGTCTCCAGCAAGGTGACGGCTATGATGCGATCGATGTTGTTCGCCTGGCCCTCGCTGCGATCCGTCACGGAGCTGATGAAGGTGCCCAGGGCGAAGACAGCGGCGGCTCGCACCTCCGGTATGGGATCGCGTAGCAGAACGTAGAGCTTCTCGTGCGCCAGGTCACGGGCGCCCGACCAACGCGCCTTCTCGAAGTTCTGCCAGAGCATGCCCAGGCATATGGCCAGCCACTGGCGCAGTAACCAGCTGCTGTCGTTCAGCTGTTCCAGGCAGATGGAGAGCAGGGGTCCCTGCAGCGCGCTCGTCTGGCCCAGCAGGAAGTTGTGCACGATCGAGGCCAGCACAAAGGCGGACAGCGTGCGGTGCTGCTTGCTGACGCTGTTGTCCTGGAGCACGCTGAGGAAGTATTTGTACTCCTTGACCAGGTCCACCTGGCAGCTGGGATCGACGGCGAGTATCTTCGCCCAGATGAAGACTAGCACCGGCCGCAGCTCGCGCGTCGAGCTCTGCAGCAATTTGAGGACATACGGAAAGATGCCGACGCCCAGGGCCAGGTTCACGGCCCACGGGCCCAGGTCGAGGAAGCGCGCCAGCAATTCCAGGGCGCGCAGCCGATGCACCTGCGACAGCAGCACCTGCAGCACAATCGGCAGCTGTTCGGGCGGCGTGCGTGACTCCGATTCGCTGTCGAGCCACACCTGGAACGCCGTCAGCTGGTGCTCGAAGAAAGGCAGCTGGCGATAGGCCGCCTGCTGCTCGAGTATGTCCGGCAGCTGTTGCAAGGCCAAGTCGACGACCAAGTCCCAGGCCTTCCACATGGGGTGCCGATGGCACGGCGGCAGGGCCGGCAGCGAGACCGGCGTGCAGTCGTGACTGCGCAGAATGCGCTCGGCCAACAGGAAATTCCGGAACAGACTCGCCACGAGCAGATCCTGTCTGAAGAGCCGCTGGAACAGCTCCCGCGGCAGCGTGTTCCACGCAATGGTGTCCGTGATCGCCGTGAATATCCAGTTCAGTTCGCCCATCATGGTGCGACGATCGTTGACCTTGCCCGGAATCTTGTCGATCAGGTCGCTCTGGATGCGCGGCACCATGCCCAGCTTCTCCTGCATCGCATACCACTTGAGGGCGATGTTGATGGGCGTGGTCAGGCAACTGGTGAACAGATCCGCCGGCAGTTGGGCATTCATCGGCAGAATCTCATTGGCTGCACAGGCGGCCAGATGGATGCAGTTCTTGTAGCTGACCAGCTGGGAGGCCGACTGAGTGCCGGCGGCCAGGGCCTTCTCCAGCTCGTGCTCGTGCTGCTCGGCGAACGGCTGAAACGAGTTGATGATGATGCCGGCATTGGAGCAATCGTACACATATATCGACGGAGCGGCCATCCAGTTGATCAGCTCGAAGATGCTCAGCGGTATATACTGTGTGAATGTCTTGTTGAACACCCAGATCTCGCCATTGGCGGTCGGCTTGGGCACGCCATGGCCATTGTAGTGGAACAGGATGCGTTCACCCTTGGCGTTGCGCCGCAGCGAGGTGCACAGCTTCTTGACATCCTCCACGGTGGGGTCATGGCACTTTTTGTAGCGAGCGCGCGGCTGCCATCGCTCGTATTGCATCTGCAAATTGCTGCCGATGAGCTCCATAGCCTTCGGTGCCGACACCGAGCTGGGATCGATCCAACACTCGAGCCGTGAGCAGGGCTGGATCTTGACCACGTCCGGCGGATCGACGCCAATGTTGAGGCAGAGCACCAATGCCACACTGGCCGTCTTCATGCGCTCCCTAATGCGCCATGGCTGTGCATCGAATTGCCACGGCTTTATCGATTCCACGTGTCGCATGGCCGCAAAGCTCAATGGGCATTCTTTATCCGTGTACGGCCGTCGCGTCTTTATCTCTGCATTGTAGCGATCCTCTTGATATTGTTGTTGTTGTTGTTGTTGCTGCTGTTGTTGTTGTTGTTGCTGTTGTTGTTGCTGCTGTTGCTTTTGTTGCTGCTGCTGCTGTTTATGTTGTTGCTGCTGCTGCTGCTGCTGTTGCTGCTGCTGCTGTTGCTGCTGCTGCTGCTCATGCAGGCGCTGACTCTTGATATAATCCTTTATATTGCGCAAGCCGTCTCGGCACTTGGGATCGCTGTTCATGTTGCTGTTATTGCTGTTGCGGCTAATTGTTGTTGTAGTTGTTGTGGTGCCGCTGCTGCTGCTGCGCTCTCTGCCAGACATTGGCACCTGCAGCGGCATCTTTCACTATATAGTATATGTATATCTAAATATAATATATGTATATCTTTATATAAACATATATATTATATATGTTTGTACCTCTTTATGTGTGTGTGTGCGTGTGCTGGTTGCACTTGGCAATTCCTTTTTTTTCCTTCCAGTCCTTGTGCTCCTGCTCGTTGTTATTGTTGTTGGTAATATTACTATTACTCTGCCAAGTCATATGACCTTATATATTCATATTCACACAGGACATGACGCCAACAACAACAACTACGTCGACTGCGACTGCAATCAGTGCACATAACCCCACACACCAAATTTTTTTTGCTGCAGTCCCACTTTCCTCCAAATCAACGACGTCGTTTTTTTTTCTCGCTTTTTTCGATCAGTTTTATAAGTGTGCATAAAATGTGGGCCTAGTGGCGCATATCTGACTATTTGCTTGGGCAATGTCTCTGCTCGTCCGCACCAATTGCAGGCAATAGTGTAGCCAAAAAATAGCAAAGGTAAACAATGCTTTTCATGTGGTAAACCGTATAGAAAAATAGTATGCACGCGCACATCAATGTACTAACTAGATTTACGGATTTTCTCGCTTTGTATGTGCATGTGTTCGTCTCCATGTACATATATGAGCATATATATGCATATATGTATATATATATATATACATCCGTGTGTGAATGTATGCGCGCGCGCGTGTTTGAGGATGTGTGCGTGCCTTCATTTCATTGTTACCCTCCACCATTTCAACTCTCGCTACATAGTGATGCCACATCGCGGTTTACTTGGCGCTAAATTTGAATATTGTGAACTCTTAATTAGCTGCGCCAGGAGTACATTGAATATCCGCTACACCATATTTATTTGTTTAATTTCATCTCAAAGCCAAAAAATCCCATAAGGATCAAACACTTTTCGAAAGTTTCACTTGATTATCAATTACAGTAACCAGATCACTTGTTACACATAAAAAAATCAAACAAAAATAAAACAATTGTGTATCGTTTGCTCGATTGTCAACCAAGGATCTATTTGAGTCATCTGTCTTTCTCTCTTTGTGTCTCGCTTCCTCTCTCTCATTCTCTATTATGTCATATATATCATATATGCACATATATATGTATATAAATATTTATATATACATGTATAAATTCATATTTATGTAAATAATACATACTCACCCGCAATACTGGATCTCGATGTAGGGGCTGTGGATAGTTGATGGCATGTATACGATGACGTCCAAACAATCCAGTTGCAAAGCTTTGCGCACTTTTCAGCGTTCGTTGCGTGGCCGTGTACTTCATATAGAACCATTCTGGATCATATAGATCGGGCAAGAGCTTCGGAAAACGCAGTTGAAACCGTTCAGCGAGCTCGATTAACTCATCTTCGCCCTCGGCAACAAGCAATTTTTCATCGTCTGGTTCGATGTGCGACCAGCTCCAGCGACGCAGTCGCTTGAGTTCATCATCGCACAAATTCGATTCAGATTGGGCGAGAATTTGCGTTTGTATTTCGGACAAACGTTCTTTAGCTCGTAATATAACCGACTTGCTGGGATTGCGCGTGCCATGGCGAATAATTGCCCAAATTCGTGTCGGGTGGCAACCTTTGGAACAAAACGAAGCGAATGAGTGTGTGCAGTGAGTAAACAGCAGTGAGCAAACAGCTGTTGTTCTCGCATTTTCTTCACTTTAGCAATATCTTGTATATGTGGTATAATAATAACAACAATGAGCATACCATCGTACAACGGCGGCGTTTCGTTGTAATTGGCAATGGCGCGGTACGGCGTCTTGGTTGATAGGCGGCGTTCGATTTCATGGCGTTCCAAATAATTGCAGGCAGCCTCATCAGCTGTTGTCAATTGCGGCAGTACAAACAGAAGCGCTGGTATTAGCCAAAAATGTAAATTAAGCATTTTCTTCCCGTTGAGTTCGACGGGACAGCAAAATTTGTCAGTTCAATGTGAGAGTTAAAATTTATGTATGAAATAATTACAAAACGTAAAACATTTAATTAAAATTTTGTAAAAAGAAAAAAAAATATATGACTGCAGACGCACAAACGGTGAACGTGTTTGCCAAACGGGCTAAATACAAATGAATATGTTATTAAAAGAG
This sequence comes from Drosophila mulleri, assembly GCA_035047565.1. Lineage (NCBI taxonomy): Eukaryota > Metazoa > Arthropoda > Insecta > Diptera > Drosophilidae > Drosophila > Drosophila mulleri. The sequence goes on along the minus strand of JAWNPK010000166.1, from coordinate 62,962 downwards.
AAGCTGCAATTGATATACTGTGACATGCTGATACAGCTAACAGACAGCCACACTCAGAGACACACACACATACGCATACGCACGCACACAAAGACTCAGAGTCACACACTTGCGCACACTTGCGCACGCTTGCTTAGTCAGTTGACCATCTGTTAGCTGTCTGGCAGCACTATGCGAATTGTATTCGATTACTCGATAGAATGCGAGCGAATGCAGAAACCGCGTCACAGCAATTGCGCTTTTCGAATTGCGTTTATCTTATGTAGATACTATTACTATATAATCCAATGAATTAAATTCAAAGAAATCTCAGCACAATGGGTTAGTACACACTTAATTTGGCTTGTTTAAGCGGAATTCAACTGAACTTAACTTTTAAATCGAACAGCACCTGTTGCTAAGAAGCCAACGCTTCCCTGCAAAAGAACACTACGTTCCACGACTCGCGCACAAATCAAACAGAAACTGGAAAATAAAAATGCATTGGACGAGCGGATCAATGCAACGCCCGAGCAGTGCGACGAGCCAAGCACTTCGTTGGGATCGACACGATCGACACGATCAACGCGATCGACAAAAGTCAAATTGACTAAGAAAAGGAAGGAAGTGGCCAAGAGGCCGAACAGCAAACATGTGAAACGCAGTCAAACAAAGCAGCTGCTAATTAATAACAATAACAATAGTAATACAAATAACAATAACAATAATGCTAAGAATAACAACAGTAATAACAATAACAATAACAAGAGCTTGCTTATGGAACCGCAGCCAATGGAGCGATACAAACTGCTAAAGGCTTTTTACATGCAACTGGCCAAGTTGGATGCAGAGCCGCAGCAGCCGGCAGCGGCCACGGGCTACACGCAGCAGCAGCTGCAGCAGTTCCTGTTTAACTCGACGCTCAAGAAGATTCTGCCGGCATCCGTGATCTTTGCCAGACCGAGCTGTGCTCAGGTGCGTCCTGAGATTATAAAACCAAATTCGTAGCTAATGCTTGCATCATTTCAGCATTTGAGGCAATTGGTTAGGCTGATCGACGCATTGGATATGGTGCAGCTGGAGGAGCTATTGGACCTATACCACTTGGCCATAAAGATGCAGAGCTACGAGCAGTTCGACACCCATTGCCAGGGCAAGCGCTGCGAGCTGCTGCACGCCGTGAGCTCTTTGGCCGTGCAGCTGCAGCCGAAGTACATTGAATATATTAGCATTAGGCTATGCAATCGTCTGATCATTGGCGCTGGCAGGGAGCGTATGCAACGTGTTATCGAAATGCATGGAGCGCTGGTGCAGCTCATTGCCGACAGCGATGTCAGTCGCCGTATTGCCATGACCATCCTGCTGGCCACATTTGCGAAAATCTCGAGACTCGAGCTGTCCACACAAAACGATGATATTGTAATTAATATACGTCTATGCAGCTCCAAATCTGTATCCCATTCTAATTGCTATCGGTTTCAGATAGCACTCGCCTTCGACATGGTCAAGCGCGTCGACTGGATGCGCTTGATAGTCGATGGCTGCGAGCCGGATATGTTTGCGCTGCTGCGCAGCTTCGCACTGATCATCAATACACACGAGAATCGCCTCGCACATCCGCTCAAGACTACCGGCACCGAGATCCACAGGTTTTTCATGCAGATGTTGCGCAATATGCACTTTTCCAACAAATATAACAACTTAATCATGATGGCAAGTCCAGAGATAGGTTTTCTCTGTTATAGTTGATAAATTAGCAAATAGATATATATATATATATATATATATATATATATATATATATATTCGATTTGTGCTAACTCTATACAATCCGTCTACTAAATACTTTATTTATACCGTTACTTATCTATTTTCCAGATGGAACGTTTTATTGTATTTTGTATTGTACGTGGAGCGACAGAGAGGTTAGTTGAATCAACGAGATATACATATGTATATACATATAATTGAAAGGAGATGAAAGTGTCATAAAATCTGTTAGTAACGAGTTTAATCGTTACTCGGTACTTATAAATCATTACTCGTTAATCGATCACTCGTTACCCGTGAATCGTCCTTCATCGCTCTTAACTTAATCACCCATCAATCGTCATTTATCACTAATCTCACGCACTCATCATTCACCATAATGCGTAACTCGATACCATCATACTATTTGTACATATTCTGTTTTCGTTTTCTTGTCTCTTGCAGCTGTCTTTCCACACATGTGCTTGACACCGGATCTCAATCGAGCAGCTAAACGAACAAGCAAAACATTCTATTTACTAAGAAATTACAGTTATAGCTAACTAGGTTTTTTTTTTCGTTTGTTGCATTTGTTACTAAGGCCAATTTAGTTTCCTAGTTAAGTTCATGATGTTCAACAAGTGTGCGAAAGCTTTTCATTATTTATTTATTATATTTATTTTTTTCTTTTTGTATGTGGGGTTAGGGCCAAAAAGCTTCAGACCGCCCATTATTTGGGGGGGCAGGCCTATGCGGGTTTTCGGCATTTGGTTTGGCGGCGACAGAAATTTTGTAGTTTTTAGTCGCGTTTCGGCCAAGCAAAGTGACGGATAACCACTTAGATTTTAAATAGAAAAATAAATTTGAGAAATAAGATAATTGAATAAAAAAAACGTTGCTGTGAACTAAATTTTGTTGAATCAATTGTGCTCGACCTTTTTCGGTTTTCTTAAAAAAAACATTTTTTTTTTTTTTTTTTTGCCCAGCATATGGCGCTGGAAAATGCGCCGTCGCGCGAGCTGTTGGTTTATAGCGCCAAAAACTAATCAAAGGTAATGCTTAGCTAACGGTTTCAGTCGTTTACATAGTGCCCCACCCACCAGCTTCCACCAGCCAACGGCTAGATATAAACACACACAATTTGTTTGTTATTCGCACGCAAAGACAAAACAATTTCTCGGGTCTTTAGTGCGTAGTGGCACGCCACCTGTTGGCTGTTGGCTGTTGGCGGCGAATGTGCGTATGCCGTTATGAGTATGCGGCGGGCAACTTAAATTGCGCTGCGCTGAGCGAATCACTGATCGATAAATGACAGTTGTTTATGCATGGCATTAACGTTATTAGGCGAAACCGCCCTTATCGCAGCCGTCACTGTCTTTTGATAACGGCGAAAATATCTTAAGTCATTGGCTTAGAAGCCCGGTTTGGAGCGGAGCGTGCAACCACGTGTCGTGACCAGCGTGTCACGAGCTGTCGTCATTAGTTCGAACGCCTTAAGCTATGCCATCATGCGTACCCGGTGTTGCCAGACATGAATGTACAATTTGAATTTTCAAATATGTAGTTAACTTTGTCATCCAAACGAAACTCAAAACTGTGATGGTCTGGCAGCACTAACAACAATATATATATAAAAAAAAAATAAAACAAACAAAAATCAATTATGAAAGATAATCGTCTTAAGCTCATTCATGTAAACAAATCCAAAGCTTTATTTTTCAATTAACTTTCCGGCATATCAAAAAAAAAAAAAAACAACAACATATCAGAAAAATGTTTAAGAGCCCTCAAATCAGAGGTCCGTAGCATTTCAAGTATTTACTAATACGAGTTCTTGAGTATGATTAATTTGTCCCGAAATACATGTGTTTATTTATTTCTATATACATACATATGTATATTTTTTTTTTTCATATATGGCTTATCGCCAGCAGGCGGTAAATTAATTTTGTTATTGCCCTTTTCGCTTGGCCAATGGACAACACGAAAAATGTTGAAAAAAGCAGAAGAAACAAAATGAGAATGATACGTTGATCACGCAGCGATAATGCCAACGCGAAATGATGGAATGATAGAACGTCGCAAATGGCTGGCAAAGGCTCAATATCTGCATGTGTGCGTGTGTGTGAAACGTGCCCAAATAGTTTCAAGACTTGTTAAATGCGAGCGCGCTGTATATGCGTGCATACATGTGCGTGTGCGTGTGCCGTGCCTGCACTTCCTTGTGTAAGCAAAAAGGAGCTTTTAATGCGGCCGGTTAAATGGTTTTCGTTTTGTTTTGTGCTCGCCGTTTTGTACGCTTGTATGTGTTTGTGAGTTTGCCGTTAGCGCGCGTCGAACCGTGTGCGCTGGCGTCGCTGCCGCTGGCGGCCGCCTGCTTAAAAGCAAAGGACAGCTCGCAGCGTTCAGTACGTAACGAGAAGTTGCCTCGCGCGGTTTGGCAGCACACGCAAGTTATACGAATACTGAGCGAGCGGTCAAGAGAACGCGCAACTGTTAATGTAACTGTTGTTCAAAACCAACCGCATAGGAGGCCAATCACAACTAGCTCGAGCTGTCCAATTGGCAACCCAGCGAAACCAATTGCAAAGCAAATGCAATAAAAAATATATAAATAAAAAAAGTAATAAAATGTAAATTAACTTGTTTGACAATGCAAAATGCAAATTGATTACATTTTTAGTCTTTTTTTTTCTGTAACACATTTTTTATTGTGTTGCCAGCCAAGTGTGTGAGCGTGAATGAATGATTTTTTTTTTTTTTATGTGTTTAGTATTAAGATGAGCAGCATCTCGAGATCAAACTAACACGCCTGCCACAACCTCTAAAAGCCTAAGGCTTAGCTGCGCAGCTGCGGTCCACGCAGAACTAGTTTGCAAAAAGTAAAATAAAATAAATAAATACAATACAATAAAAAAATAGCAAAATTCTCACATCCAATCAAATCTCAATTAAACACTCGTAGATATTATATATAGTATATAAACGTGGTGGCCCTGATCGCAAATCGAACAGCTGTTTAGCAAAAATACATATTGTATATACATATGTATAATTTGGAGTATATGGCAATTCAAAAGATTTTTTGTGTTTTTATTTTTTTTTTTTTTTAATAAACTTGTCTAATGATCTAATCCATCCAGTTTAGCTTTACTGTTTCTAAGCATCTGGATCAAGTTTCATTAACATATTAATGCTCTTCAAAGTTTTTGTTTTATTATATTATACTATTACACATACGCCGCGTTGATCATAGCAACAAAAAACAAAAAACAAAGAAAAATTGAAAAGAAAAGAAAACAATAGAATCTATTCAATCAGCATTTTAAAGATGTCAAAGCTTTCAAAATAGTTGCTAAAACACAACTCTTTATTATGATAATTATGAGATTTCCATAAATTAATAATCCTAGGGGTATTAAAAGCTTCGAGCTTATGTTAAGACAATCCCAAAACTATCAGCTGTCTAAAGCCTAAGCTATCCATCAATCAAACACATTTATAGCCACCAAGCTGTCAATATGTCTATCTACCTCCCTATATTGATAGATATATCCATATATCTATTATCCGTCTGTCTATCTCTATAAATAGCACTCAGCTTATCTATTCTGCGTAGCTATACCTAGTATACTCAGCTTAGCTACATTGAGTTGATCTATGTATATCTATGTATATCTGTTTTAAGTTGTCGTTATTTATCTATCTAAATGGACAGATAAAAAGTGTATTAGTAGATAAATTAAAATATAGATTGATCGTAAATACATTGAAAGATATATAAACAAGTAAGAAAGCTCTAGTCGAGGCTGTTCGACTAGGAAATCCACTGAACCCTGCGAGGAACTGATATTTCAAAAATTCTTCGCGTCTTTCTGTTTACAAAAACACACACACACACACATGCATAGACAAATATAGGCGCGCACGCATAAACACGCATGGGCTGCACGTGTGTGCCGAAGCTCCAGTCTCTAGTATTTGAAATGCGCGCTTTACAAATTTATGGGTGAGGGGGTGGTTATAGCGGTGGGGGGTGAAATATAACAAAAATCGAAATTTTAAAAAGTACATACGAGTATACATTAAAAATTTGGAGACTCTGGCTCTAAAGATGTAGGAGATATAAATCTATAAACTGATTTTCGATAGTGTTTTATCGATAAAAATAACGGGATGAGTTATCGATTTCTGGTGATAAACTCGATATGCGCGCTGTATATACGGTCATTTAAAAAAAAAGTTCAAGTCCCTAGCGCTTGTGTCTTCTGAAATCGACGCGTTCAAGCATACGGACGGACGGACGGACGGCCAGGGCTAAATCGACTCAGTTCGTCGCCCTGATCAAGAATATATATACTTTGTGGGGTCTGCCACGCCTAGTTCTCCCTGTTACATATGTACTTTATAGAATTTCGATTTTTATTATAATTCACCCCCCACCCCTATATCCACCCCCTCACCCTCATCTTTGTAAAAGACGTATTTCAAATACTAGAGACTTGAGCTTCGGCAATTACACGCATAATAATGATATAATCATAATCAAAAGTTTCAGACTAGTTTCACGAAGAACGTACACCCAAAAGAAAGGTTATTAAACAATTAAATTCCCCTAGTAAGCCCACACTGCAGCCCGTGCGTGTCTATGCGTGCGTGCCTGTGTGTATGTGTATACGTGTCCGCTTGTGCGCGTGTGTGTGTGTATTTATTTTGTAAGCAGAAAGACGCGAAGAATGATCAGTTCTTCGAAGGGTTCAGGGGATTTCCTAGTCGAGTAGTCTCGACTAGAGCTTTCTTACTTGTTATTTATCTATTTATATATTATTTATTGCTATGTTTATACATGTATCTATTTGTCTTTCCATTTGTACATCTACATATCTGCTATCAATATACATATGTATGTATGTATTTATTATCTATCGCTTCCTCTACCTATGTATATATTTATGTATCCTTATATATATATATATCTATCTATAGCCATATTTATAAGCTTATTTATAATCTGTTTTATTTATTTCATTTACTAAAATACTTATTCTCTAAAATGTAATTTTATTCTATATCGATAACTTTTGATTGATAACATCATTTGGCATAACTTAAGAATTGCAACACATACATACATACATATGTATTATGCACATATGTATATAATATATAGCATATTCAGAGACCAGTTGCCCCATATATACAATGGAAAGCTAATATGCCTCTAAACAGCAGCAACAGGTTATGTGTTAGTCTCGTAAAGCTTTCTTCAAATACTATACAATAAAGTAAAAGCATTCTATACTCACGTACACATGTATGAAAAAAACTGCAAGGTCAATTGAAAGTCACATGTCACTCACACTCAAATTTGATGAATGATATTTGGAAATGGAGTTCATAAATTACAGATTTTCTTTCCACACACTGATCATAAATCCGTTCGCGTTTCTTATTGCCCATTTTCTGGTTAAAACTTTACAACCACAATTAAAGTTTTTATGAAATATATTTACTTACATATGTATGTGCTTAGACGTGCCGATAACGACGTGATCTACCAACAGGTTCAAATTACACACAATCATAAATGAACTAGCTTAGGAACAAACAAGTAAGAAAACTCTAGTCGAGAGTGCTCGACTACGAGATCCCCTGAACCCTTCAAGCAACAGCCATTTCAATCATTTTTAGCGTCTCTCTGCTTACACAAACACACACATACACACGCAAACACACATACATAGACACCCAGTGTGGGCTTACTATGGGAACTTAATTGTTTAATAACTTTTTTTCTGGACGTACGTTCTCCATGCGCCTTTTACAAACTTATAGGTGAGGGGGTGGATATAAGGGTGGGGGGTGAAATTGAACAAAAATCGAAATTCTATAACGTACATATCAATCTACATTTAAAATTTGGATACTCGAGCTCTAAAGATGTAGGAGATATAATTTTATAACTGCATTTCGATAAGGTTTTTGATCGATAAAAAAATAACGGGATGAGTTATCGATTTTTAGTGATAAACTCGATATCCGCGTGCTATATACGAGCATTTTAAAAAAAGTTGAAGTCTCTAGCTTCTATATCTTCTGAAATCGACGCGTTCAAACATACGGACAGACGGACAGACGGACAGGGCTAAATCGACTCAGTTCGTCGCCCTGATCAAGAATATATATACTTTATGGGGTCTGCCACGCCTCCTTCTGCCTGTTACATACATTTCAACAAAAACATTATACCCTGATTTCCCATTTTCAATGGGTTCAGGGTATAAAAATATTAATAAACTCGTAGGGGTATTCACGCATATTTATTGTTTCAATTCCGCGTTCCATGTTGCAAGAAATTGTCTTTTCCTTGGAATAAGAATTGTAAATTATTTTGCATGTCTTTATATTTCGCGTGTATGTCGCAGTAGTAAGCGTCACTTGTAGATACCCTGTAAATTTGTAGCGAAGGCTTATTTATCATTGATCAAGCATAAAAAACTTTTTGAATATCACATTCAATACATTTTCAACGAAGCTCACTTTATTGTGCGAGCATGCATGGCTGCAAGATACCCCGTAAATTATAGAGCATTGCTTAAATATATCTAAAGTAATATATTTCTGGGCTAAGAGCGCTCAATTTTTAGTGATAATGAACAAACATGTGATTTTCTTAAATGCTTGCCTATGCACAACTGATAGATACCCTATCAACTACTGGGAATCCCTTGTTTATTATTACTATTTGATAATTGGTTTGATGTATGTTCGTGAAATAGCTAAATACCCGTTTTCAATTAGCTTACTGCCTTTGAGGGGTATGCTCAAATAACAGATACCCCGTAGAGTAATAATAAGAATCAATAACCAGCTAATATTAGAGAATCTTTTGCTAGTGATTATTGGGCTTCTAGAAAATTGGTGCGCTTTATGGAGCATGCACAAGTTATATATACCCTGTAAAATACAGGAAAATTCTTAATAAAATGATTACGCATAGGAATGAGGAATATTTCAATATCTGAATATTTAACTGAAGCTCAGTTGATCAAAGTTTGTGAACAACATCCAGATACCCTGGCATTGCATTGAAACTAATGGGTGCATAGCCCAACTGCCAGTTGGTTGATATGCCAATATTCTTCAGTGAGTACGTAATTTTATAGAGGTATACTGTAATCCCTGGAATTAGTCTGGCCATTTTTAAGTGGTGTAGACAATGCACGACTAAAACATACCCTGTAGGATTATATGATGATGGATTCTGCGTAATTAGATGTACATCTAACACAGATGCCCTGCAGATAGTAATCGATTTGATCTCACAGAGGAAATCCGTTATGAATGTGGAGTTGGGGCTCCTGTTTTCTGTTTCTTTTGCTCTCGATATCCATTGCCAATGCTATTTCTATTTCTATTTTTATTTTTGTTTCGCTTCGGCTTCTTTTTAGTGCCGACATCGCAGTTGCTGCTGTGAGTCTTGACGGGATTAAAGGCCGCGCCGCGGACAGGTGCGACGCGTCGCTCAGCAAACGGCGATCGTCGATTGTGATCGTAAATCAGATAGGAAGACAGACACTGCGATAGAGGCCAGTCGGGCAGGGCTGTGCGATATGTTGGCCACGCCCACCGCTGGCAAAGCGCCCACGAAGCCAACCAACGAGCGGCCCAATCTCAACAATGGCTACCTGCAGGCGAACGCGCTTGAGGATCTCAGCTCGACGGCGGTCTCGCCGCTGCTCGGCCAGCAGCAACAGTTGCCGCAGCAACTGCCAGCACAGCAACAACACCAGCACCAGCAGCATCAGCAGCAGCAGCAACAGTTGCCGCCACCACAGCAGCAACTTAAGCTACCGACGGTGGTTTTCCTGAGTCCCGACGGCAGTGGCGCCGTGGGCAGCGCCTTGCAGCGCAATGCGCCGGCTCCAGCTACGGGAGCAGGTCCCGGTCCCGGCGCCGGCTCCGGCTCAGCTCCAGTTGCTTCAGCTCCAGCCGTTGCCAGCGATTGGCTGCTGCTGAAGGAGGCGCAGCATCGGCGCCGTCTACTGATCCTGGCCATTGCCTTCACTGTGCTGGGCGCGGCCATCGGTGCCCTGGCCATCTACTTTGCCAGCGTCCATCAGCGATGCCAGCACTATCCGCAGCGCAGCGGGCCACAGGATGCAGGTGAGCCAAAGCCAAATGAACAATGCGCTCCGATCGAAATTGGGTCGCCGGGCAATCAACGGCGCATCCGTTGTCACTTGTCGGTGTGGGCATCACAATGTGAATAAGAGTGAGAGTGCGAGGGAAACGGAGAGGTAGAGGGAAAGGAAGAGGGAGAGGGAGTGTGTGAATGGTTAAGGTACATGGCGAAGCTGGAATACTCTAACTCAGACCCTTGCCAGAGCTAGCTGGGTGAGTGGAGCCTCGAAGAGAAGTGAAGAGAAGTGAAGATAATGAATATACTAATGAGAAATATATGACTAATGAGAAATATATATGGGACTAGTATGACAGGGAGTCAAGTGATATAGTATTGTAGGTATGCATAGGCATCTGTGATAAATTGACGATGTTGAGATATTTATGATATGGCATGTACACTCCTTATATGCATATAACAATTATATAGCATACGGAAAGTAGACAAAGGCAGATATGTAAAGTATTTGATATAGTAGATAGGTAAATATAGAGCTTTCAATATAAGACGTCTATGGAGGGTCTGCTAAGAGAAGGTGTGTATAAAGAATGCATGAAGAAGTCAATAGTAGAACGCAGAGCACAGAATATATGATGATATGTATATAAAGAATATCACTCCAAACATTTTAGCATTGTTAATATGAACTTGTCTTATTTAGAGTTGGCATTAGGCTTATGAGATTGAAGGCAAAGGCTTATGAAATGTATGATGCATAGAAAGCATATATGATATGGAAGATATGTATATAGATATAGATATAGATATTCTTATCGAAATAATATATGATAGAGTAGATTGTATATGATGCGAATTTGACAAGCATATGGTATGTATAGGATGATAGACTTGTATAGACATTCAATGTAGATATATTAGTTAGCCAATTCCTTTTAAGAGTATTTGCTATAGCAGGTAAAAAGCATATTATGTCTATAGTTCTTATAAGATAAGTATATAAGATAGTAGTAGTAGATAATATGTTATGATGTATGATAAAGAACAACTGGACTATTTATAGAAGGACTAAACCTAATTGAAATCTGATATTGCTGCAGCAGTACAAGAGAATGATTGAAGCATAGTTAGTGGAGGGAGGCAGAACTGTTACATGTTGTCTGTTGTCGTTCTCCAGATGTGGTATAGTTCTATATAGTATATATATTCCGAGTGTCCAGTTTCATTAGAAATGTGAAATGCCCTTTGCAGGGCGCTGAAAAACTCAATTTCCTTTTAACAGGACGCAGCAACAGGCAAAAGGCAGCAACAGGCTGCCACTTGGAGTTTGGGGCTTTGGCTGTGGTTACAAATGCCAGCAGCAGCAGCAGCAGCAGCAGCAGCAGTAGCAGGAGTAGCAGGAGTAGCAGCAATAGCCACCCAGTCAGCCAAAGCAAGGCGCTATAAGAGCTAACGGAACCCAACCCAATCCATCGCCCAGTTTGCTGTAGGCGCCTTTCATTTCCGCGCGCGTTTCGAAATTCAATTACAAAATATGTCAAACAACAGGCAACAACCAGCAACAAGCAACCAGCAGCAACAACAACAACAACAACAACATTGACACCAACTTGGCTTGGCTTGGCTTGGCTTTTGTGGCTAAAGCATTTTCTGTTTAACAAAAAGCTAAAGTAAAGAATTACATACGATCCGCATTGCTTAGCACTGCTTGAAGCTCCCAGTGTCCTATAGACCTGTCGACCCCGCCCACATCGAACTTCGCGCCCCCATCCGCTTTGCGGCTTTATCTAGAGCATTAAGCAACACTCGCTCAATGTATTTTCATTTTGGACAGAAAACCAATCAATTCGCCTATGAATTTGTTGTAATCGATTTCTGGCTCTACATATATGAGTGTATGTGTGTGTGTGTGTGCGTGTGTGTCCTGCTTGTGCGCCCTAATTGAATGGCATGCCCAAACACACACACACACACACACATACACACTTATGTGTTGTAAAACGTGCGTTTTAGCGCCAAAATAAGAAAAATATTCATTCATCTTTCTCGAGATATATACATATGTATATGTATATGTACATGTATCTGTCTATACATATATGTATATATTTTTTACTTTGACCAGCATCAAAGCCCCACACATACATATATACGCACACATCCATGCCCAGTTATTATACTCTTTTTCGATAAAAATAAACAATTTCTATAAATACTTGATGTCAGTTAGGCCAAGCGCAGAGTTCTGCCCCTTCACGGGCAGCCAAAAGCTCTGCTCTGGTTATTATTGCTGGAAGTAATTGATTATTATGAGACTTTATAGTCTATATATACATACATATAATATGTGTAGAAAGTATATCGAAAATGAAAACAGAGCAGTTAGGCAATTTAATTTAGTATTTATGTATGTTAGCTAAGTAAAGGACTCGGCTAAGGTAGGACGACAGTCCTAGCCCTATACTTAGTTCCCCGACGTTGATAGCTGCCAATTAGCCTCAAGCTATTTGCTGATACGTCGGAAGCTCTCACAGTCCCTATATAGCGTCAGCTAAGCTATAGCTAGCTGGAAGGCAAGACAAGCTAGAGTGAAAGGGGGAAAGAGGGTGCCTCGGAAGGAAGCCTAATATGAAGGGTCGTAGGGTATGACAGGTAGAGCAAAGCTAAGGAAAGAAGGAAGTCCTCTATAAAGCGAAACCAGATCAGATATGAATGAGTGACAAAGCTCTTCTCGAAGCTAAGAGAAGGGGCTGGAAGGCATCCAACCAGAAGGTGCAACAAACGATGAAGGAGAGGTAACGCGAAACAGGGATAGGAGACTCCCTAAGGGCTATGGGGATAGGCAAGACGTACGACAAACGATAAATGGGGAGGCGAAGGCGAGATAGGGATAACCAATCCAGAAGCAAAGCCTAGGTATGAGGGAGCACAGCATTCTCTTTGACTACAAGATTGAAAGTGCCCTAAAGTACGAGCTGTGAATAGGCAATATATCATACCATATCCACCTATTCAGAAGCTAAGACCAGGTATGACAGCGCACCACCATCTCTTTGCTTGACTATAGAATGGAAAGAGAATTGTCGTTCAGTCATTGGGCTTTTTAGTTTCGCCAATAATTAAATGGACTCATGCAACATGTGGCGTGTGTCCAAACGCCAATCGATGAGTTATCGACCGGAATGTTGACACAATCGCAAAAACGCTGTCATTCCCTTCATTCAGAATAAAGTGACAGCAAAATTAAGGGACTGAAGGGAGAAGAAGGAAGAGAGATAGAGAAGGTATAGTGGTATATCTACCAATAATCTAGGTTAGCAAAATACGAGAGTTAGCACCAAATTTCTAGAGCAAGTCAATAAAGTGGGTGCTTGGAAATTGCAAAAGCTAATAATCGTTGTTATTGGTAGTTCAATCAATCAATCAATTCCATTCTATTTGCCAAGTTGTGGCATTTGCCCATCAATCTGTCAGGCGGTCAATCAATCAGTCTTTCATAACTCTTCATAACTCTTATTAAGAAACCCTAAAAACATGATTCGATTATTCTCCTCATTAGACTTTTCAGAATCAATAGAATCAATCAGTCAATCAATCAATATTTAAATCTGTTCATGTTTTAATCAATTTTAATATGTTTTCATTATCGCTAGATAAAGCTTTGCTTAAGAAATGAATGGTTCAGTCAATCAATCAGGCTGTACTTTTTATGGGGTATTAGCTAGTCGACTTATTCTATCAATTGTGTTATAATAATTGAAATTAGAATGCCACAGCAATCATGAAATTTGCATTCAATCGATGTATAAGGCATTTCATATACCATCAGTCATCTAATCAATCAGCATATAATTTAAAATTTTCACACTTTCTAGGGTATTTACTAGTCGATAGCCCAGAGTTTTCTTTATAACTCACTATCTTATTTTGCTTTGAACGCCTTCTGCCTCGACAATCATTCAGCTAGTCAGGCAATAAATTTGTTTATTCCATGCTTTAGTTCATCCAGGGTATTTACTAGTCGTTCCGCTGGCACTTGCCCTTCACTCATTGCTTCAATTTGCCAGTGCAAAATCCTTTTAAATGTAAAATTCAAATTTAATTTACTTGAGTGGTTTTTAAATCGACGCGAATGTGTGCGAGTGTGTGCGAGTGTGTGTCAAGTCACAGTAAACTCAGTTTAAATGTCCTCTAATTACAGGCGATGGCAGCTTTAACCTGGATGGCAGTCACAACAACATCTGCATGACACAGGAATGCGTGCGAACAGGTGAGCGAACAGGTGACAGGTGACAGGTGCCAGGTGCGAGGGAGGGGATGGAGGAGCTCGGTAGATGGTTGATGTTCACTGTCGGAATGCATGCGCAAATGCTTCCGTTGAATGCGCCTCTCAATTATTAATTAGCAATTATTGTGGTATTGTGGCTAAGTGCGGATAATATGATGTGAGGAGCAGCAGGAGGCGGAGAACGAAGTGGAGTGCTTCAAGTGGGCTTCAAGTGGCTCGAGCCGTTCGAGTGGTTGCATTGCCGACTGACAAGTTGTCAAAGACAGCAACGTTTAACGACCTTTTTATGGGCCATTCCTGGGAATGTGACATTTGGTGCTCGGTGGCATGCCGCATGCCGCATGCCGTATGCCGCATGCCGCATGACACATCGCATGCATGCATAACAAATGCATAAGCGTCTTAGAATAGTTAATGTAGACCCCAAACACATTTGCCTCGTCTTCTTTGGCGCTAGCTGCGTCTTGTCCCGTATGCCACAGCTCATTTGCCACCAAATGTGGCAACAATAATTCTCTCTCTCCCTCTCTCTCTCTCTCTCTCTCTCTCGCCCCATCTCTTTCATTAATTATATGCGTTTGTCTTTATGGCCAATACGCAACAGGCGTAACCACAAAATTTTTGATAAAACTAGCCAAGAAATGGCAAGAGACAGAGAGACAGAGAGATAGATAGAGAGAGAGAGAGAGAGAGAGTTAGCTTTAGCTGTGCCATATTCTTGTTTCATACTAGAAATTTCTTGCGTCTTGAACGTGTTGGCCAGCAAATGTGAGTCATGCACGCATCTGCGCTTAAGCCATATACCCGCTCAGCAAGTGCCAAGAGAGGGCATATTGGCAGTGCTTGTACCAGTCTTCGAGTTTATAATCTTAGCGCAATAAGATCCCACAGGACCCCTCCGATGACCTCCTGCCGACTGGGTGCCTACATATATGTATGTCTATCTTCAATCTCTGGACGAGCAAAGGCATATAGAGAAACTCCTTCTATGCCCCCTCCCAAGATAATACCAAGACTATAAAACCAATCAGGGAACCCCGGCTGAAACATGAAAGGCATTTGGTCAACATTCCTCGAGCACAGTTTGACATTTAGAACACAGGGTATCTGGTAGTTGAGTATTTGATTCAAATGCAACTCGTTCAATTAGCTGAAAGCAAATTCTTAATTATTATCGCCAAGCAAACAAACTTTTCAATATGCTTCACTGAGCATTAGCTTTGTCTGATTTATGGTCTATCTCGACCATTCAAACCCTGAAGAGAGCAGCCCACCCCCACTGCCCCCTGCCTGTTATCCCAACTGAGCGCAAGGACTCTTGAGTTCCTATGAAAGGCGGAAAACAAAGTTTTCAGCTCAAAGTCAGATAACGGCCAAAGTTATGGGCGATAATTGTTGTCACCCACAAATGAAAGTGAAGAAAAATGAGTGAATCGACTCTCGTGATACCCTGTAGCCTGTAATTGATTAGTTTGATGACATTTTGCCAATTGGATTCGTACTCAAGCTGGGCAGGCAACAAAAAGAGACGGTATCTCTCTCTCTCTCTCTGCATCTCTCTCTTGCTTTCTCTTCTTCTTTTCCTTTGTCATCTAACTCTTTCGCTAACTCTGCCTATATCTACATCTGTCCCTTCCTCTCTCTCTCTCTCTCTCTCTCTCTCTCTCTTTCTCTCCCTAAGATACCCTCAAACGAGGCACACCCCTTTTACTAGTGTTACAGGGTATTAATGGTTGCAGATTAGGGCTTCGATAAAAAGTTGTGCATTCAATTAGCGCCATTCGACGCTTTTCTATGATCGAAGCGAGCATGAATTATGGCCAGGAATTTCAATAGCACGCACAGCTGAACTATTTCCCAGACCTTTGGCTCGATAGGCGCTTGATTTACGATTGTTATTGTTGCTGTGTTTGTTTGGAATACTTTCCGCAGCTGCTTCACTGCTGTCCGCCATGGACCTAACGGCAGATCCGTGCGATGATTTCTTTCAATTTGCATGCGGCACATGGAACAAGATGCATCCGATACCAGAGGATCGCAGCTCGATCAGCACCTTCGAGGTGAGTTCTGATCGACAATGCCAGCTGAAGCTAAACTCTAATTGAAATTGAACCAACACACAGGTGCTCTCCGACCAGCAGCAGCTGGTCTTGCGTGGCGTCCTGGAGGAACCAGTCGATGAGCACGACAATGCGGCCACGGTCAAGGCCAAGGCTTTCTTCAAGAGCTGCATGGATCTGCGTGAGTAGATATACATATGTAGATATGAGTAGATATACATATGTATATACGAATCAGAACTCTCAAAAAACCGATAAGTATCGATAGTTAGGCCACATTTGATGCGTACACATTTCAGTTAAATATATTTTAAGACATATGAACATAGTGTTATCGATAACTGTATGACTCAACTTAACGATAATAATCAGAAATAATCAGCAGTTATCATAACCGAAATATATTTATTGAATAGTCAGCTAGTCGGAAACACATTTCTTATATTATCGATAACATCTAGTTTGTATTTCAAGTATATTGTTACAAAGTATTTCATAAACATATAATGTTGTGTCCAATTCACTACTTTAACAGTCTTATAAATTATCGCTAGCTTTCAATGGAACTCATTATCGATACCTATGCTAGAATATCTCACGTACTTAGTCTATATGTAGTGGAATCTAAATTTATCAATATATAAATGATGTATATTCATATATATCTCTAGTTTTCAAAAATAATCGATATCGATAGATAATGATTATACCATAAATCATCAACACAAATGAATGTGGAAAAATTGAACTGTTATCATATTGAAACATTATCTAAAATAACCGATATCGATAACTGTAATCGATAACTCTCGTCGTGTTTTGGCCTACTAGGGGCCAATCAAGGTGAATGCAAGATATCGGCATCAACTAAAAAGAGGGACTTGATAGCATCAAACTGTCATCGCACTGTTATCGATCATTAGCTTAGCTGTTATCGATAATGAGCTTAGCTTAAAATATGAATAAAAGTTATACGAGTGAAGACATAGACCATAACTGACAGTTAGAGTGGCAATAAGTGTGCATAGAATGCATTTTCCGGGTTATCTAATCGCTATACCTATTTGTACTCCCAGCTCAGATACGCAAGATTGGCGTCGGTCGCCTCAAGAGGGTGCTGCGCTCGCTGGGCGGCTGGCCCGTGATCGAGCCCAATTGGCAGCCGCCGGCGAATTTGAGCGTGGAGCAGGTGATGGGCCAACTGCGATTCAACTATAGCGAATCGGTGATGATCGAGCTGTACGTGGGCGCTGACGATAAGAACAGCTCCGTGAACATTATCCAGATGGATCAGCTGCAGTACGCGCTGCCCTCGCGCGACTACTACCTGAAGCCGAACAGCGAGAACGATCGTCAGGCTTACCACAAGTACATGACCCAGATCGCATTGCTGCTGGGCGCCGATCCGGCCACCGCGGCCGACGAACTGCGGGAGGTGATTCAGTTCGAGACGGAGCTGGTGAATGTCTCGCTGGCGGAGGCGGATCGGCACGACACGAGCGCCGTCTATCGGAAGCTGACGCTGCCGGAGCTGCAGGAGCGGGTGCCGGAGCTGAACTGGACGGAATATCTGCAGACGGCCGTCGGGCCGGGCATTCAGCTGGACGCGAACGAGCCGCTGGTGACCTACGGCCTGATCTACCTGACTGAAATGGGCCGGATATTGCGCGAAACGGACCTGCGGGTCGTCCACAACTATATGCTCTGGCGCCTGGTCATGTCGCTGATGACGCACATGATCGACGAGTATCAGCGCGAGCGCGTGGAGTTCCGCAAGATCCTGCTGGGCATACAGTCGGAGCGGACGCGCTGGTCGCAGTGCGTCGAGTGGACCAACAAGAAGCTGGGCGTGGCCGTTGGCGCTCTGTTCATACGGGACAATTTCAATCAGGACAGCAAGGAGGTGGCCCTCGAGATGATACACAATATCCGGGCCGCATTCAATGAGCTGCTCGCCGAGAACCACTGGATGGACGACGAGACGCGCGCCGTGGCCAAAGAGAAGGCGGACTCGATGAACGAGCGCATCGGCTATCCGGAGGTGCTCACCAATGTCACGGAGCTGGAGCAGGAGTATGTGAACGTAGGTATTTGCATCAACTTCAACTCTGCTCTTCACTCATCTCTCTCCTTGGTCCGTGACCCTAGCTGACGATCGTCCCGGACAATTTTCTGGACAACGTGTTCAGCATTCTGCAGTGGGAGTCGGAGAAGCTGCTCAATTTGCTGCGCCAGCCGGTGGACAAGGAGAAATGGACTACAGAACCCGCCGTGGTCAATGCCTTCTACAATCCCAACAAGAACGATATAGGTGCGACTGGGGCGCCAACTCAAGTTGATTCTCCACTTTGATCTCAAATGATGTATGACCTCTGTCTCTTTCAGTATTTCCGGCTGGCATTTTGCAGCCCCTGTTCTATAGTCAACACTTTCCAAAGTCCCTGAACTATGGCGGCATCGGCGTGGTGATCGGCCACGAGATCACCCACGGCTTCGATGACAAGGGGCGGCAGTTCGACAAGGACGGCAACATGATGCAGTGGTGGAACAATGCCACAATTGAGGCATTCCGGGAGCGCACCCAATGCGTCATCGATCAGTATTCGCGCTACAAGATCAACGAGGTGGACATGTTCATGGACGGGCGCATGACCCAGGGCGAGAACATCGCCGACAATGGCGGCCTCAAGCAGTCATTTCGAGTGAGCTGCACGACCAACTCGAATTGATCTTTGATCAATCTGATCTATTACGAATTTCGCTTTGCAGGCCTACAAGAAGTGGGAGCGGCTGAATGGACGCGAGCAGCAGCTGCCGGCGCTCAATATGACGCACGATCAGCTATTTTTTCTCAACTATGCACAGATCTGGTGCGGCAGCATGCGGCCGGAGGATGCGTTAACCAAGATCCGATCCTCGGTGCATTCGCCCGGATTTGTGCGCGTTCTTGGGCCGCTTTCGAATTCACGCGACTTTGCGAATGCCTACAACTGTGCCGTGGGCACCACCATGAATCCGGCGGAGAAGTGCAGCGTCTGGTAGTCATGAGAACACAATCCCGAGGACACGATCATCAGCATGTTCCTGGCAACGGCGGATCGCGAGCGAATCACATCATGGTCATCATCACAAACGGCGTTTGGTCAGGTATTGGGAACAGGATCATAATCGTGATGGGGTCGACGATGGGTGCCTTTTATGAGTTGATCGTGATTACAATCATAATCGCTATCTTGGCCATATCTTGGTCATAATCGTGCTCTGAGTCATGCGCATATTAAAGATCTCGTTAAGAGTCTTTATCAAAATAACAATGAAAGTCTTGCTTTTGCTCATGAACATGATTTGGCTCATTCTCACAATCCCAATCTGAAGATCGAAGTCCTGTTCATAGTTACGATCGTTTCCATCTGGAATATTTGAATATGATCACGATCATGATCCCGTTCCAAGTTACGATCACAACGCTTTCATCATTGCTAAGTATTCTAGATTGTGCCACTTGGCTACGATCATTATCAGGTTTTGGTTCTTAAGCATCAATCGATCATCAATTGATCATCATATCTTGCCAATGATCCATTGCTTTTGCAAAGCTAAGAGCACAAGATTACGAACCCGATCTTCACCAAAGCCTGAATCATTGTCATTGTCACAGTCAGGCCTCATTCACGATCATCAACTGCGCTCAAGTCAGGAACATGCTCATGATAGTGCACCCGATTACGCTCATGTTTTGTATAAGCTTATTTTTATAAATCTATATATAAAAGCACTAATGTATATGTATATATATATATATATGTATACATATATATATTGATTGAGGGGCGTCTAATTTTTTCCCATCGATGTTATTTTTTCATGTGTGATTTTAACTATCTTGTTTTTTTTTTTTTTTAATATATATTATGGCTTTTACTACTATGAAAAGAGCGATAGTACGAAAAGTATATATATATAAATATATATATATATATATAAGTGTACTATATAACTAATTATATTCGTATTTCTATTGTAATATATATAAATGTCATATCAGAAAAACAACAAAAAAAGAACAGAAATGCGCAACTACATTGTAACGCCCCTAAACCCGAGTCTCCCGTACTCCCCACAGTACCCAGTAATTAGTTATCGGTAGCGACCGACGAAAGAAAAAAATGAATGAGCGGCATTATTAATATACTTAATAAAGATAAAACTATATACGAAAAATGTGCGAAAAGTCTTATTTGTTGAGAACCTACAAATCTGATGGGATATGTGATGTGAGTAGGGCTTCTAGGGAGATGTTCTAAATGGCATCTATTATTAACCAACGTTGATCTATAGAAAGATATTTGGAATATATGTAGATCTGTAGAGTATAGAGCAGCTACAAACATGACTATTAAGATATAGGTAGCAATTCTATGAGTGAAATACATGAATATGATATCATTAAAGAAATATATGCATATGTATATTTACTTACCTGGCCTAGAAATAAGACAGACTTCTAATAAGCGGTGCTGCCAACTGGACAAGCCAATCACTAGTAGTGCCAATAGCTAATAGCAATCAGTAGTACCAATCACATTGACGATATGTTTGTGCGACTTTATTCTTGAATATTTTATATCGATGTGAGGTATTGAAAATGCCTCTATTGGTGCTATGTACACATAATTTATATAGTCTTAAGGCATAAATGTATATAATATATATATATATATGTATATGTATATGTATATAGTTATATCGGAATATATCCTGTATATGTGGTATATGTATAGTTCGTAAAATTTCGTTGCTAAAGCTATATAGTTATAGGTCAACTCTAGTGCCTATGTTGTATGTATATATAGTATACATATATGTATATGTATAGGTATGTGTACTGTTATATAAGTATATATAATAGAAAAACATCTAGCAAAACACAGTCCGTTGTTAAGAGCGATATCTGTCTGTCTGTCTGGCTGCTGTTCCCACTCCACAACTGATAGAGTGGACGAAACCATAGTTGATAGCCATCTTGTTAACTTGGCTGGGGATCAATTGGAGCTACATCTGATATACAGATAAATACGATGGATAACAGCAATGAAAGCGGTTGGTAAGCCACCGAATAGATTGGAAGTCATAACCAATGGAACGTATGAAAGGACTGAAAGTCCTCGTTACTGGAAGCACCATATTCAGCACTGGAAACTCAATGCAAATCCTTGCAAGCATAAAATTGGCATGCTTTGGAAAGTGACTCAAAGAGCTTAGATAGCTCTGAGCTTTAACTTTTAGAAAGCTATAAGTTCTGCTGGAGTTGCAGCGACTGGAAGGCATTGGAAGAGTTATTGAAGGTCATTTCAAATGCCAAAACTACTGCTAGTAGCGAAATCGTGGAAATTGGGAATTATTGAAAAGTGACTTGAAGAGGTCGAAAGATCTTTAAGATACTGGAAGCCTTTGGAAGTGCCAAAATTACGGCTGAAATTGATATAGCCGATATATTGGAAACTGACTGGAAGTCACTAAAGGAGTGTGGAAAATTTTGAGCTACTGGAAAATAACAGGAGTGGGAGTTTCGAATATTGTAAGCCATTGAAAAGGTACTGGAAGAGCTTGGATAGCTTTGAGCTGGAAACCGGGAAGTGAGAGCAATACGTTTTCAATAAGTGAGGAGAGCTGAGAGTGACTGAACGCATAGCGTTCGTTCAGGGATACCGTAGAAAGCGAGTAGAGAGTAGACTGGATGGGGAAATACTGTGCCGTCGTCGTCATCCTCTTGCTGGGAACTTAAGAAATTATTCCGCACGGAATTATCACACATGCTTATGCCCTAACTAAATTAAAACGATTCGACTTTGTGCAGCTGTTGGGTGCTCGGAGCCGTCGCTAGATGCGCAAAGGTCGAGTGGCTCGTGATGTTCGGGTCCGTGTTCGTGCCTGGGTCTGGGTCAGGGACCATTCCTGTTCATCGGCGCTGGCGAAGATCAGGTAAATAAAATTGCCCGCAATATTGAGGCCAGCTGCCAGCCAGAAGACAATGTGCCACTGGGTGAGCGTCTCCCGATGATTGATTATCAATCCGATGACATACGGCGCAAGGAATCCGCAAATGTTCGCCGCGGAGTTGGTGATGCCGTACATGGTGCCCGCATAGCGGGGACTGAGCGCAATGTGATTCATCTGGTTGCCCGCGTAGACGGCGCCGCCGAACGAGCCAACGCCGGCCAGCATGAAGGTGACCCAGATCCAGTCGCAGCCGACGTAGATGATGCCAATCAGACCCAGCGAGGGCACCACCGAGGCAATGCTGTTCCACAGCTTGTACGAGTTCAGCAGGGAGATGTAGCGACGGGCGAGCATCCAGTCCGCCAGGGCGGAGCAGGCAATACCCACGAACCAGGCGGTCAGATACGGCACGGCGTTGAGCAGGGCATTCGACTGGATGTCGAAGTGGAGGATGTTGCTCATGTACGTGGGCAGCTCCGTCAGCTGCGTGTAGAAGGCCCAGCTCTGGCCGCACTGCGTCAGCAGAATGGCCCACAGCGGCACGCTGCCGAGCAGCGAACGCCAGGGTATCGCATCCTCCTCAATGGCAGCCGGCTCTGCCTCATCGTGCTCATCCTCCAGGACGTCCTCGTCCGACACATGCTGGTGGTGGTGCTGGTGCTGGTGCTGCTGCAGCGAGCGTTCGATGTAGGCGCGCTCCTTGCGCGAGATGCGCGGATGCTCGCTGGGCCGGTCGTACACCAGATACATCCAGCAGACGAACCACACCAGGCCCAGCAGTCCGAAGATGTAGAACGCCGACGGCCAGCCGCCCAGGAACCTCTGCGAGCAGAGCCAGCCTGTCAGCGGCATGGAGATGACGGTGCCAATGTTGGAGCCGGCATAGACGACGGCGGCAAACTTGTTGCGCTCCAGCGGCGGTATCCAGTGGGCGAGCATTGCGTGCATGGCGGGATAGGTGACGCCCTCGCCCATGCCCTCCAGGACGCGCACCAGCACCAGCAGCGGCAGGTTCCAGTGGGCAGCCAGCGGAGTTAACAGCGTGAATATCGCCGTGATGAGCACGCCGTAGCCGTAGATGCGTTTGCCGCCAACCAGCTCGGCCATGCGGCCACCGGGCACCTGGGTCAGCACGTAACCGTAGAAGAAGCTGCCCAGCACCAGGCCCTGCGTCGCCTCATCCCACACGAACTCGCCCTCAGCGGGCGTGGACAGGGACTGCCAGAAGGAGCCATTTGGTGTGGGAGCCGGCGGCATCGGGCACGTATCGTTGGCCAACACGGAGCTGTTGCTGTGCGGAATGGCCGTTTGGTTGACCATGGCCACGATGGCCACCGAGAGATTCACGCGCATGGCATAGACAACAGCGAAGCCCAAAAAGCCCATCAGCCCGAAGATGTGACGCGACTGCAGCAGGCCGCTGCTGCTGTTGCTGTGGTCCGCCTGGCCAGCTGGAAAAGTAGAAATGATGAATTGGACTCCAATTTGACTATGCTATGGCCATGCCAATCAGATTTACCTCGTATCAGCGGACGATCGCCGTCGGCATCGGGTTCGCAGAACGCTTGACGCTCGTCCACTTCGGTGTCATCGTCATCCGCATCGGAGGTGCCACCAGATGCTGCTGTTGCCACATTGTCATAGTAGCAGGTGGCGTCACGCGTCTCGTCTGTCCAGCGATGCGGCGGCATTTCTGCTTCTGCTGTTGTCGTTCTTGTTCTTGTTGACTTTCCCAAACACTAATTCTAATAATAGTTGCCTTGAAATGTTTCGTATTTTCTTTTACGCGCTGCTGTTATTAATTCTTGTGCAATTGCCAGTACATTTTCTCTTTTCCGTTTTTCTTTTTCAACGGCAGCAGCAGAAGCAGCAGCTCCAACACCAGCACCAGCACCAGCAAGAACAACAATAAAACACATACGACCAGGGCCAAAGACAACTCACCAACAGCTGCGGCTGGCAGCGACTGAACCGTTTGGCTACCAGCAACAGCAAAGCCAAAGCCAAAGCAAAGCAAAAGCAACAACTAAATCTAAACACAATAAATGCGATATATAACTGCTGTTGTTGTTGTGACACTCTCTTGTTAGCGCGCGCGCGCTCTCTTGCTCTCTCTCTCGTTCCTCCTCGCCCTCTCTGCCTTTCAGTTACTGCTTTGGTTTACGAAAGTAGAGCGGCAACAACTCCAAGAAGTGAATGGTTACTCACACTCACACACTCTCATGCTCGCTTTGCGCTCTCTCTCTCTCTCTCTCTCTTCGCTAATCGCCAGCAACTAATACTAATACCATTGTTTACATGCAGAGTTACTTCCAACACACGTACACACGCTCAGCGATGTGTAAGTGTGCGCATATCTATGTGACTGCTAGTGCGCAATACGAAATGCATACATATGCATATTCATTAAAAGGGGCAGCCAATCGGGGCAAGTTTCGTTGTAAACTAACGAACTTTGAATACACTTTGCTCAATGTAATGCCATAATGTTTGCTAATGCTTACGCTAAAACTTATTTGTGTAAAATGTATTATGTACATTTTTTTTATTATAAAGAATTTATATTATAAAGAATTTTCTGTCTCATCATATTAATTAATCAAGGTAAATTCATAGTATATATTATCATACCTTTGTAGATAAAAAATAAACTTATCTTATCTTCAAGTCGTTGTTATGATATCGTGTGCTGTTTTGACTTTAGCACATTGCATCTTTGACATTAAAATATATAAAAATCTTTGCTGAAAACAGGTTCTCAGCGAATTCTTGCTTTAAATGTGAAATTTGCCTTCGTTGAAAGAAATATGTACAGGGTATTCGAACTGCAAAGTTCAATGAAAACTTATAAATCAGTTGACCCAGCTACTGGCTTTCATTTAGCATTATTCAAACTATTAGCATATAAATAATTTTTCATATTTGAGTGAGTCATCTAATTAGATAGAAACTGTTAATCGGGCAAAGCTCTTAAGGCATGCCAAATATATATAAATTTTTATATATTTTGGTAGATGGCAACGACCTAGTTGAGTTAACAAATACACACCCCCTGAGCCGAAAAGTGTGTGACTCGATGCCCATTGTAAATGTGACCACAAAGGTGGGGTCGATTTGTATTTAAGCGCGTTACAGGTGTGTAGAGTATATACATATATTACTGATAGGTATTAGAAATTAAGTAGGGTATACAAGTTGAGTAAATACATATGGATGTACATTTCATTTTATGTGCTGTCTACAGGGTGTCTGCTAGTCAGTACGTTCAACTGTTCATTGTTAAAAAATATGAATAAATACACATTAAAGTATACCTACAGGGTATTGGCAGGTCGCACAGATTTATCATCGATAAACGAATGAATTTTGAGTACCTTTGCTAGTCCACTAATTATAGAGTATGCGCTAGTCGAGCATATATGCGTGCAAGTGCTCGATAATAACAGAGATAAACTCTTTTTGTTTTGTACAATGCATGTAGGGTATCTGCTAGTCAGTCATCGGCGCACGTGCCACTAATAACAGCTTAACAGTTGCTTATCTACTAAGAAGCTAATCTGATAAGAAACGCGCCCAGCAAATGAAATACAATTACATTTATTAAATGAAAAAAAAAATGGAATATATGTACATATATTTATATATGTATATACATTATGTACACATATGTATGTACATATATACATATATACATACTGGAGAATTCAGATGGCATTTCAATTGGCAAAGATGGTGCCCACCGCAAAGACAATGATCTTCCGCTTCTGATTGATGGTGAGGCGCTCGTAGTGGTAGCCCTTCTCGATCCTGACTTCGTTGTTGAAGCTATCGCCCTTGGGCAGGATGGGCGTCAGGTCGACGTTGAAGCAGTTGATCATGAAGATCTCGTTCTTGAGCAGGGCGCAGATCTCGTAGGCGCTGGCCACCTTCTCGTTCCAGATGCTGACGAAGCTGTACTTGATCGTCTCCTTCTGAAGCACCTGCGTGGCGTCCCTGGGCGTGCGGAATGTGTGCATGGTGATGATGCCAGTGGGCTCATCGCCCAGGAAATTGTCCGGCAGATCGCACGCCAGTGTGGGCGTGGCATGCGCCGGCACCAGCCTCGGGTCCCCGACAATCGTCTCGGCCTTGCACTGCGCCAGCTTTTCCTTGGAGCGCACGTAGTTGGGATGATTGTAGATCTTCGGGTCGAGCGGCTTCATGCTCTCGATCAGCAGCTCGTTGAACACATCGCGCACGCTCTCCTGGATGAGCACCGTGGCCACCGCGTGCTTGGCGAACGGATCTTGCAGCGAGCTCAGCAGATGGTGCCGGGCGCTGTTCAAATCTCCCCCATCGAACACGATCAGCATGCTGGGCGACTGCCACTGGCACTTCAGCGGCTGCGGCTCGCCGCCGGCCATCGTAGTTCCCGAGGCGGATTGCTGTGCGTCTGCCACGGGCAGCTGGATAAGGCCGATAGAGATTTGTATGTATGTACATATATTTATGTATGTTCTTAAATAAAGTTCATTTTGGCTTACGGATATCTCGCGCCTCTCCTTGCACTCCAGCTTGTGTACCATGTTGTAGCTAATTAAGGCTGGCGGCTTCGAGGAAATCGGCTTCCTTTCCAAACTCTCACGCTGATCTCCTGCTTGAGGGTTTGGCATGGCGCTGTCGACTATATTCACAATGGGACAACAATTCACAGCGAGCGTTATCAGCATTCGCACCTACTCCCTGTCTCTTTTACTCCTTCACTGTGTTTGGCTAGATAACTGTGTGTGTGGCGTTGCCAGATCGTGGGATTTGGAAAAATTTAAATAACCTGTTCAAATTAACGTGTTGTGTTTGTGTAAATATCACAGCCTAAATAAAACTGACATTTTAGAGCACTACAAAAAGGTATTCAAATTTGAATATACTGGCGCTGCAATATATCATATGATATATTAGCTAACTATTGTTTTGGTCAGCTAATGAAACTAAAAAAAAATTCTCTTTGTGGTCTCTCTTCAGATGTATGCCCTGAAAATAGTAAAATACAATAGGTGAAAACATCGATGTTTTTGGCTAGCAGCACAGCCACCTATCGATATATTGCACTTCTGTCGCCCTGGTATGTGCGCTCGTTGTACAGCACTGATTTTGATTACGCCACCGCAACGCCGACGCCGCAGTCGACGTCGCTGGGGGTCCGTTCGTGTTGAGCTGTTTTTTTATTATTTGTACACACACACACACATAGATATGTACATATTTATTTTTTTCACACATCTGTTGGTCGATTGGCGCTGCCCCATGCACAGTTCACATTCAGCTGCAAACTGAATAAGGTCGAGCGCTCCATTTGTGTGCCACAAAAATAAATACATAAATATTTTTTTGATTGTTATTCATAAAATAGTGAAATAAAGTTAATCAACCAGTAAATGAAACTGCATAAACAATTTTGTTCCGTGTGCTATTCTCTCCCAACAGAACATACATACATACGTCGCATTCGTTGACACTTGTGGCGCATTTTGTGCATTGTTGTTGTTGTCGTTGCTTGGTCGTTGTTGTTATTGATGGAATTTTGGAAATTCTCCTAGTTGAATTTGATTAAGTGCTGCACTTGTGTGTTATTGTTGTTGCTATTGTTATTTTCTGGTGCTTACGCCCTACGATAAAAGCGGCTGCAATCGTTAAAAATAATTGTGCAAAAAATACAAATAAAAAAAAAAGAACCGAGATTGAAGACCAACAAGTGCGCGGCTACAATTGCATACTGTCCGTGTGTGCGTGTGCGTGTGTGTGAGAGCGTGCGTTCGTGTATTTATAGCAGCAGCGTGTGTGCGTGTGTGCGTGTTGGATTCTTTTTGGCAAAGTGCGTTCAACCAATCAAAAGTGAAATAGAATTTGACAAAAACAGCAACGAGTGAAAAGTGGAACAGTACAAAAATAACGGAACAGCTGACAAACAGGCAAACAGGCGAACAGCGCAGTCAATAGTGACAGTGTCAGCGACAACGACAGCGACAGCGACACAACGGTTGTTGTCCACTCCTTCTTCTATTCCATTTTACTCTTGCTTGGCAACAGGTGTCGACGGCTGCGCAGCTGCATTTGCTAAAGCGACAAAATGACCGATTTAAATGAACTCATGGGCTCCCAATTTGTGCGCGTCAAGGTAAATCTGAATGGGGGCAAATGCGTGGGAGTGTGCCTGTTCTGGGGGCGTGGCAGCCATTGAAGCCAGTCAACAGCAGAGCAGCAGCAGCAGATTCTTTGCTTCGCTCACTTAGTGGGCTGCTGCACCGGCGGTTAGATAACGCAGCTCAGTCGCTGCCCCCCGCTGCCGCCGCTGCGCTGCTCATTAGCACATAATGCAGTAAGCAGCGGGCGGAGTGCAGCGACGCAACCGCAAATGCCATTCGATATGTTGGCGACTTTTGTGGCAGGCAATTTGCAACTTCACTGTGGGGCTTCATTTGAGCCGCTTATTTCATAGACAAGCTAACATTCCCCCTCTCCCTCTCCCTCTCCCTTTCCCTCTCCCTCTCCCTCTCTCTCGCTCTCTTGCAGGTCGTTGCCTTTGTGCATTTCATTTTCATATCGAATGCAATGCTCGGCACTTGGGGTCATGGCGCCTACGAGTTCTACAATTTCCTCTTCATCATCTCCATGTTCTGGGCGATACACAGCAAGGATTCCATTGAGGCGGTGCAAACGGTAAGACTCAACTCTCTCACTCTCGCCCTCTCTCGCTCTTCACTTTCGCCTTTCGTCTAGCAGCGTTGCCACCCAGTGCAATCACTACTGACGCATACAGTGCACCTTATCAGTTAGTTGGCGTCTGCATATGCAAAGCCGCTGACTGATAACAATAGCGAAAGTATCGCCCCCACTCTCGCTCTCGCTCTCGCTCACACTCACATACATACAGTCGACTCTCAACTCATCAGTCGGCAATTAATTTAAAATTTGCTTTTTTGCGTCTATTTATTTTTGTTGTTTATTGCATTCGTTGCTAATTCGCATTATACATATGTATGTATGTATATCTCATTCCCTTATATGTGGGAACCGGTTCTGACGAAATCTGAACATTCAATTAACATATAAACTCGAGTCATTGCTGTTATTCGACGCTCGCTAAACTATCAATACCAGATGCCTAACAACTTCTAGTGGTGTCGAGTCGAGTTGTTTACACAGACCTCCTGCAGCGGGCAGTATCCGACTTAGACTTTTGGGACGCACTGTAGCTCTGCTTTAAAGATCTCCGGTCTTTTCTTCAGCTAATCTCTTAACCCAAATGTGGTTCGGCGTGAGATAAGATTGTTGCGTTACCCATTTTATTATGATATATCTTTTGTTCTTATAGCCTTGAGTTTCAAGTCAAATATAGTATGAAAAAAGTTGCCTACATTTTAGATAAAACTATTTTATATATCGGACGCATGTTCTAGAAGTATTCTATTGACTATTCATTAGTGTTCTATGTAAGTTCTTGAAGATTCTACAAAAGTTGACACCTACTCACCTACCGTCCATTTCCCAGCCCTTTTGTGGATATTATGAAACAATATATAGTAAAATATGAAAATATGGACAAGCAAAAACAAGATTTCAATTATGTATATAGAAGGCAAATAATACAAACAAATATCTTCACAATGCTTTTTTTTAAAGAGAAAACGTCATTCCCAGTATTTTAGTGTAATAGAAGCTGATTTGATATTGAAACAAAACTCTGATTAAATATGATTCACGATTACTTTCAACCTCTCCAATTGCAACGGCTCTTGTATAACTTATGATTCAGACTATTACCGACTAAGCTGCAGATAAGCCATTTGAGCAACGTAAGCCCCTACAAACATTTAGCAGTTGTTCGGTTGCAGCATATGGGGGCCCCTTGAGCAAGAGTTAAGACTCAGCGGCAAATAACACGTGAAGCTATGCTAATTATAGACGAATTTGGTCAGCCGCCCCCGTCTTATAGGGCCCACAGCTATATCGGTTATACATATATATCATACTAAATATATACTATATGTACATGTATATGTACATATATTATATGTATGTGTTATGTGTGTGCATATTTATGTATATTCAGTTATAGTTACAGTTAGCGTTAGATGCAAATCGGATAACTGGAAGAGTTGACGGCTCTCGCAGGCTGTTAGCGTGCCCGTACCCAAAACTCGTGAGCCAATTTCAACTTTGACATTAGCCCGAAATGGGCAAAAGGCTCGTAATCCCGGCCTGCGGCTAGGATGTCGTAACGCACGCGATGCCCAATGCCACGCACTGCCCAAGCATACAGAGCTCTAAAGTGGCAGACCGAGCCCGACTAGCACATACCCTATAGCTCCAAGTCTATAGACAAAACTCAAGATACTTTATAGTGCATCAGTAGAAGATACATAAATATAGTTTGAATACACTTCAAAGTTTACGAAGTAGTTGCTTTTGAGTTGATATTTCAGATGATTGGGGTGTACCAAAGCTATTCACTGTTCACAATTTACAGGTCTTGCTGACGGGTATATACCCGTCTGCCATCATGGTACAGGGTATTTGAAAATACAATTTCATTTGCGGTCAGTCACACGAAAGGCCTCTGGTTAGGCAGCAGATCCTTTTTCTAGGCGACTTGGCCCGGGCCTGGGCCATCAACCATTAGCCACGGCATTTAATCAACTATGCGGAGGGCAAACGTTGACCCCAAACCCGCCCCCAAACACCAAGTAGCGAAAGAAAAGTATAAAAATATAATGAAACCCCAATCCGTAAAGGGAAGAAAAGG
Source organism: Drosophila mulleri (assembly GCA_035047565.1). NCBI lineage: Eukaryota > Metazoa > Arthropoda > Insecta > Diptera > Drosophilidae > Drosophila > Drosophila mulleri. The sequence goes on along the minus strand of JAWNPK010000166.1, from coordinate 31,961 downwards.
CAAGCATTACATATTTACGACACAAATGGAGGGGGCGCTCTATGAATTGCCTGTCAATGCGAACGAAACCTTCAATTACATTTCTAATTTCTTGGAATTCCGAAGATTTTCATGTATTTCATATAAAGTTGATTACAATGAAATATATATACACATATAAATATTAAAGTGCTGTTGAGTGTTGAGTGTAATATATATGCCAGCCCAAAAGTATGCCGATTAAAACTTGGTTGGGAATTCGTGAAATGTAAGATTGTTGTATAAGCTAAGCAACTTTTGAGCTGTCTTCAAAAGCAACGAGTAATGAGGGGAATCGCTCTCTATTAAGAAAAATACGCTTTTGCATGCCCAGATGATGTTAATCGAGTTAAGTAAATGAAACGAGTAATATGTAGCGAGTAACAAGTATCGAAAAGTTCTAAGTATATATAAATAAATGAAATAAGTATAAAGTTGAAAGAGAGATAGAAAGCGCAAAGGAGAAAAGTCTGTCATATGTAACAAGTAACGAGTAACGAGTGACAATTAACGAGTAACGAGTAACCATTAACGAGTAACGATTAGCGAGTAACGAGTACAGAGTACCGAGTAGGGCAACGAAGTACCCTCTTCGGGGACAAGTATAAACTGGTAAAGCTACTATTTTAACAAAGAGCAACGAGTGAAATGCAGCGAGTAAGTCTACTCGTTGCAGCTGGCGATAATTATATGCTGTCGCAGCCATTGGCTTTCACGGCGAAAGTGCAAATGGGCATTGCTTTCATTATTCAGCAAAATTGCAGGCTTGACCCCGAGACACACCTTGAGCGGGCGTAAAGGTGTGTCCGGCTAATTGGCGTGAGTATGCGGGAGTGCGGGTGTGTGTGTCTGTGTGTGTGCGCGTGCTTTCAGCAGTTAAAGTTCAAGCGTTCAAGGTGAATGCAATGGCCTTGACTTGAAAGGCGCCGAGACTCACGCTCTCACGTATCTCTCGCCGACCTATGACCTATGAGAGTGGCGAGACGAGAGCTATCAGCAAATGCGATCATCATTATACAATATATACTACATTGCCCTAATCATAATGTCCTGCATATCTTCTATATCTTCCAGGCGCTTGTGATCGATGCCTTAAGCATATTCTTTGATATAGTCAGCATTATCATTAGTTTCAACTTTATGAGTAAGTAGCACTAGTCCGGCTAGACTTTTCCTCGATGACATATACGCATCACACCAATTGCTTATGCTATATATACATATACATATTCACATATATATACATATATATTCGTGGTCTTTCTAGATGGCTGGGCCGTTGCATTTACCATTATCAATCTGATATTGCGTCCGCTGAGCGTGGCCCTGCTCTATCGGGAGTTCAATACGCGCGGCGGTAGCCTGCAGAGCGGCTCCGTCTTTCCAACCAATCAGCAGCGCAGCTACCAGGACATAGATCGTCCCACGCAGCCGACACCGACCAACTCGCAGCCGGGACCCAACGTGGCAAGCATTTTCTAAACTGAAGTCTACCATCCGAGACCCAATAACAAGTTGAAATCGAAAACTAATACGCCCCATCATATACTCCTTCCCGCAAGTCGTTGGGCAAAGCAAGCACGAGTATATGCTATTAATATTATTATTAAAAAACAATAAATAAATATATTTTTTTTTTGTTATGTCCTAGCTTTAAGAGAGTTACAAAGGAAAGTCTCTATATGTAGAAATGTATGTAGTCTAGACAGCCAGATACATTTTGTTCTCTATTTTTTTCACTTCAGCTAGAAACTCTAAAGACAAATTGTAACGATTAACCTATATTTATTATATATATCTATATATGTAATAACTCTAACAACATCCAAATACAAATATATATATATATATGTATATACATATACATACATATATATATATATATATATATATATATTTTTATCTATATATCTATCTCTATCTACATATATAATAATTAAACCAAAAAAAAAAGAAAAAGAAAAACAACAAAACAACGAAAAGGCAAAATTGAAATAAAAACAACAAACAATTCGATTTATAGTCTTTATATCTAGTATATGTATAAGAAATTTGTGGCCTGACGCCTTCGTATAGCTAAATAGTTTTTATTTCTTTAATAAATAATTGAAGTAGCGCCCAAAATATTGATATGTACAAGCCCGCAAAAAAGACAAACAGTATAGAAAAGCGGAGAGTAGTAAGAGGTCTAGTCGATTGGGTCCGACTAAAAGATACCCTGTATGCCATGCTGTGTATTAAACAGGTCTATATTCTCCAGAAATATCTCTCAGTCTATAAGACAAATATCGAAAGTTATCGATGAAGCTCTATCTATCAATGGAAACTTGAAAAGTTTAGCTGATATATTAATCCAGTTATCGATTATTCGAAACTTGAATTCTAACCCGTAAGCTCTCACAGGAGTACGGACGCAAGGACGGACACACAAAAACGCGAACGGCGGATGAATAGACTAAAGCTAAAACAGCTTATCAAGCATATCTACCCTCAATACACACTGGCAATGGCTGCAGGGTATAACAACAACAAGACGAGAGATAAAAGTAAAAGGTGAAGTCAAATATGAAAAACTTTTGGGAAAGTTCCGCCTAGAAACCTTCTTTGGCCGCACGGAACTTATATTGATTACTACGTCCATCCAGGCAGGGCACCTGCACCAGGTTGAAGTAAATGGAGCCCATCAGCTGCGAGGCGGACGTGTTGGTCATCTTCAGGCACGAGAACAGCATATCATCGCAAATGCAGTGAGATCTGTTAAATGGAGAGAGTGTTATACATATATAGATCATGGAATACTCCAGCCGTTACTCACTTTGTGTAGAGCGAGTCGTTCATGAGCTCGTATTTGTTTTGGTAGGCGCGTATCTTGACGGGGCACAGATCGTGCTGGCGACAACAGCGGTCCATTTCCATCTCGCTGCCCAGATCGCTGTACGTTTCGGCAATGTCACCAGTGCCGCACCACTTGGTGCCTGTGTGAACGATAGTCGGGAGAAACAACGAGTGAGAGTGAGCTGGCGAGTTGCTTAACTAATATGATACGAGTGAAACTCAGACAAATTGATGACTGAACTAGCGAAAAAGCAGTTAGCTACGGATCTCTGTCAAACCTGACGATCTGCCGAACTGACGCGTGCCTGAACTAACGAGAAGCTGCACTTTCTAGAGCCAAACTGACGAGTTGGATAAAAACGGACAAAAATTAACGATGAGCTAACGAGTAGCTAAACATAGCCGAGCATAGCTGACGAGTAACTCAAAAGTTAACGAATTACTTAATTAACGAGTATCCAAACTAACGATTACAAAACTGACGAGCAGCTGAACTGACGAGAAACTAGATCTACGAGCATCTTTACTCGATATTATCATCTTTGTAAGTAAACAAGTGTCTGCCAGATGGAAATCAATGTACATAGCTCAATAAGTAGCGAGTGTGTAATTTAACGACGAGTTATACAATTGACGAGTTACTAAGCTGCTAAGAGACGAAGAACTATATAAGATGATAGCAAAGCTTAACCGTTAGCTTAACTACTCGTTGGTTTCAGCACATAAGCTCTACTTGCTGCGCTTACCTGGTATGATGCCGCTTAGCAGCGAGAAGGGACTGCGCGGAAAGATGTTCGTAGCCAGCTTGAGGGTGACGCCATCCTGACTCGCTGAGCCACCGGCACTGCCATTGCCCGACACGCTAGCACTGGAATCGCTGCCGCTGCTGCGCTCCGAGCCCTGGTCGCTGGACTTGTACTTGAGCCTGGAGGCGTAGCTCAGCTTGTCGACGTGCTCGCACTGATCCATCAGCTTGAGCATCTCCTCGAACTTGATCTCCAGCGGCCGATTGTACTGGGCGAGGCCATCGAGCAACATCTTGCCCTCCTTCTCGTTGCTGCAAGAGACGAGCCGAATTGAATTGAGTGCTGCCTACTCGCTGGACAGTTCTACTTACTAGATCTCGATCAGCTCACAGCCGAGCAGCAGCTTCTGTGGGCCCAGCTCAGTGACGGCTATGGTCAGATCGTGATAGTATATCATAATCAGCGAATCGTTGCTAACGCGCTTTCCACTGCACGGGAGAGACAGAGAGAGAGAGAGAGAGAGAGAGAGTGTGAGCGGGCTTAATGCGTGGCACGCCTATGGGCACACGGCCAGCCCCGACGGGCATCACAATTATGGCCGAGGACGTGACTAGCTTTGAGTGAAACGCGAATCGACTTGATACGCTGTCGGATTATTAATGCATGCACTCACCTGTACGTCTTCATTTGACGCAAGCTGCGCTGCTCGATGATCTGCTGGGTGAACGACTGGAACGAGGGGAATCCCTGCAGGCCGTGCGGCAGGCTGAACGACAGCGTTGGCTTCGCCAAGGCCACCGAGGAGCCCAGGTAGCCCAGCAGCGCGCTGAACAGCAGCGAGCCAAGCAGCTGCAACTTGATGCTCTGGCGCATTTCGATAGTTCCTCCCAATAGCTCGGCGTATATATGTGTGTATACCTGAGGTGATTTATTTGATTGACCAGTTAAGATCGTCGCCTGATCAGCTATGCCAGCGGCATAGTCTTCCGGGCTGTGGCGCTGCCTCAAATGGGTTTGTTGTCGCCTGCTCCAAGCAAAACAAAGATTAAACTTTCTATAAATTGCTTTGGGCTGATGGCTGGCTTGCTGGCTTGCTTGCTTGACTGGCGGCTCTAACTGTTTGGGCCGCGGCCGGCAGTCGCTCATGTGTATTATACCATATTTTATTAATTCCGTAAAAGTTCTGGAGGCCTGGCCCGCACAACACACAGCACACAGCAGGCAGCTGAACGCGTTCACAGCGCCTCCTGCTAGCCGTCAGCTGCCAGCTGCTAGCCGGACGAGCCCTTCTGTCTACCCTTTCGCGTTCACGTGTGCTGAAACGCCCAGAATGTGGCAACGTGGCATTGACCAAGTAGAGTCCCTACGCCACAGGCCTTAGGCCTTAGCCATATATTCTTTTCGTTAAGGCTAAACCTATTTGCATTGCGATTGCGTGTTGTTGCCGCTTCAGTGACTGAGACCAAAGAGACGCACACCAGACACTCTAGTGACACACGCACACGCATGCGGTCTACACTAGACTAGACTCTCTAGAGACACACACCCACACATACAGTCTAGAGGCAGGCACATGTGCATACCCCATAGATTCTAAATTCTAGACTCTCTAGAGACACGCACCTACAGCCACATACCACATCCATGCACACACACACACACACGCACACACACACACACACACACACACACACACACACACACACACACACACACACACACACACACACACGCACACACACACATCCACATCACATGCATAAATGGTCATACGCTGCGTATACGTAATGCTGTACATCAAATATAATTGCGTATACGCGACGTAATGCAAGTAAATATTCACGCTTTGCCCATTTATTCCAATTTGAAACCTATCATAATCGATTTTAAGTTCTAGTCCTATGCCATAACAAATCAGTTCCTGGAATTCTAAGACCTTAGCGCTCTAGCCGGAATCTCAATCAACTCCTGCTTAAGCATGTAAGCGTCTAATGCTGCGAACTTATAGCAAAGTAAATATTTGCTAGCCTATAATATATCTATAGGCATCCTTCTCATAATGCTCAGCCTAGTGTCGAATCTGCATACTAATATTTATGCCTCTATAACACACTATCGAAGCTGATTAGGCATTAGATATCAGCTGCATATCCAAAGACTTCCTCTTTATAATGGCTTCACGTGCGGCTTCAATCATGCGGCTTCCGAATACAGCTATCTACATAATTCTTTCACTTTATATGGCGTCGCATAGCAACTGACATGTTTTGAGAACTTTGGACAATTCAATGCTGGAAATACCCTTTATGAGCGCTGAGACGGAAAGAGAATTGTGCAAACTGAATAAAACTTTGCGACCTTGAGTCCAGCTCATGAGCAGAATGACTAAATATTTCATGACACTATTCGAGAGCTTGATTAATGCATTAATTATTTTAGCAGCTCTCTGCTGTCTAGCCGCACGTGCACGACTACCACTTACCCTTTAATCTATGATCTTATAGCTACTGAGATCGCACAGATGTGATATACTTTTGTAGCTTATGATTCACAAATTTGTAGATCTCTCAGTTTATATATCGAGACAGCGATAGCTATACTTTCCATGTAGCTTGTATGCTTCTGGAAGTTACTTTTACTTTTACTTTCATTTTCTGTTTGTCTGCTTATCTATCTATCTATCCATCTGTTTATGAAATTGATCTCCATTTATCTGTCAACGCATTGCTCAAACGCTTCATACTATTTACAGGGTATTTCTTTAAAATTTAATTTTCATAAAACTCAATTTGGTTAAATTTATGTAAATATTATTATTTTAGCTCTTCGCAAGCAGAGTATTTCGCTTTTCCAAAGTTACTTTATTTATCTAACTTTCTCTCTCACACTTTTTCTATTTCTGTCTACCTTTCGATCTTTCTCTATCTGACTCTCTGTCGCCCTCTATCTCTCTCTCTCCCGTGCCCATTTCCTTTTCTCTGTCTTTCCACCTTCCTTCTTTCACATATTCTTTCTCTATTTTCCTCTCTTGTTCTCTGTCGGTCTTTCTGCTTCTCTCTTTATGTTTCTATCCCACGTTCGTATAATACGTACATTTCCCACTCTCCCTAACACTTTTCCTATCTCTGTCTACCTTTCGTTCTCTCTCTATCTCACTCTCTGTCGCCCTCTATTTCTCTCTCTTTCTCTTTCTCTCTCCCTCGCCCATTTCCCTTTCTCTGTCCTTCCACCTTCCTTCTTTCACATATTCTTTCTCTATTTTCCTCTCTTGTTCTCTGTCAGTCTTTCTGCTTCTCTCTTTATGTTTCTATCCCACGTTCGTATAATACGTACATTTCCCACTCTCCCTAACACTTTTCCTATCTCTGTCTACCTTTCGATCTCTCTCTATCTCACTCTCTGTCGCCCTCTATCTCTCTCTCCCGTGCCCATTTCCTTTTCTCTGTCTTTCCACCTTCCTTCTTTCACATATTCTTTCTCTATTTTCCTCTCTTGTTCTCTGTCAGTCTTTCTGCTTCTCTCTTTATGTTTCTATCCCATGTTCGTATAATAAGTATATTTCTCACTCTCGCTCTCTTTCTCCTTCTCTTCTTATATCGTCTCTCTCTCTCTCTCTCCCTTTCCATTTCTTTACTCCTCAGATAAGATTTCTATCATCTATCATCTACACTACCTAGGTATTACGTGGCTAATTGAACTCTCTTGGGACAGCTGCTCAATTGTGAAATTTTTCGTACTCCATTAAAAGGTACGAGGAGGAGGAGGCGGAGAAGGTGGAGGGAAGAGGCGAAAGAGGTGGAGTAGGTGTCTAAAAATATATAAAATAAATGAAAAAACGAAATTGTCCACACGCACGAAACATGTTAATCATAAAGGTAAAAAAAAAAACACCTTTATGATTATATATATAACATACATACATGTGTATATATATGTATGTCTGGGTATGTATACACATACACATATATGTATGTATGTACATATAAAGTATTGCATTGTTTTAGTTTTTATTATGATTTCATTTTTTTTTTTTGCTCTTTTGATTTTGACCAAGGTCCGCAGCACGAAAGTTTACGCAAGCGGACAATGGTCAACTGACTGGAAGAGTGAGGGAAGTGAGAGAAGTGAGAGACGGGAGAAGTGGAAAGGAAGAAAAGAGTGTGAGCTGCAAGGGAGGGCAGACAGGAGAAGCCAGAGGGAAGAGTGCAGCGGGAGCTGCTAAAATGAAATGAAGTGAAAGTGGCTCTCATTGTTGTTGCTGCTATTGTTGTTGTTGTTGTTGTTGAGTGATTTTCAGCGCGATTTCAATGTAAACAATGTGAGCCAACATATGCATGTCGTTGACAAATCTTCAACAGCTGCCAGTTGGCATTGGCAACTTGTTTGACGCATTCACGCCCACACACACACACACGCACACGCACACGCACGCACACTCACACTTGATGTATTCGTCAGGCGCAGTTATCCAACACTTGACACCTTAAAGTCCGACTAGGCCAAGACGACGAGATGTGTCTGAAACTGATGAAGACTTTTTGGATAACAGGAGGAAATCACAGTGAAATCAGTCAAGAGAGAGGGACAGAGAGAGGGTGGAAGTGAGAGAGATAAAGAGGAATAGGTCAAATAAGAATGAGAGAAGAGAAGAGAAGACATCAGATAGAGGAAGGGAGAAAGAGAGAGGCACAGCTGAAATGAGAGCCAACGAGATTGAGAGAGAAGCGTAGAGACAGAGAGGGGGAATATAGCGGAAGAGTGAGAGAGATAAGAATAGTAGAGATGGAGAGGAATAAAGATAGCGGGAGAGCGAAAGAGAGATAAAGAAAGAGATAGAGAGAGGAGGAAAGGAGAGAGACAAAGTTAAGATAGCAGAAGAGAGGAAGAAGAGTGAACGAAAAAGAGGAGAGAATAACAGATGGTGAGAGAGAAGGAGTTACAAAGGGAGACAAAGAAGCACCTAGAGCCAAGGATAGGAATGAAAGAGGTACAGAGCGAGAGAAACATTTCGAGATGACGATGTATATATGTACAATATATTGAACCTATCCTAACTTATCTCAACTTTGGATAGAGCCTCTTAAAAGAAAATTGGAAATTTCAGTAAACAACGAAAAGAAATAAATCTTTGACACAGTGCAGTGCATAGTTGAAATTCAATCGAAGCCTCAGTCGGCAGGTGATTATGGGGCGTGTGCTCGTATTTATCCGTCAACAAGATCACCGATCTCTGTTTGCAGCAGAGATCTTCATTCAGAGAGATGACAGCGCACAGCTCTAACTGGTTTCATGAAGCTAATCTAATTAAATCAGAGTCTGATGCTGCGGTTCTCGGTGAGCTCATCCACTGACCGGATGCACTTTCCATCCAGCTGATTCGATCTAGACGAATCTGCTGAAAATCTGTTGCTCAGCTGTCGAGCTGTTGAGCTGCTCTTCTCGACATCATAATTAGAAGATTAGACGTAAATCTCGTTTTCGGTCCACGTTTCGGACCCATTTCGGGGTAAACAATAAGAGTTCACAGTTGAGCGATTCGTGTTGCGATTTCCTGCTAACAGCCAAACGATCTGATCTATGTGAGCCCCATTACAAAGAACAATTAAAACCACAACAGCGCCGACAACAATCAGGAAATGAGTGAAACACAATGCCAGCAAGCCTTAAAGCCAAAAATCCAAATGCCAAAGCCACGTTGAGGCCCAAAAACGTATGCAAATTGCGATATCAAAGTTGGGAATAGGGGAACTCAAAACGAAAATGATAATGAAAGAAATGACGCATTGTGATGAACTAGGAGATGCCCTTCATTGTTCATATCAAACTAAGTTTTTATATCAACAAAAATAGAATGAATCTAACCCTCGAAACTGGGCTAGATCTATTTTTGAACACAAGTTCTTCCAAGCCTGAATAGATATATATAGGAAGAATCTATACTGTTAAGAAATACATAAAATGATTAACGATTATGTGTTCCGACATAAGGAAGTCGTATTCTCTATGGTCTATTCATTAGAATATCTGTATGCATATATTATTCGAAAGGTCATAAATTGGATAATATAATATATATTTTGAATATATTTATCTTGAAATATAAATATATATAGTATATAATGCGTCATGTTAGGTCAATACATACATCTATTCCAATTTTCTAACCTCCAGCTCTTAACAATCCCCAGTTCACATAGACTAGCGTAGAGTTCAATTCCCAATGCAATGCAATGCTAAGTGAATGCCATGTTTTCAAAACATTTATGAACCCGTCACCTGAAACATTAATACAGTACTTTTTGTCGTCAATTTCAAGGGTAGTAAAACGAAACTTGGCCAACTTGAACTTTTTTCAGGGACAGATCGGGAAGGGGGGAGGGGTTGGGGGGTGCTCGTACAACTTGAACTTTTTGAAAAAGTGCAAAGCTCTGCATAGGCCATCAATAAATGAAACGAGGCAAATAGGGCAAGCGTCGAGTGTGCTCGACTAGTGAATACCTAGCCTCCGACAGTGGACAGGCAAAAGTAGGCCGTGCCTATACAAGGCCTTTACGGTCGAGTACTATCCCAGTCCAACTCTTTGATCAGGAATCAGAAAGATTTCAGTTAAAAATGATAGGATTAGTTATAAGGTCAGGGAACAGCTGTAGAGCCCTTACCCTACAATCGGCCTTTTATTCAGATAATTCCACGGCCTAATGGGGCTATCATAAGGTTATTAGCTATATACAGATATAGTAATTCCCGCTTCAGCTCAGATTTGATCGACTTTAGCTGCTAGTTTTAGCAGCACAAATGATATTGCTGATAAGCCGATATACTCTTTTTGTTTCGATGGATGCGAACGGGCATACAATGTATTAGCTTAGGTCAGTGAGGCATGAGAGCTATGCGAATAGCGAAAAAGTAAAACTCGGCCGTGGGCGAAATTCGTTGACGTTTCGCCGTTGAACCGCTAAACTTGTTGCTTGTTGTCTATCAAGTTGTTGCTGTTATCGTTGTTGTTGCTGCAGTAAAAGTGGCTGCTGCAGATGCGCCAACAGCGCAGCAACAACAACAACAACAGCAAACAAGAGCGAGTAGCGGCTCTTGGCTTGGCTCTCAACTGGTTTGCAAGTTCGCGGCTTTAACTTTCACATTGGGCGCACGCTTAATTGTGGGCTTTAATCTTGGTTAATTTGCTCCAGTTTTGATTTTCATTTAGTAAAAAAAAACAAACAAACACACAGCAGCACGCCAAACGCGCACGAATCGGCGATTAAAGCGATGCTCGATGCTGCTGCTGCTGCTGCTGCTGCTGCTGCTGCTGCTGCTGCTGCTATTGCTGCTGCTGCTCAAAATGCTTTTTCACGCTGTGCTGAATAGGCTCACATTTTCACAGTCTCTTAGTTCCATTCTCAATTTTAGTCAAAGTATCTGTCTCTCTTTCTCGATCTCTCAGTCCCTCCGTCCTCATCTCGGCTTTTCTCTCTCGGTCTCTTAATCTATTAGTCTCTCAGTCACTTTACAGCTCTGTCATGATCTCAACCTCCAGCTGGATGTCTTTGTCCTTCTCGCTCTCCCTCTCTCTCCCTGTATTTTAATTCTCTCTATCTCTCTGTTCCTCAATATCTCAATCTGCCAGTTACAGTCCCTTCTTAGTCTCCCTCTCCTCTCTCTCTCTCTCTCTCTCTCTCAGTCCATCCATCTCTCAGCCTTCGTCTCTTCTTTTCTTTCTCTATCTCTTAATCTGTTAATCTCCCAGTCACATTACCGCTCTGTCTTGGTCTCAATCTCCAGCTTGGTGTCTTTCTGCTTCTCGCTCTCCCTCTCTCTCCTTGTATTTTAGATCTCTCATATCTCAATGTCTCTGTGTCTCCGTGTTTCAATCTGTCAGTCGCGGCCCTGTAGTCCTTCTTTAGTCTCTCTCTCCTTCTCCTTCTCTCTTTCTCTCTCTCTCCATCTCTTCTAAATTACCTCTTTTTATGAGCTCATTTGTGCTATCGTTACTTAATAAAAGATTTCATCTACGTCACATACGAATTTATAGCTCTTCTGAGTCGACTGTAATGAAACGTTTATTGCCAATTGCATTTTCCGCCCCATTGCGAAATCTTTCTGCTTGACTGGTCTATGGAACGGTTGCTGATATGGAATCAATCTGCAATTAGGCTAATATGTTTAGATAAATTAATGGCTCAATTGCATACTTCGTTAGTATTATCTATTTTGAATGTTTTGGCCTTCAGAGCGAAGCAAATGAACCAAAAAGCAAGCCAAGCCGCTCGTAAACCTAACGCATTATTACAACTCGCGGCTTACGCAAACTTTCAACCTTTAGACTAAACATTTCAATTAGTCTTCACGTTCGCAAATGAGGTTAAAACTCAACACGTTTATGGCCAATGCACTGTGCGTGGAATCAAAGAGAGCATACCGAAGTATGTCTATGCATATACATAGATGTGAATGCAAGAGAGTTTTAATGGATAGTCGTATCTGTACGATATAGATACAAAGTTAGAGCGATAGATATATCATATACGAAATGCAGTAGACGATATAGGCATACGATAAAAATCTAGAGAGATAGATAAACGATATACATTATACATTTTACAATATACGATGTACGAAGTACGATATACGGTATACAATAGATGTTTACGATGCAATACACAATATATGTATGTACACAATATAGAATATACGATATACATATGTATGTATACCATATAGATATGAACATATACATATAAACATGCTTCTATTTTTATCGTATCTGCCTATCTTTTGCCATCCTTTCTCTCTCTCTCTCTCTATCTTTCAGAGCCTCTTTAATGTATCAGTCTTATATCCACATATACATACATAGATAAAGAGCTTTAGAGCCATGAAGCTGTTGGGGTAGGGTATTGCCTGCTACAGTCTAGCTGAACTTCACATCAAGTCGCTAATCATGCGAATGGGAATCGGGCTATTGGGAAATTGGGAGTGATCATCATCATGCTGATGATAGTGATGCTGCACTAGCTGAATAATGAATGCTGATAACTGGTTACAGCCATGGCTCGTGATAAACTGTGATGAAACATAATGATGGGCTTAATATTGTTGTCACTGTTGTTGTCACTATTATTTTTACTGTTGTTGTTGTTGTTATTGCAACTGCCACATGCGCTGTGTTTGACGAATGCAGTTTTGTGGCATTCCCCTACCCATTCCCAGACAATTGTCTCTCCTTTTAATGCGCCGCTGACAAGTGTGTGTGTGTGTGTGTTGGTGTGTGCCAGTTTCAGTTTAGGTGAAACTCGGCCACAGTACAGGCCATGTGTAGGACCATAAGAGCTTTGGCAGCATTTAAGCCCCCGTCAATTTATCTTGGATCTACATCTGTATCTTGGCTTTTGGCCAGGCCAAGTCAAGCCAAGCCAAGCCAAGCGCAAACAAGCCACGGGAGCAGGGGTAGCAACGGTAATAAATCACTCAAGAACTTGTTGCAATTTGAATTAATTATTTGCCATTACGTTTGCCAAGCGGTTTTTTTCTTAGTCGGTCAGTTTCACTTTTAAAAATCACAACAAAAACCAAAAAAAAAAAGAACAACAACAAATGCCGAAAAAGTTCAAAAATCCGAAACGCGAAACAAAACGAAAACGGAACGAAGCAACGCGAACTCTAAATCGCATGCGCACAACGAAAATTATGCGAACCGGACGCCGCCGCGCAAAGACAGCAACTGATTCGATCCGAACCGATCCGATGATGGTTAGGCTGCAGCCGAAGTTGTTTGAGCCGATGTTCAAGCTGCCGCCGACGAAGTAGCACAGTGTGGCACACCGCTGCACCGCGCCAAGTGTGCGAAAAATAAACATAAGCCATTCTCCACAAGATCAAAAACCGTGAAGCAAACCTGCATATCTATGGTTTAAACATACATATATGTATGTACATTTAGCACACAAATCAGCTGCAACTTAAATATTAATATAATATATATAACATGATATACGAAATAAATAAATCTTACACTTTCGCTGCGCACAAATAGACCACGTACCACTGTGCGGCATCAGAAATGTGTCAAAAGCAAAAGCTACGCTTCAATGGTCGCCGTCGCCGTTGCCGTTGTCGTTGGCGCTGTCAACGCAGCAGCAGCAAAAGCAAGTGCTGCACTTTTTTTTTTTTTTTTTTTGTATTTTTGACAGCTCTGCATTTGTATGCGTGTGCGCGTGTGCGTACTCGTGTGGGTGTAGCGCAAGCCGAAGCCGAAAGCTATTGATCGGCTAGCCGCTAGCTGCAGCCGACAGCGACGCAAGTCGCGACGCCGACGTCAACATTCGCGCACTGCTTTATCGCCCATAATTTCACTTGAACTCCAATGAACAATGTCGTGACGCCTGCGCCGCGTCGCTGCCGACGTCCAAAGAAAAGTGACAGTGGGCCAAATGAAAGACAATTAAAGATGGGCGCTATCTGACCGAAAGTGAAGACAGCAGCACAACAGAAAAGCACAGCAATAAAGAAGAGGCGATTGTGATCCCAGCTAAAGTGGGCTACACAAGACCGATAAATTAAACATTTACAAGAGCTTTGTTGCTTCTTCGGCTGACTAAAGCGAAGATTTATGTACTAGATCTGTAAAAGCTGGAAACAGAAAGAAAATTAATTAAATTAAAATTAAGACAAATGTAGACTAAAAAGGGGCGTAACTGTCGATTTTTAAGATTTGATTAAAGTGAGCTCATCAATCTTCTTTAAGTGCGAATAGTTCCACAGAGATTGAATGATATCTTCAATCTTCGAAGTGTTTAACTTTTCGAATTCGTTAGAATCAGTATTAAAGATGGAAGAAAGGAAATGAATGATCAAGGATCAAGGTAATCTAAAAGTTGATCAGAAAAATTTTAGAATTTTCAACTTGCTGTAAAAGATTCACAAATGTTATATCTCAAATCAGATTGCGAATATCAAAGTTTTCGAGCTAAATAACTTTGTAGAATTAAATAACTTGTAGGCCAATCTTCAAAAAGGACACAAAAGCAGTTCGATTTCACGATTTAACATTTTTTTTTTTTTTTTATTATTTTTATGCTCTTGTTATTTTAGTGGTGTGGGATGGATAATGGAATCTAATTTTGAGAGGAACTTAAACAATATATGTTGGACTCGAACGAAACTACGATGAAACGAAACGAGGAATACCGAAATATTGCACAACGATTTAGGAACATGCGAACGCTTAAATTTTTTTTTTTTTTTTTTTTTTTTTTTTATGAGGTGTTTTTTTGTTTTCTTATTTTTTTGGAATTTTCATCAACGAGGATTCGTCGTTTATTGATTTGAAAGACATCGTTAGTCTTCCCATTCAAGCTGTGAGTCCTCGCCGCTTGTCGACGCGGAGAGGACGAAGTCTGCACTCGAGCAAGTGCTGCAGGAGTCATCACCAAAATCTACCGCCTGTAGGGCCATGATCAGTTTATCGTCGTCAGATTCAGCTTTGGCACGATCCTGCCCGTAGACTACCTCATAGATGAGAGCCTCGTCTTCGTCCTCCTCGGGAATGGTGGGCATAGCCTTCGGCATCTGCAGTCGATTCCTGGTTAGTAAACACGGGCAGATACTGTTATACTGCTGTATTATCTGTCGGAAGTTCTTCATCTTGCTGGAGAATTTGTTCTACCTTTATTATGAATTTTTCAGATAAACTGCTTACAAAACTAAAAAACCAACTGAATTAAATTTTACTAGGCACTGCCAGACACTGACTCAAACAAATGACAGCGAATGCCAAGCAAACTTCGAGTTTTGGAGAGTTTACGTAAAATGAAATAATGATGAACAAGTGTGCTGGTCGAGCCTGCTCGACTACTAGATCCCCTGAATTGCACAAGGAAGTAATATGTCAATAATTCTTCGCTCTTTACTGCATACCCAACTATGGGCTTCACTTAATTTACTTTATTACTTTACTTGAAGGTGACAATAACATTAAAATATTGCATAACATAAGTCAAAATTGCATATATTTCAAATGAATACAAAATTTTAGGATCTACCCTTGAAGCTGTTATCGATAGTTATCGATTTTAAGAATTTCAAATCTGTAGCTCCTATAATCTCAGAGATCAATGCAATACAGACAGAAAGACAGACGGATGGACGTACAGATAGACGGGCAGCTCTTAGCCTTGATCGAAAATTGAATATGGGTATAAGGAGAAGAACATGGTCATGTTTGTCATGTTTTCATTATTTTATAACTATTACATCATCAGATCGATAAGAGCTATGTGATTAAAAAGCCAAGAACTTATACGTCTGTAGATAGATATACATATGTGTCTCCTGGCAGGGAATCCTTATAAAATTCCACCAATCTACTGAATTGCTTATGTTAGGTCTATCCGTTCGTTATGCGTACATATATACGAGCCACAAGATACAAACGAGCATATGAAGGCTAAAGGTTTCCATTCCAAATATATTATCTAGATATACACCATATTTAAAGATATAAGTATAAACATATTCAACACTTTTTTCGTTATATATATATTTTTATTCTGAGATTTTTTTAAATCGGCTATTCGAGCCGATGCCAATGTCAAATTGCTGTAGGCTACAATAGTGTTTAGGCGTATTATATTAGTTAGTAGTTATAAATAGCTCTGTGTAAATTATATATATATATATATATATATATATATATATATATATATATATATATATATATATATATATATATATATATATATATATATATATATATATATATATATATATATATATATATATATATATATATATATATATATATATATATATATATATATATATATATATATACACAGATGCAGATATAGTACTAGGCATAGGTATCGTTAGTTGTATTGTGTATAAACTGCACCTCCGGACATTACAGATAAGATTCAGATAGAAAGAGAGAATTTTACATCGAACTAGCTTACAGAGCGCACCGCATCTTTACTCCTGCATGGGTGAGCGGATGGCTAGAGGAAAAGGAGGGAATTTTCACGTTTTTGATTGAATGATGCAAATACTATTTACGTATTCATATATATATATATATGTATATATATCATTATTCACATACAACTCTACACATACATGTATATATCGAAAGATCCGATGCAACGAATCGAATTAAACATTATTCATTAAACTATTCAATTATTTATATGTTTTATACATCATTATCTTTACATATATATGTATTCATATATATAGCATGTAAACGTAGCACTCTATTTTATCCATAAATTGTGCTACAGAGCTTTACGTTTGCAACTATTTCTAAAAAAAAACTTAATGAACAACATATACATTATACATATATGTATATATATATATGTATATGTTAAGCAATCACATTATGTATTCGTATTTAGAATTAAATTATGAACGATTATTGGATGAATATTTTCGTTTTCATTTTTGCATCCAATTACGAGGTGTGTGTGGATGTATCAAAATTAACGGGAATCTCATTTCAAGGCCATTGTTTCATTGCCTGAGTTTGGTTTCAAAGCACAAAAAAAAGTTAACAAAAGCAAATTTAGATTTTTTTCTATTTCAGTTTCAGCTTTTCTTCATAAATTTATACCAATTAAATTAAAATTTAAACTTGTTTTTCTCTTTCTCTCGTGTATTACAAATACCTAACCAAGACCCAAATTTCAAATATATTTTGATCCATTTTACGTTTCCTTAATCTTTCTGTTGACTCTCAGTTCTTGGGCTCTGGCGGAGTGGGCACTCGCTTCACATTCATGCTGAAGAACTTTGACTTGACCTGCTCAATAGTGTAGTCTACCTCGATGGCCGGATAGCTAGACTTCTGGAATAATGCAAATTAGTATTGACGCAATTTGTGATTATATTTAATTTGACTTACGTTCTGTGTGATGTTCTGACCGCGCAACTGCTGCCAGTTTTCTAGAATGTGAGCATATCGCAAGTACTTCTCAAACTCGTGTAAAGTCTCATAGACATGGCACAGACCCAAATAATCATACTCCAGCCCGGAATAGGTGCGTCCGAACAAACGCAAACCTGTCGGAGAAACGAGCATTAGCAAGAGACGAGGAGAAAGAACAGTGTTGCTCACTTATGTCGATGCTGCGCAAATATAAGTCCTCAGCCTGACGGAATTTCTTCATTTGATAATTGTAGAGCGACGCGAGATGGCCAATGGATAGGCCCACCTCGTAGTCATACGGACCAAGCAGATCAGTTTTAATCCTGATCGCCTTTTGATGCATTCGCTCCGCTTCCTCGAAGCGATTCATTGTTTGATAGAGCCGCCCCAGATTTCCATAGTGCTTGGCCGTCTGCACATTCACCTCGCCGAACACCTCCAGCGACAGTTGCAAAGCGCAATTATGCAACTCCTCCGATTGTAGAAGCAGTCCCTCCTCATCCATGCCGTCGGCGATCTTGTCCAAAGCAATCTCCTCCAGCAACAGCGCTTTCACGCGCTTGGCTGAGGCCAACAGCAAGTGATTGCTAGGCACCAGAGTCTTCATTATCTTAACCGCCTCATCAACGTGCTCCTGGGCACAGCTAAAGTCCCCGGTGCTATATTCATGGACATAGTAGGCATACGACAGATCCTCATGAGCAATCGCCACATGGAAGTTCATGTTGCCAAAGATGCCGCGTCGCACGGCCAGCGCCTCCTTGTAAATGTTAACCGATTGGAACACCGAATCCACGCTCAGCAAAAAGAAACCGTAATCCAGCAGAGCATCGCCATATTTCTGGTGATTGGGGCCAAAGTGTTCACTGAAGAGAGGGAGAAAGAGAGCGCATAAGATGTGAAAGCGAGCGAGAGGGAGATATTTACGACTGACATATTTCATTTGGTTTCTTCACTTACCGAGCGCGACGCACCGCCTGGCAGCTGAGCAAGTTGGCCCGTGAAAAGTCGCGCTTCACCACGCACGCCTTGGCCGCCTGTCGCAGTACATCGATCACCACACTGCAAAGCGAAATTGATTGAATGAAATCAGCTGAAGTCTAACATATGTTTAACTCCACAGATGTATATGTACTTACCGTGTGGGCGCTGACGCTTCCAAGTGACGCATAGCCTGCACGCTCCACATGTGACTGTTGTTGTACTCGTTGCGCGCATAGTACATAACCGAGATTTGGGTGTAGGCCATCGCAACTAGCGGCGACGGCACCGAGTCTGTCAGCAAGCTGTTTAGCTCCATCAGCTCGGCGTATGTTTTCTGGGCGAGCTTAAAGTTGCAATGTAAAGACTCAGCGTAGAGCAGGCTGCAATAGATGAACGAATATCAATTTGTGGATTACCATTGGGCTGTCATTGTCATTGCTTACCGCTGCAGGCAATCGAATCGCGTGATTATGTCATCCTGGAACGTTTGCATTCGCTTCAGTCTTTCATTGAGACAGGAGAGCACCGCAATGCTCTCCTGCATCCAGCCTGCCTCGGAGAGAAAGCTGCCCAAGCGCAGTCCCAAATCGATGGCCACGAAATCCTCATCGGGCAATTCGTCCATGCGCAACGGTTCGGCTGCGGCCGCTGCTTGATTCTCTTTAGTCGTCATGTGATTTAGGCAACTGGCTGCAATAGCAATTACGTCCATTGTGGCAGTGTTTTCGGCTCCAGTGGCAGCTACAGCTCCCGCTCCAGTTCCACTTCCCGCTGGCTTAACTTCATCCTGTTCATTCTCCTCTGCTCCAATCTCGGGCACCGCAAAGCGGCCCACATAGGCATCGCTGAGGCGCTGCGGCAGCGGCTTGTTGCTGGCCATCAATGCTGCCACAATGCGCAGCAGCTTGCCGCGGGCCGATGTGTAACGGACCAGTCGACGGAATATATCTAGGTGAGACAACTCCTCCAATAATGTGTCCTTAAGGTCAGCTTGCTGGGACATCTACAAGATAATTAAGTGACGTAATTAGATCACATTCGAACTATGATTAAGAAGAGCTTACAGCTTTAGAGCATCTTAATGCATTTTCTTGATAAGCTTAAAGCTCTATGCCAATAAGTTATAGCTCAAGGATCTATCCATAGCTTACTTAAAGCTCTTGCCCCAAATTATCTTAATAGTATGCTCGCAATGACTCGGATGCAGCCTTTGTACAGGTCCTACTTGATGTAAGTTGCATTTAATGCGGAACGCACATCAAACACCAAAACACCAACTCCTTCGTAAGTTGAGATTCATTATAAATAGCTACATATATATAATAGCAGAATAAACAGTCTCTTATTTCATAAGCTTTTTTTGCTGTTATCTGCAAAAAAGCTTCCCATTGAACAACTGCTGAACACTGGCTTTATCATGATCATGGAAAAAAACAACGAACTTTGTCAACAACTATTAATAAGGCACAGTAATGGAGTAGTAAACATAAAGTTGAGAGAGAATACCTAGCATTTTAGGCAAAGCAAGAATGGAATTCATGTCAACATGTTGGTTTTGTGGAGCTCGCTGTTGACCAAAACAATAAATTAGTGGAACATCCACCAGTGTGGTAAAACAGTGAGCGATTGCTGCCAAGAAGGCAGACTATAATTAGCACCTACATATATATGTATGTATGTATGTATGTAGAATAGGCCGTCTTCAATTAAGCACACGTGTCATGGTTAACCAATATTATAAACAACTAAGGCATTACGCAACACTGGCCTCAGATCCAATGATCCAATGTATGGACAAAGATCTTTGAGCCGAGTTCAATGGCTGCGCCTTGGCTTGGAAGGATGAACGTTCGACGAAAGGCCACACCGACAAAGCGAATACGCTATTTTTAGTCGACAATAATAACAACAACGACAACGACAACAGCAGTAGCAGCAGCAGCAGCAACAGCATCGCAGCATCAGTAGATTATTGTGGTTGTTGTTGTGGTTGATGTCGCTACTCATAATTTATATTGTAATTGCAGCGCTCTCTTATGACGAGCAATTTCTCATTTAAGAATTGAGGTCTGTGTGCGTGAGTTTCTTGAGGCATGGGAACAATGCCGAAGTTTACATGCCCTAACGCAGCGCAAATGTTGTTTTAATTAAGATACAGTGTATAAACAACAGTTATTAAAGATATCATATCGCACTGCAATGTCAATTATATCTGCTGCCATGTGGTTTACATAAATACAAGCAGACACACACACATGCACGCACACCAGCTAGTGTCAGCCAGCTGTGCGTACTATTAGACCAGAAGCTTCTACACGTATGTAAACATAAACAGTGGAGAGCTTTACGATTCGCACGAGCTTTTCCTGCATGTGTGCGCGTGCTGCGTATGCGTTTGTTTAGCTCAAACAAATCAGCTTCCGCCAACTGTAAACCAAAACAAAAACAAAATGCGTCATTTGTTGTCCTACTGTTGCAGAAATACATACAAATGCACAAATAACTCAATATAGCTGCACACATGTGTTTGTGTGTGTGTGTGTGTGTGTACGCGCGCTTGTGTTTCACTACAGCAAATGCATGTCAGCTAACTGTAAACAAAACAGAATGAGATATTGTCATACAATTCGTACGGTCCTGCTGCGAATCAGCTTTACATAGAAGCGCAAAAATGCCGTAGCAGCGACGCAATAATCGGCCCTCGCACGCACACAAGGGCAACTAGATATGTATCTGTGTTTGTGTGTGTATATGTGTGTGTGTGTGAGCCTGTATGTGTTACAGCTGATTTTCTGATTGAGTTGCTTGCAGCCTGTGCCTCTGCGTGTTCCTTTGCCTTCTTTGACTTGCTTCTTGAATTTTTCATTTCTCTTTTTTCAGAAATCGCCAACGATAACGTGCGAAAGAACTTACCAGCTCGTAAACATCGATCAGCAGATTGTCCGGCAGCTCTGGTAGCTTGCTGATACGCTTCAGCGTCGTCACTTTGCAGTCCAGGCGGTTGACAACGGCCATCAATGACAGATCGTACAGGGGGTCGGGACTCATGTTGTTGCTCTGGCCGGAGGCCATTTTGCTTGATTCTGTTTCCTCTTGTTTGTCTTTGTTGATATGATGTCTGCACTTCTGAGTGTGTGCTTTTGTGTGTGTATGTGTGTATGTATGTGTTCTTACGTTTTTGAAACTTGATTTTTTTATGCAGTTTGTTTATGTGGCTCACTTGAATTTATAGTTGTACAAAAGCTTACAATAACACAAACAAAAACAAGAACAAAAAACGCGGGTTGTAGCCAAGTGTTGGACCTATGCAAAAAGCGCGCAAAAATATATATTTTAATGAACAAGAAATTTAATTAAACATTATGTTTTTAGCCCACATGGCTACCCAACGACTACGAAAATATGTGTATGTAACTGTCTGTAAATGGCTTGCAATGTTAACATTAACAGAACAAAAACAACAACAATAAAAGTTACCAAACAAAAACAAAATAACAGCAAGTATCACTTGCGCTAACTTCACTTTCTTTGAGACGTTCTTCGTTTTTCCTTTTCCTTTTTATTTTTGTTGCCCAGCGGCCAGTAGCTGCGAGCAATTTCACTACTGCTGCTGCTGCTGGTGCTGGTGCTGCTGAGACGAGTTGCTCTTTGTTGCACACTCACATACAGCCACACACGCACATGCACACGGACACGCGCTCGCACACAATCGAATACGCACGTACGTACACGCACAGCACCAGCAAGCCCAAAAAAAACTTGCTGAATTTGATTTGATTTCTTGTTTTCAATATTTGTGCACTTACACAATATTGTGTGCATTTAATTGCGTCTGCTGCATGTGCCAAAATTTCGCACGTTTTACTGCTTGTTTGTTGCACTGCATAAATCGCTCGCAGCTATTCAATTGAACTTCTTATTTTATGCTTCGACTTTATGCCAAAAAATATCAAAAAAATTCGGAATATTTGACTCGAGGATGAGAGCAGCGACTTCACCAATCGCCAACTTACCAAAACTGCCAGCTTATCGATACATTTTGCTAACATCACGCGGTCAACCAATAACAGGCTCTATTTTGTGCGTTAACATGAGCAGTTTTGCGTTAGCAGCATGATAACGGTGGGATTTAAATCGAATTTCGAATACAACTTTCGATAGTAATGCAATTTGTTTTGTTTTCTATTGTTTTTGAATTTAAGCTGTAATGCCAGTCTCATGTTTTATTGATAAACTTAATAATTTGGATATTCTTGCTAAATAATTCGGATATACTGAGGGAGTAGAATTAATTCAAACGGCCCAATCGTTTTCGATAGGCAATCTCTCCATCTATGTATGTATGTAAAATTTTGTTTAATTTGTGCATTCTAAATATTAGACGCTTGCTCTCCGGCCTGCCTGCGCTTGCCTGCTTTGTCAAGCATTGTCCGCTTGCGGTTTGGTTATCTCAGAACAGCTCAAATGAATCCTCTTCAACCTCAACGATCCCAAAATCGTTGGTGCTGCCAAACATCCACCAATGGCGCAATATGTTGCGAATGAGCAGGAAGCGAGTCGTCACAAATTCAAAGAAATGAAAGAATAGAGCGCTGGATGTGAGCAGCGCACAGGATGCGACAAACACCTCCTGTACCGTTAGCTGCTCGGTGCTGCCCTGATTCAAATTATCCATGCAATGTAGCACCTGTACACAAGTAAAGAATCGCAGGTAAGCCTCGATCGTTCCCACAACCAATTGGCGTCCAATTAGATGCCATTGTCTGCACTCGCTCACCTGCTGCAGTATGACATGGGCGAGCGGCATTAGCGAGGCACTGAACAGCACGTGCTTCACAATCATGCCACAGCAGCGACCGCAGCAGAATGCGCGTATCATTTGTTTTAGGCTCGCCCGATCCGCAGTTATATTGAATGGCGTATTACAGACCTCGCATCGATTATCGCGACGATGCATGATCCAGCGTTTCAAGCACTTCAAATGTATGTAGCCCTGGTTACAAAGGACGGTGAGTAGTTAAAACAATGTGTTAAAAGCAACAAAAGAAACCTCTATTCCTACATTTCTTTACCTAACATTTTTTATTACTTTCCCATTCTTTTCTACTTTTACATTATTCCTATAACTCACGTTTTTACCATATCTATTTCCCTCTCTCATCCGTCTACTACTAACCTACACTCCATTCGCTAATCTTCTCCCACCCCTACTCTGTCCTCCTCATTTTGTTCGCTTTCCTGAGCTTACTGTCATTGCACTACCCGTCATTGCTCTGTCTCTCATTTCTGGCCTTCATGCCTCTGCCATCTTTATCATTCCTACGCTACTTCTTCTCTTTACTGTTTTCTTTGTTCTTCTGTATTTCAATTCTTCTCTCCAATTTTCCTCTTCTAATTCAAATGGTAATCTTCGCACTTTTCCATCTAACTTCTTTAGTTTCGCCGCCCTCATACCAATCTCACTCATTTTCCCTCAATTCTCTCTGCTTTTCTCTACTCGCCTTATGTATATCTTCCCTCTCCCTCCCTTCCTCTCTCTCTCACACACTCTCTCACTTTCTCTTTCTCTTTCTATTTCAGTCGCCCTCCATCGGTTTCACACTTTCAACTTACCACGCTGCCTTTGCATTTGCATGGACAGTTGATAATCTCCATGTCGCTTCGATGCCAGCGACAGATGCGACACGAATTGCCAAATTCATTTGCCGACTGGACGCTCTCCTGGTTCGCTGGACCCGTCCCCGACCATGCTGGCCGCACGACCCCCAGCTGTGTGGGCCCGACACCACCGCCACCGTCAACTCCTCCAACACCACCACCACCACTACTGCCCCCCGCTGAGCAGCTGGCAGCTTCGCAAGTGCCCCCAGTCTCAACGGCTCCCGATGGCCCAGTCTCAACGGCTCCCGATGGCCCCGTCTCAATCGATGGCATGCTCAATGCTTGGGGCGTGGCGGCGCTAGCCACAACGCTATTCAATAGCCGCAAAGCAGTTGCCTCCGATAGCGGTGGCTGCTGCTGCTCCTGCTGCTGCTGTTGCTCCTCGTGCTGCTGTTGCTCCTCGTGCTGCTGTGCCATGTCGTCTTTGGCCCCTCGTCAATCAATGCGCAACAGACGCCGCTGCCACCTCTGCAGTTACCCTGGCTGGGGTTAGGCAATCGCGTTTGTTGTGGGTTTCTGTAAAGACTTTATGTGCGCGTAACGAACTAAATTTTGATGCACGAATTTCACACGTAATTTTGTTTGGACATTTTACACTAAACTTAACGCTCGACCTTCACAGCATGTCTGAGCCTCGATTCGACAGCCTTCGCCCATAAATTCAATCTGACAGATAGCTGCAGGCCAACTCTGTCTCCATCCATTCGCAGCTCATCGGATTTGTGTACGTTTCCATGTGAATGGCATAAGCTCAGAGTATAATAGATTTATATTTTTTAAAATTAACATCACATATTTTTCTATAAATTAAGGATCTGAAGTTTTATTTTGTATATTTTCGGCATAAAAATATAAACAATGCAATGCTTTTCTCTTTTTTTTTAATAATTCGGCATATTCATAATCATAACCTCAACAATTTCAATAATTTCTCAATAATTTCGCATATATTTTGCGCAATCTTCAATAATTACGCTTATTATTAACCTCACATATTACTCATATTGATTGTCATAACCTCAATAATAATAATTGTTATTCAACATAACCTCACTAATAACCTAGGCTCTTCGTCATAATCGTGCTGTTTATAAATATATAATGCACATTAGCCCATCTACTCAATCAATATGGTTTACCACAAAGCTCACAAGTACCGCATCTCCTTCGCCGTAACCTCACCAATTAAGCATATTATTTATTCAGAAAAAGATTAATTACATATTGGTTTTATTCCATTCGCTTTAGTATCACTAAGAACTCATATAAGCCATCATAGCCTCAAAAAATAGTACGATTTGAATGCAAACCTCAGGAATTACTGATGTTAGGAATGCTAGGTTTACCTGGTACACCAAGGAGTCATGGGGCTGCCAGACCAGGCATTTGCTTATTTCCGTTTGTAATCGCTATTACTTATCTTCGCTTCAAACTCTTCCCGCTTTCGTTATCTCATTCCTTGACACCGTCTCATTCTTCCTTCTGTCATCCTTACAAAATAAAACACACATTCACACATTTCTTTTTTTTTGTTATTTATTCTTGTTCTTTTTGTTGTTGTTCAATGTTAATATTATCTGTAGATACAGTTTATATATAAATTATAGATTTATGTTGATATCGCTTGCCGCTGTTGCGAGTTAGTAAATAGTTCGTAAAGTGTCTACGATCGCCAAAGGTTTGGGTCGTAGTATATACATACATACTATGTATATAAAAAAAAAAAAATTGTTTTTAAAAATGTTCCGAATTTTCTCGTATAGGTCAGCGGGTGTTAGTATCCATAATATTTTCTTCTTTTTCCACTTGCTTTATATAATTAATATTATGACAAAAAATTCAACAATTATTGCATAAGTTTTGTTTTTAGGTTTTCAATAACAAATAATAATAATAATAATATTTATAATAATAATAATAATAGTAATCAAAAAATTCAATGAAAAAAAAATAAAATAAAATAAAATGAAAAAAAAAAACACACACACACACAAAAAACGTACAAATGTCCTTTTGCTGCTGTTCAATGCGACGAGCCTGCCATTTGTGTTAGTATGTATGAATATATAGGGGTATTCTTGTTGTTATATATAGGACGCAAAATGTCAATTAAATGTTGCTTACAATAATCAAATTGGCATTTACTGTTGCTTTTGGGTTAAATTGTGGCTTAAAATTTAATGAATAGTTGGTTTGCCCTTTAGCTGTTGTTGTTGCTGCTGCTGCTGCTGCTGCTGTTGCTGCAGTTGCTGTTGCTATTGTCGTTGCTTGTTGTTTTTACTGGCAATTGCGAAAACGACGATAGATGCTCTGCACATAAACAAAGACACACTTCCAGTCGGGTCGACTCATCTCAACCATATCTTCCACATCTAGCAGAGGAGCAATGCCAGCTTTTTCGCTGTAACAGAGATAGCCAGAGATAGAAATATATCGATAACAATTAACATAAGCTCAGTGCTGCTGCAAGGCATCCGCGGATACTTACTCAGCCACGCTAAAGGCCAGCTCAAAGTTGTGTTTACGAGTTTGTTTGGTTAGTTGACTGTAGTCAAATGCATCTGGCAAGAAATGATGTATCAGCGCACAAAAGGCCAAGCCGTCGGACCAGCTCGAGCTAAAGTTGCTTATTTGGACGTTCTGTGAATAATAAATGTCAATTGCGATCAGTATGCGATATTTTTGGCTACAGTTTTAGCTAGAGCAGGCAGAGCAGCTATAAACTTTTATATTTATGCTTTATTATTATTATTATTATTATCAGCAGCAGCAGCAGCAATTAAGCAAATAGTTGTTGTAAGCTCCAGCCCCAAAAAGCAGCAACGACAACGACAACAACAACAGCAACAAGTTAAATAATAAGAATTAGAATAATAATTATATTATAAGCAGGTGTACGGTAGTAACGTTTACAGTTACTTTAATGTCAAGGAGTCAAGAGTTGCGCCTCTGCTTTTTGAACGCTGCTTCCTCTTTCACTTCATATTCGCCAAGCCGGCGGCGACGTTTACCGCTGCTGTGTTTACTCGTGTGTGTGTGTATATATGTGTGAGTGTTGTGTGTATGCGTGTGTATCATAGATGAGTGGCGCTCAGCAGCTCAGCCAGCGTTCAAGCATTGTTAAGTTTTTGTATTTGCGCTTTTCTTGTATCTATTATTTTTTTTCATACCTGTTTTTGGTATTTTTTTTTTTTAGGTTATTTGATTTAGCGATTAGCGTTTTTGTGTTAAACATTATTTGCAATATATATCTAAATGATAACGAACGGCGGTAAATAACATATACAAAAAAAAAATCAAAAAATCAAGTAAATCAAAATGAAAAAAAAAAATTAAGAAAAGGTAACAAATATAACGAACTATTTTAATGGCTGTGGCTTTGCGTTTGCGTTTGACTGTTCTTATCTTATTGGTTTTTTGTTTTGTTTTTTTCATTAAATTTAATTTTGTGGTTGTTTTTTTTTTTTTTTTTAGGTTTTGGATACCTCATATTCCTGCGTTTTGTGCTGACACCACTGCAGAAGTTGATCCTTGACAGTGGCGGCGCGCGCATTTAATGCCGGATCGGTAAATTTGAAATACGGTTGTGCTGAACCGCCTGGGGTCGTGGGTGTGCTTGTTGTTGGAGATGATCTGAACAAATGAGTCAAGGTTGGAGAAGGGGGCAGACGTTTTAGCGAAACTCACACAATTTGTTTATAATTGTTTGTATTTTAACTTTTTTTTTTTGTTCTTTGGTTTTTTGTTTTGGGGGGTGTTCGAATTGTTTAGCTCGTGAGTGTGTGTGTCAATGTGCGTGTGCGTGCATGTGTTGGATAGGAGTTTTCGGTTAGCAGGAAAAAACAAATTATTAATATTACTGTTATTACTATATAACGGTACTTTACTGTATATACATATATGTATGTGTGTGTGTGTAATTGGAGCTACGACAGGTGCATAAGGTGGTTTAACAGACGAAGTGTAAGAGAGACAGAGAGAGCGGGAGAGATAAAAAGAAAGGGGGCAAAAGAGACAGAGACAATCGAAGTAAGGAGCTGCAAACCCAATAGGCTACAGCAAGACAGAAAAACAAACACATATGTACATATGTACATAAATACATACATATGTTTGCACATTCTGTAGCAATAATTTACAATTCACCTACACAAGTAAACCTAGACATAAGTGACATTTAAATGCCGTTAACCATCACCAGAAAATGGGCATAAATATATGTATGTATAAGGCGAAATTACTGAGTGAATGAATACGTGAGTGTGTGCGTGTTTGTGTCTGTTGTGTGTGTATCTATTGTGATCCTTCACCATCTATGTATGTATGTGTGTGTATGCAAAAGATATGCAATCAAAATGTTAGAGATAACATTCGAGTTCGAATGCAGTGTTACCAAACGACTCCATAGATTTGTTTTAACATTTTGACGTTTGCATATCTTTTACGACTGGTTCATGTTTTTATAAATATAAAATGTGTAATTATTTTGTAAAGTATTTAATATTTTAAATTGTTTAACTTACTTTTGAGCCTGCTGCTGCTGGGCAGCTTTATCGAGCTGCTTGAATTTGGCCAGCGGCGAGATGTTCTTGTTGTTGGCAGCGCTGCCGCTCACAGTGCGTGTGGTAACTGAAAGTTGAGTTTTTAGGCAAATTTAGTATCTTTTGTGTCATGTGTTATGCTATCGATATATTGGCTATCGGGTTACCTTTTGTTGTTGTTGTGGTGACAATTGCGCCGCCATCTTTTGATTTTGTCTCGGTGCGTTCGCTGGTCGTTGAGCTTTGTTGCTTGTGTTGTGCTGCATGGCGAAAGATGTTTGTTTGAGAGGCAAGTTGCGAAATAGAAGAAGAAGTAATTACAATAATAAGTCAATGGGCATGCACACACAATAAATACAAATCAACAGCAATTAAATGAGTTAAAAAAAAGAGTTATTGAAAAAATGTTTGAAGGGAAAAATTGTGTTAGATAAAACTAAAATAATATTATTTATGTACTTTTTTTTTTTACATATTACAAAATATTTTAAATTTGTTGTATCTTGACTAGTCTAAGAGCAGGCAACAATATATGTACATATATGCGACACACGAAACGAAACACGTAGAAAATCGGCAAAAATTTCAAATATTTATAGTTTTTTAATTTTTTTTTTTAGTCAGCAGCTAGACAATGTAAAGTAAAATAAATCAAAAATGGCATTAGAATTCTTGCAGCAACGAAACACGCGCACAACCGGCTGTTCCATGCCGCGCGTTCCATCAAAAACAACAACAATTATAGACAAAGAATAGAAACAAAACGGAAAATGATTCGTGGCCGTTGGCGATTTGGTGGTTGGTGTCTGATGGTGGAGTCGCTGGTGGTGCTGCGGCTACTGCTGCTGGTGGTCCTGTATGCTTGCAGCGATCTCAGAACTCAATAAACTTAAGAACTACAACATGCAAAATACACTTTATATACAAAATACAAATAAACGAACCAACATGCGAGTAAACAAATGGAATGGAACAAAAATATATCTAGAGCCAGCACAGCTAACTGGGCAGCTATTCATTAAACAAAAAATGTAGATATATTTATGATGGATGGAACGATAAAAAGAGCGCTAAAGAAGGTGGGTGGACGGGAAAAAAATATATGTACAGAAAGAAAACTAAGTGTGAGAGAGAGAGAGAGAGAGAAAGTGGAGGAACAACATGGGATTTTTGTGAGTGTGTGTGTGTGTGTGTGTGTGTGTGAATGTATGTATGTATGTATGTGTGCGTGTATGTGTATGTACGTATATTGTTTACAACCAACCAGCCAACGGAACGAAACGTAACGGAATGAAACGGAATTTAAACGTTTAAAGCGCTTGATAACTTTTGTACAGTTGTGTATGCTTTGGGGTCTGGGCTAAGGGGGCAGGCAAAAAATATATACATATATATGTATATACATATATTTATAAATATATATACATATATATTTATGTATATGCTGTTAGGCTGGGCGAAATGTAGCAATATGGTAGTACATGGAACGCGCTGGTAAAAGGAACAACAGCAACAACAACAAGCTGGCAACGCTGTACAGTTGATGTTTGCATTTTTTCACTCACAAATCGTAACGCTTGAAGTTTGTCGCTTGGCGTAGTAGTGCGGCTTCTCATAAGTATATTTCATATCGATATGTTATCGATACATTTTGTTTTTCAGTTGATGGGCAGCTAGGCTAAGGGCTTTGACTATGTGTGTAGGTGTATATGTGTGTGTTGGTGTTCGTGTGTGTGTGTGTGTGTGTGTGTGATGAAACGCAAAAGAAAAACCCCTGCTGTGGTCCCTCCAGCTAACTCCACAGACTCGTCGCAAATGTGGAAACGAAATGGAATTGAAACATGACTAGAAATGGGCTGGGCTGGTACGTTTTGCTTGCCTAAGTCTACGCTCAAATTGAACAGCTATCGATAAATGTTAATCAGTACAGTTACAGTCCGACCTACGATGTGCGTCTCTGTATGTGTGTGTGTGTGTGTGTGTGTATCGTTTGTTGTGTCCAGTTGCGTCTCGCTGAGTGGCTCAAACTGGAATGGCTGCTGTCAGTGTCCGTGCGTACGTGTGTGTGTGTGTGTGTGTGTGTGCGTGTCTCAACTAAAGAAGTTATCGACTTATCGATACATGTACCGATCATAGGGTAAACGTAGGCATTAAGCGCCCAGCATTAGCTGCTCGAATGCATCCTCCACATTGCTCTCATCCAGCAAATTGAGATGCGCTATATGCGGCATTGTGGCACTACGACTGAGGCCAATGGGACCGCCAGCACCAGCAGAGACCGCTGCACCACCACCACGCATCAGGTTGAGAGACAGACCCAGGCCAGCTGTGGACACATTACCGTTCGAGCTGGAATTGAGTGAGCTGAGCGATTTGCGAGCCGCTGAAAGTTTTTCGCTGGTCTTCGTTCGATTGATGGCAGATTTGCGTTGCACGCTGCTCGTGGTCGTTGCTGTGGTGCGCAGCTCCTCCAGCTGCGGCGACTTCTGTCCGGAGAAGTAGGCCGCAACGGTTCGTTGCTTTTCGCCCAGCTGCTCCTTATTGATGCCCGCCTCGTACAGCTTCGGCACGGACAGCGAGTGACCGGATTTGGTGCGTCGCAGCTCGCCGGGCGATGTGGGCAGCTGTTGCTGTGGCAACGGCGGCAACTGTTGCTGCTGCTGCTGCTGCTGGCAGATCTGATGCCACGAATCACATTTGCTGAGCCGATTCAAGCGCGAGCCACCACCATTGAATTGCTGCTGCTGCTGCTGCTGCTGGAACTCCTCCTCCTGCGAACGCCGGCTGAGCGAACTAAACGCGCTCACATTGTTGAACACAATATTCCGGGGTATTTGATCCTCGGGCGTGGGCTCGGCGGCAGCACCAACTCCTGCTGTCGGCTGCGGTGTCGCTGGTGTTTCCACAATCACTGGCTTGGCGGTTGTCATGTAGCCGGTGGTGCTGCTGCTGGTGGTGCTGATCTGGCTGATGTGGCTGGTGCTGCTGCTCATGCGCTTGTTCAGCTGCGGACTCTGATACGCGTTGGGCACATAGTGGTGCCGCTGTGGTGGCCCGAATTTCTTCAGCAGTGGTGCATTCTCCTTGGGCAGCGACGACTTCACAATGTCCGGCGTATCCGCGGGCGCCGACGACTTGTACTCGAGCACATTGCCCATGCTCTTGCGTCGCAGCTCAAGCAGCTGTTGCTGCTGTTGCTGCTGCAGCTGTTGCTGTTCGCGCAGCAACTGTTGCTGGTGTGTGGTGCTGCTCTGA
>JAWNPK010000165.1:415000-442620 GCA_035047565.1 Drosophila mulleri | reverse complement strand
CTGTGCCAGTCCTCTGTGTGCCTCTGCCTCTGTCTCTGCCACTGCCTCTGACTATGGCAATGTCTAACGGCCAGCCAAAGGATCTCGTACGAGAGAGCTTTATCATGTGGCTGCACCACATACAGCACAAACATAATAAATCCCTTTCACAAAATGCCGGACACTGCAATGCGGGCCAGACGTGGGGCAGGGTCGGTGCAACTAAATCAACAATAGGTCGCTTAACCGGCTCATGTGCATGCGGTCCTCGTAAATAGCTAAGTAGATTGTTGATAAATTGTTCATGCCACTCAAAGACAATGCAAATTGTGCGACTGCCATCGAAAATATTCCGCAAAAATGTGCATAAATCCGATCAAAGCTGCAAGTCTGATAAACAGGCAAATTGCAATTGATATACATATATATGTATGTATGTATGTACATATATGTATATAGATATATCACATATGTATATGTTTGTGGTATCAACGTAAGAGAGCGAGATGGGAGACGGGCCGAGGGAAGAGCAATTAAGAGATAGCCCCTCATATAAATGGAAAGATATCTAGGAATACCAGATCCAACGAGAGAGTACAAAAATCGCAAGTGACTGAGAGGGGGAGAAATTTGCAATTGAAACAACAATTGTTTCACTGTATTTCAGAATCCTAACTTAAAGGAATATAGAAGTAAAATACGAATTTTCGCCAATGATAAATATATAATATGCAACTACTTTCAACATAAAAATATTTCTAAGCGGAGGTAAATCTGATGTACAAATATGGTTGAAACTATCAACCTTCGATTAGACATACTACAATAGATTGTCTAGCTGCATAGTCCAACTTTACCTTTCCAGTTACTGCCAAGAATAGGACAAGCTCTAGCGGTAAAGTACCACCCCGTCACATACAAAGATGTACAAAGTTATTCAAGGCAACGTAACGGTGCTCACAAATCTGACTTGAATACTAAACTGGTTGATTGGATTGCATTGTCCTTTATCCTTATAAATAGATTCATATGCTTCACTCATAGTTTGCCTCAACTTGTGTACAACACCAAAAGTTCATTCGAGCGCACAATTGTCCCCGGGTCAGCTAGCTATCTAGTGGGGCGTGGCCGTGGGGCAGGCGTGTCGTGGGCGGGTGTCAGTGTGCATAAACAATTTGAGAATCAGGGATGCATGTAAATGTGTGAAACAGAAACAAGGATAATCAAAAATGTAGCACAAAGCGGAAAAATGTGGAAGCTGCACAACAAGCCGAAGAGAAGAGAAAGAAGAAGTACAAGCAGCAACTACGCCGTACAAATATACAGCTACATAAATGACAGAGTGAGCCGAATGGACACCAAACTAAACTTGAAATAAGAAACTGGAAAATAAAAGATAGTGGACGACTGACAGACGCCCTGTGGCCAGAGCCAATAGACTGGAATAGACTTGGCATACGTATATATCGTAAATCTCAATATAGAAAAATATATACATACATATATTTTGTATTTGTATGTTGCTCAGCTCTATTTTAGCTCATATTGATATGTATATCAAAGTAAATGGTTTAAGGATATAATTTTTGTAAGTGTAATATTGTTCTTAATAGTATTTGTATTATGAATATCCCATATTTTAAGGAGCGAAGGGTGACTAGAAGATGCCCAGTAGATCTTCATTTATTTTATAGCTAATCTTTGCAGATATTAGATATCGCCAGTCTCTTATATACAAATATGCCTAGCCCAGAAGACACGTAAATACCCTGTACGAACGGGTCTTGAGTTGTATATTTCGATACGACGACTTCAAGATGCCCCTTATGAGTATTAGCAATGATATATGGTAGACACGCATATACCGTATATGCAGGTCCTATTTTGCTCATACTATATAAATCCAAGTGACTGGCAGATACCCTGTACTCGTGTACAGATACCCTGTACTCTCGGTTACTAGATGCTATCCTGCATCCAAGGCTAAACGTGTTTGTCAACTAACTTTGTCAGGGATATCCGATTTTTTGCAACAATTTCCAACAAAACTACGAAGCTCTCTCCCTGTGAGCTAACACGTTTCTATACACACACAGCCGAAGCCTTTCCACACTCAGTTTCATTTTCGATTTTAGTTTTTGCTTTCGTAAATATTTTTAGTATGAACACAAGTTGAGAACATGCATTGGATTAGACCAGCCGCTGCCCTGGCTGTCTGTCTGGTTTGTCTCGATTGAGGGAGTGGGCCGGGGTTGTGGGCGGTAGGGGCTCTTCGGAGTGGTTTCTGTGGTCGCTGTTGCTGGCACAGGGAACGGGACAAAAACAATACGCTGGACAAATTAAATAGAAATATTCGCATTGAACAAATAAAAACCATTTGTTTCTCTTTTCAAACCCTTTGGTTCTCGTTCTCGTTCCCGTTCTTTCATTCTTATTGTTTTTGTTTTTGTTGTTTTTTGTCACATGTGCTGTTGTTGCTTTCCTTTTGCCTTTTCCCTTTTCCCTTTCCCCTTTTCCCTTTTCCCTTTTCATTTTTATTTTTATTGTATTTGTATTTTTTTTTTTTTTTGTGTGTTTTGTGTTTTGCTGGCAGTCGACAACAGTTTTCAATTTGATGCAACTCGCGACCTGCTAAGGGAATTGGATGTGAACGACATCGTTTGGATTGGACTCATGCGGCCGCAGAACTCGGATCGTTTCATGTGGTCGTAAGTACAACAGCAACTACTTCAATAACAACAATAGCTACATAGTATTGTAATTGTGTTGTTCGTGTTGATATGTTTATTTTTGGATGGCGAG
Organism: Drosophila mulleri; assembly: GCA_035047565.1. NCBI lineage: Eukaryota > Metazoa > Arthropoda > Insecta > Diptera > Drosophilidae > Drosophila > Drosophila mulleri. Next base: position 439,839 of record JAWNPK010000165.1, on the reverse strand, counting down.
CTCTGATGTGAGAGCTCTTTAATACTGAGAAGTTTCAATTTCAAATAGGAAGCTATTCGAGAACTTTTCAAGCTAAATGTTGTGCGATAGGAGGCGAAACGACAGCAGATTCAAATGAATCATCTATTCATTATGTTAATTGCCACAGCTACATGTAAATGCTTAACATTCTGTTACTGTGACTGTAACTGTAGCAGGCTCTCTACAGCTTCTCTGTTTCTGGTCTGTAATGGCGCATTGTTTAATTGAATAGCAGCTTTAGCATGTAGGCAAACTGAATGTTAGCTTACTCAAGAATAATTGCCGGAATTTAACATCTATTTTTATCAATTTCAATAATAATAAGAATAACCATTTAAGATATAATATTTGGATAGTTATAAATTAACATGAGCTCTGATTTATGCTTAAATCCTTAACAATTCTAAGTTAAGCTCCAGTTCTATATAGCTCCTAGAAGGTGATATGAGCTCTGCTTAAGCTTAGCTTTAGTTATAATATATATATGTATATGCATATCTAAATATCTATGTAGCAACTCACGTCCTCTGGTCGCGGATACTGGCTACTGGGCAGAGTCTTTGCCGCTAATGGATGCTCCGCTCTGCGCTGTCATCGATCCCATACGCGACTATCGATGGCATGCGCTTCGCTGCGGCGGACCCGAGACAGCCTCGTTCCTCTGCGAAATGCCAGGTAAGTTTGTCTGCGTATGCGCTGGATGGGGCTAAAGCCTTCTACTCCTACTCTTGTGCCGCACAGTGCCCAGCTGGGCAGACGCCTGCATTCTGAAGGAGATGCCCAATTTGACTATGCAGTATATGGCGGACACGGCCAGCATTGAGCTCATTAGGAACTGCCAGGAGGAGGGTCTGCTGCGCCACACCTGCAAGGGCAAGGAGGTAAGTGGATGATAGTGTGGAGGTAGCTCAGCCATGTGCCAAATTCTCAGCCTATCTCTCTTTCGGCCTTCGTCTCTCTGTTGCGCTAACTCTCTTTGCAGGATCGGGAGCGGGCCGTACGCGAACTGATCTGTCCCAAGGAGCGCCTGGAGGCTCAGCGGATCAACGACATCACAAACTCGCACTTCAAGTCTCTGCAGATCATCAAGAGCATCCGGACCGATAACAACGAGAACAACGACATCGAGCTGCTGCCCCTGGTGCCCCGCTATGCTGCTGCAGGTGTGAAAATCGAGGTGGACACCGTTGCGCCAGCTGAACGCTTCAGCCTGGACCGGCTCATGATGGCCGATGAGCCGGTGCCCGTGGTGCACTACAATATACCCGACCAGGTGCCGATGCCCGTGAAGAAGTCGGCCAAGAAGGTGAACATCAACGAGGATTACGACAAGAAGCTGCGGGCCCAGTATCAAATGCAGCTGCGCAAGGCCACGCCCAAGCCCCTCGCCCACCTGGACATGATGATGGGCGATCAGCCGGCCCTGAGCGAGGAGCAGCTGCCGGACGATGTCAGCGACAGCGATGTGAGCAACGAGATATTCGAGCCGCTGCCACACAAGAAGAAGGTATTGCCACAGGACCTGAGGACCATGGAGACCATTGTGGAGGCAACCACCGCTGCTGCGGCAGCAACAGCAGCAGGCAGCGAGCCGCCAACAACTGTCAAGCAGTTGGCGATATCAACCCTGGCGCCTACAGCGGCAGCGGCAGAGGCAGCAGCAGCTACAACAATTACAATCACAACGACAGCACCGACGGCGGCGTCTACAGTGGCAGCAGCAACAACAACTACAACAGTTGCTCCGACTACAGCAGCGGCAACTACCATCACGGCAGCAACATCAACAGTAGCAACAACAACATTGGCAACAACAACCACTGCAGCACCTACAACAACAACAACAACAGCTACAACTATAACAACAACAACAAAAGCAGCAGCAACAACAGCCCATGAGAGCATTATGATAACAACAACGGGAGCAGCAGCAACAGCAACAGCAGCAACAACAACGGCAACGGAAATGGAAATGGAAACGGATACAGATACAACAGTTGTTGCCGCCACCGGTAACACGCCCAATTTATACAGTAGCAACACTGACAGCACCAGCATCCCAGCAGCAACAGCAACGGCAGCAACGGCAGCAACTGCAACACCCCTGCCAGCCGCAACAGCGACAGCAACAGCAACGGCAACGGCAACAGCGACAACGACAGCAATACCATTGAGCACGTCGACAACGGTGGGCATCGCACATCCCATTCATCCGGTGCAGCAGGCACGCGATGAGTTGTCCCATCCGCATGTTAAGGAAACGGCCGACAATTCGCACTTCATACCGCCAATGCTGCTGGTCAAGTCGCACTATGTGCCGCCAGCGAAGCACGCTGGGGAGCATGGGGAGCATGCCGAGCATTGGGAGCATGCTAACAACGGCCCGCTAGCCACAGCAACTGCAGCACCAGCAACAACCGCTACAACTACAACTGCTGCGGCATCAACAACAACAGCCATGCCAACAGCAACAGCAGCAACAGTCGAGCAAAAGAGTCGCCAACATGTTGTTACGGCGGCAGCAGCAGCAGCAGCAGTGCCAGTTACAATCGTGACGCCAACAGCTGGCGCAGCCGGGGCAACAGCAACCGCAGCAACATCAACAGCAACAACAACAATCAAGGCAACGACGAAAACAACAGAGCCGACAGCAACAAAGGCATCTAGCAAAGAGCTTGCTACGGAGGCGCCACAGCAGCAAGAAATAACCGCAACAAAACAGCCAACAGCTAATGAAAACAGTTCAAATGCAACCACAGCAACAACAGCAACGACAACAACAACACCAGCAACAGCAGCAGCAGCAGCAGCAACAACAGCTGTGAAAGTCGCCGCAAAGTCGCAATTGGAAAGTGAAAGTGTTGCTATTGCCGGCGCTCATCCTGAATCGGAGCCGGAGCCGGAGCATGAGAATGTGAGTGTGAATGTGGATGTGGATGAGCTGGAGCTAACGAGCGCCACAACACGGCGCAACTTCCTGCAGGAGGAAACTGAGGCGCCATTCAAGCCAAATCGACGACGCTCGCTAACTAAACCGGAAACCGTTAGCTATTTCAAGAAGATCTTGGGCTAAACACCAGCAGCAACTGTAATTGAAGCGACTTTTACAGTTAGCACACATTTCCGACACTGTCACACACCCACAGCCACACCTCCGCCACTTTGTACCAGGCCAACCCCTTAACCCTCTGCTATATAATTGGTATTCAAGAGACGAGAAATCAAAGCTGCATTGCTGGCAAATTGAATCAGTTGACGTCGTTGCCTGATTCAAAGCCACCAAAAGCACCTACTCAACAGCAGCAGCAGCAGCAGCAGCAGCAACAATAACAACAGCAGCAGCTAGCATATCCACATTCTGGCCAAAGTTTGTAAAACTTGGCTATGTCCGCCTCCCACCCGCCCCAGCTCCATAGCGGAAACTCAAGCTGTTAGTCAACGCCAAGCGGAAACGCAAAGCAGCCGAAAGAAAACTCAAGAACTTGACAGAGAAAGATAGATAGTTAGACAGTGAAAAAGAACGAGACAGAGATAGATAGATAGAGAGAGAGAGAGAGAGAGATACAGAGAGAGAGCGAGAGTGAGAGTGAGAGGGAGGGAATGTGACAGCAGCAGCTTTCAATGGGGAGCATCAAAAATGTCAATTCTTTGCAGCACAAACCACAAAGTAACATCACACACACACACACACATACATATATATACATATATGTAATACACACTTTCTCAGACATAGAGACAGCAAAGGCAATAGAACTGGAAAATATCGAAATCAGGTGCGCAGTGGGAAAGGTGGTTGCATACCAAAGGCCAAATCTAAAGTATGATAAATACTACTATAAATGTTTACAGAGCTACTCGTAATATACACATAAGATACATACAGCCATTAGGAGCGTCTGTTTCGTCAAATTTCGTTTCCTCAACAGGAGACAGAAAAACAACACACACACACACGCACACAGACATGCGAAAATAACATAAAATAAAAGTAGATTTGGCAGATCGAATACGGCCGACTGCACAATACTCGTTCGCATATTCAAAAGCTAGAGAGATAAATATTAAGAGATATTGAATTACAATTACAATTTGCCAAAACATGCAGGTGGGCGAAAGGCAAATATATTTGAATATTTTAACAAACCTACCTTCATTCACTCATTTGGTCGCCCTAGAAATAATAAACTTCGTCTTCACGCCGCATCACGGGACATTGATTAAGATTGTCAGCTGCTTCCTTTGTTATTTCCCAATTATGGTCACTCTAGATCTTCAATCTGCGAGATGTGCATAATTAAAATACTCCCAAAGTGGGCGTGCTAAAAATTCTTCACTAGAGTCCACTTCCAATTCTGATTAACGACTCTCTTCCCTAGGTGTAGGCAACATATGCTGAGCTTCGGTCAAACTATGGTCACCCTTTGCCTAACTGTTCGACATGTAAGAAGAAGTGCATTCTCATCTGAAATCCAAATGTAGTCAAACTATCCACCTAGATTTATCAAACCATCCCAGTAAAAAGTATTCCCATACATTTTTCAATGTTTCAATGATCAATATTAAATCCCAAAAGCCAATATACTCCACTTGAGCTCCGGCGAACAGAGTGTCGCCGATGTGCCAAGTAAATAAACATATATTTATGATCTGTGCACATTATAATATAATTGAACGGGAGTCGTAAACATTCAAGTATTAAACATAAGTATAATGCGCCCATAGACGAATTGCGAAACAGGCCTCATCAAATATGAATACACAATTTACACACGCGTTGTAAAAGTCGATGTCTATACATATATATTTTTTTTGTGTCCAAATAGTGAATACGTATCTACATATATACACACGTACGGATATTGTGAGCAGCAGCAGCATCGGTAGCGGTAGCGGTAGCGGCAGGAGCAGATGGAGGCATACCTTAGATTAAGATTAATGAACCTAAAAGTAAGAAATATGAAGCGAAACCAAATGCTTCTCCCACTCCCACCCGTCCCCCTCCTCGCCAATCACATTACACAAACAAATTGAATGAAAAACCCAATTCCAAAGCACTTCAAATGACACTTGAACTAGAAAATTATGTACTCACAAAGAAAAACCAAAAAGGAAAAGGAAAAGGAAAAGCATCAAACAAAGATGGATAATGAGAGTTTGCTAATGTCGATGTCAATGGAAACGCGAACAATTTTTTCTGAATTCTAGCAGCAAATAGTAAGATATGCGTATATAGTATAAATATATACCAAATAAATAATTCTATATGAATAAAATTACATAAAAACAAAAAATAAAAATTTAAAATAAAAAAATAAATCAAAAACCACAAACAAAATTTCAACTTTTTGCGAATTCGTTTGCCTTTGTGGAGGGAAGTTAAGGCTAAGTGAAGAAATTTTTTTAAACTTTTATTATTATTATTTTATTATTTTATTATTATTATTGCTCGCTTTAATGAGCTTTCATTATTGTTGAGTAAGCCTTTCAACTATCAAAGCATGCTTATATCAAACATTTCTAGTGACAATTTGTAGAGGCTTTTTAATGAACTTTCATATCTAACGTAGATTTATAGATGTGTTTTTATATGCTTTAATTTTTTCTGCAAAATTTTGTATACCTCGTAACTAACTTAAATGCAGACCAGCTCGAAAAAACAAAAATTTAGTGAATATTGGCTTGCATGCAAGCTGAATACAAATTGGATTATTCATCAATATTACATAGATGCTGCATTGCAATCTATAGAGCTCTACGGTTTATCAAAGGCAACCAACGGTTGGAATGTTCTAGCTGAGCGCTCACAGAGGTCAGGTTAAATTTGGGCATAGTCTGCAGTTGAAAGCTGTGCTAACGCCAACATTGCTTGCCGCTGGTCCGGTGTCCCATGCTTCTGCCCCTCCCCCCGCCACATACCATATGCCCTGCTTCTGCTCCTACTCCTGCTCCTGCTCGTTCGCCGCAGGCACTCTACATTTTTTTTTTTTTTTTTGTGAAGCATTTCCCTTTTAGCCAAAAAGGGCAGCGATGCGGCCAGACGCGGTGGCAGTTACAGTCCGACAGACACCCAGATAGAGCGAAAGAGATAGCCAAAGAGCCAGCGCAAGAGAGTGTGTGTGGGAGGGGGGGGGAGGGAAACGGGGTGGCGGAGATAGCAGCAGACGTCCTACTTATGATTGCCTAAAATCCAATGAAGCGTTGACGCTTGGCCCTGGCCGGGGCAATTGCTGTCATCGGAGAACAGTTTTCTGGATAACCAACGGAAGCTTTTGGCATACGCAGGCAGCAGGGCACAGTGGGCGACCAACATCCTGACCCGCACCCCCATACTCCTCCCTCCGGGAGCAACTGTTCTTGATGGCTTTTTAAAGAGCGGCCGGCTTTAAAGAGCTGCAACTTTATTTTGGCTTGCCATTCGCTTGTTTGTGTTTGCTTCCTCTTTTCATTTAATTCATATGCTTAAAATTGTAATTTCTTGTGTTTACCGTTAATCCTTTGTGTGGCGCTGTGTGTGTATTGGTGTGGGTGTTAAGTAACATTTGACTGACGGGCACGCAGCGAATATAAATATATTCCAAGTGTGCCAAGAGCTGCCAATCTTCTTAATACACTGCCCGGCGGCTGTGTCAGCTGTGTCATTACATATGTTAAGCATATTGTACATATGTATATACATATACATTTATATGTATATGTATGTGGATATTCATATATTGTTCTCGATTCAAACCAAACGACAATCCATTTGCCTTGGGGCAATATTCGTCTTGATCCTCATCAGTCTTCTACTTGCAGGACATCTGCCTAGTCAAATCTCATAGTTATGCGCCATAATTTCCAATCCAAGTCTAGCCCCAATTGAGGTTATGATCTGTCATAGCTAATCGAAACCATGTAAATTCATCTATATAAGACATCTAAATGAATTAAATCACTTTATCTATCACACCATCTATCCTATCCTATCTGTCAAATCTCCAATACTCTTATCACAATAATCCATCACATGCAAGCATCTCCTCTGCATTTAAGAGTATTTTGTCTTCGATTTCTTGTTCTCGCTCCTGAGTTTTATTATTTCAGTCGCAAACGACGCGTTTTTACAGTCAACGTGGGCCCACAAATTAAATGCAGCTGACACAGAGACCGACATCAGCGACAGACGATAAGAGCATTCAGACGGAGAGACGGACAGACCGGCAGACAGACAAACGAGGACATGCGTCCAACAAATGAGAATCATTTGGCGTAAAATAAAATGCTTTATTAACAATATAAACAGGCGTGCAAACAAAAAAAAAAAAAGAGGAGGAAAAAGCAAACAAACAAACAGAAGGACATCATATGCAGGTTCAAAGTGCGCTTTATGCTCTGCTACGGATGGACCCCTGTCGTGTCACGCAAGGCACGAACTAGCCGAAGCAGCTCGGAATTGCTTGCTTTAAATCTGGTCTAGCTTTCATCAGATTTCAATGCTCAGGCAAACGCTGAAAGTCTGAATGGATTAATTTCTCGATTCAACTCGGAAAACTGAGAGCTTACACATGATTCACTTCATAGTTCAAGTTCGAAGATTTGAGAATGAAGTCAAAACTGTCAATTAGAGTTTCTATAAAGCTATTCAGGTGTGTGTATATACAGACATATATGATGATGATGATAAGAGAGGATATCCTAATCAAGGTATTGTAAGTGTCATATGTTTGGTTACATCTCATACGAGCTGTAGCCCTAGTTTCGACTAGAACTTCAACTAATATCAGCTTTCCGCATAAAATATGAGTACAGTGCATATTTTTTGTCGTTTGTCATTTCAACCAAATCCCTTTCGCCAAATAGTTTGTTGAGTTGGCAACAATCGGCCCCCAGCAGTAGGATTATTTTAGGCAACAGCATTTGTGCTTGCTGGCCAACATATAATTTTTGCAGTTTTAATGGCCTCCATATATTAGGGCCACGCGGCGTATGAGCAACACTTTTGGAAAGTTTTTAAATAATTCTTTACCGTGGCCTTTCATACATAAAATTTTAACTATTTCGGCCAGCTGAAATCCTAATGATGGCCCTTAGCTGACTGCTGGCTCTGAGTTACTGTAAATTGTTGTGGATATTATGCGTATGTGAAATAGGCATAAACATTCTGTTTACATTCATAAATTATATTGCTGCCATTCATTTACATTAGTGCTAATTGGCTGAACCATCTGAAGCGTGATTTGTATGTAGCTTAAGGGTGCCGAAGCACCATCTGGAAATTGACAAGTCTGGTAGCTATAATATAACGTTAAGTGGAATTTTTATAATTTAGTAATAAATATATTGTATAACAGTTGTAGGTAACTTGGCTACGAATATATGTATGTATTTTATACTCAGCGTTGTATAACAGTTATCTGATAGCTCACTTAATTTGAGGGAGCTGTACCACACTGTATAGTATCTCCCTCAGATACACTCTGCTGGCAGTATAACAATTTTGTATAACAGTTTTTTAATAATGGAACCCAATTAAAATAAAATCATCTTTTTACAAGTTACTTCAGTAGACACTTTTTTCTTGCTCAAAACTAGCAATGTCTGTATAACAGTTTTATCATAGCCCACACCTCACATTATTTATTTATTTAGTATATACTGCATAACTTTTGCTTAAGATGTCACCTTCTGAGTAATGGGTGTATAACAGTTCTTTGAAAATTGACATCTCCATCAATAGCCGTAAAGCAATTCTTTGAGAACGCGCATCTCTAATAATATCTTTGTATATAACAGTACCCACACCTCCAGTGACAGCTAAGAGTTCTAATTTGATTGGGAATTCCACATCTTTAATGACCAGAGTCGCCTTCGAATTATAGCCCTTGTTTCAATGGCGCATGCAGATCTTGTCTTACAGCCAGCTCATTTTGGTTGGCGTAAGGCGCTTTTATTGCTTCGCTCCGTCGGAATTCATTTGCTCTGGCAGTGGAAACTGGCCGCAATCGCTTAAGTGTAAGTAACAGATAGTCAGAGAGAAAGACAGCGCCGCAGGCGAACCGCCAGCAAAGCCCCATTTCAAATTGTGCCAAAAGCCTCGAAGAATAATGGCATTGTTATTGTCACACAAGCGCACCGAGCGGCACACAGACACACACACACACACGCACACATACAAATAGAGACAGTGACAGAGACTGACTTACTGAGCTCTATTTACTTACATTCAAGTGCGGAAGGATAAATACATTTGCAAGGACAACGATGCGCGCAATTCAGCACCATTTGCGCTTTTAGTTAAATTAGTTCAAGCTACGCTCAGGCATGACGCAAGCAAAGCAACGCTTTAGATGCTATCTAAATTCTCTGGAAGCATTTTTATAGCATTTATTCCATTGATTGGGCACGACCGACATACATGCGTATGTATGTATGTATGTATAGCTGCTCATTTATGTTTTGAGCTAAGGCTTTCACTACACTCAACTCAATCGCCAGTCGCTTTTGGACAGCTCTACTGTTATCATATTAATGGAATTTATAACTAGCCTTTACTCAAATACAGGACATCAAGCTTAAGCTTAAAATGCGGGAGGGGAGCTATTTAAATCGAGCGGACAGTGAAGGCTTCTCTGCTAATGGTTAGTACTACTATAGAGTAGATGTGGCACTCCATCAGTGAAAGGAATCAAACTGTATGCCTTATATTGAATACCAATTGATCAATTCTCCAAAATATCATAGATATATGCCAGGTTTAAGGCCATTTGACCAGGCTTTATTTTAATCTGATTTACCAGAATGACAATTTCTAGTCTAGGTTCGATTGGCTTACTGGTCGAATCACCTATATATATAGCCGTCTCGCTCTCTCCTGAGTGCAAATTTGAGGGTTGTGGATTACACGATGAGGCAGGATATATTGCAAGAGCCAATTAGGATCAATATTATGAGAATTGGAAATGATTGAAATGGAAACCGCTATTAATTCTAGGGTAATACTTTATGATATATATTAGCGGTATAATATGTATGATTTGAAAATTAACTACTTTGATTCACAGTCAAAAAAAAAAGAAACTCTAATTTCAGTTTTTGGAATCCTTTCTTATACAGTCATGGAAGACATATCATGCGTAAATTATGGAAATTACATTAATTTGAAGCTCTGACTTTTCGGAATTTGTTCGATAGTTAATTGTCGATTGTTTCATACTTGTACCAGCCTCGTTTATTTAGTATGCAGCCTGTAGATAAACTTTAATCCAGAGAACGCCATCTTAAGTGGCAAGAAATAGCATCCATTTGGTGAAATAACGAAATCTCATTTTGTTGCGCTGTCAATTTGATACGTTTGCATTTTGTCCGGTTAGTTGACTGGCGAAAGTGCTCGTCGCTTTGTTTGCCATGGATTTTGAACAGATTGTTGTATTAATAATGCAGCGCCATGTTGAAATTGCATAATGCTGCAGCAATGCAGTGTACCACACGCCCCGACACCGCCCCGTTGTTGACACACCTGGCCAACTTTCGTTGTCAACAACATTGTGAATGCGGCGTGCATTTAGCTGCGGCTTTCACTTTGTGGCTGCCCCCATTCGACTAACTGAATTATACATATGTAAATGAATAATATTTGATGTATTTGAAATAATCCCCATAATTTGTGGTCGGACAAACCAGATCGATGCTGAAAGAGCAAGGGGCAACAAGGCTAAATTACATTAAATTATATCGAATGAAAATTGTGACCGCAATTGCTACATACATATGTATTTACATATAGGGTGTGCCAAAGGAACCTATGTTAATATATCGATATTTATCAATTTGATAATAACGAATGAGGGCGTGTTCATGGAATACGATATATATATACGCATTGTGATAAGTTTTATATTCAACAGATATATATCGCATTCATAACAGCGCATTGAATATTGCTATCTTGTTAGCAATCGATATCGATTCAGGCATAAACGTGAATGTGAAAATATCACATTAGCTCACTCATCCATATGCTCTCAGTAACCATTGCCGATTGCTGTGCAAGACGAAGGCCCCATCCCGCTCTAGCCAAACGACCAAGCAGCTCAAATTTGTTTTAGCTGCAGCATGAAGTTGGCTGCGGCAGAGTTTAACAGGCATTTTGTAATTGATTGTTGTTTGCTTTTGACGAAAGGCGATGTGTTTACTTGTTAAATACAGAATTTTATTATTTTAGGGTTAGCCGAACGCAGACTTGTTTACACAATAAATAAATACCACAAATATGCATTTCAATTAGGTTCAATACGCTCTGCTAATGCAGAGAAAGGAGTATATACATCTATGAGATTCCACCACACCCAGCATGAGAAGTGCCTATGTACATATATATGAATGAATTAGAGTTATATTTTGGGAAGGGCAACTATCATCCAGTCGAGTTTGCCCACTTGCCTAGTTGATTTTATGAACTGACTTGGAGCTATATATTTCATTTGTTTTTTTACAACAAATTCATTTTTAGCTAAAGAAAACTGATAGGTATGAGTGTATGTGTGTGTGTGCTTAAAAGCTTGATACATCCATGTTTATCACAGTTTTACATGGTCGTATTTCAAGTGCCAGACTTAATGTCCAAAATGGTTTGCTCTACTGCGAGAGGTAAGGGTAAGGGTAAGGGCAGTTGCCTTGGCCTGGCTGCCAGCTCTCCGTCCATTATCTGTGGCACGTTTATCTCCGTGTGTGCCTGTGTGTGCGTCTGTGTGTGTGTGTGTGTTTATCATCATAAAATTCAATTAAAGTGAAACGCACACAATCAAACAACAGATCAAATTAAATGCCAGACAAGCAATTTACTATATATGCTGTTGAGGCGCTAAAATGGGCGTGGCCGGCACGTGTGCGCCAGTTCAGCCAGAGTATGACTCTACGCATGTGTGTGTGTGTGTGTGTGTGTGTGGTTTTATTGAATTCGAAATAAGATTCAATGTGAAATCCAGCTAAAACCGGGATACAAAACAAAGTACTTAAGAAATGATGCTCTGCTCTGTTACTGCAGTGGACTGTAACCATAGATGGTCATACTTAAATACGGTCTCACTGCTCTCAGTTGACCTCACATAGACACACAAGCACACCTGCCAAAGTTCCAGAATGAAAGGGCAGTAAATACGCTTTACTGCCATTGGAAAATCTCATTTAAGTGCCTAAACACAAGACGATAGGCGATAGAGATAGATACAGCAAGCGTGCTAGACAGAGAGACATGCAGAGAGAGAGAGAGAGAGAGAGTGTAGACAAATCCTGTAAAGACACATGCCGGGATACGCCGAAAATCACATAAAAGGCATTGGCACTTAGTTAAGCCAGCGATATTAACAAATGCTGCGCTCTGTTGTCCTTTTTGTGTGTCCTCACACACACATACACATGCACACATGCACACACGCATACGCTCAGACAAAGGACATTGACAATAAACCAAGTCCAAAGCCGCAACGAATGTGCCCAAGCTGAACGAAGCTATCCGCCTCACAGATATCATCGACACACACACGCAAACACACACACCACACACACCACACACACACACACACACACACACACGCAGACAACTAGAAATGTAACGCATCTCCTATCTTTATTTCTTTCCCATTTTCAATCCGAATGTCCCAAGTATTTACTTATGTATCCACTCGCATTGTTAGAGCGTGCCTCTTGGTTTGCCTTTCATTCAACTCGACGCCCAACCCGACTGGACAGTGTATATATTTAAACATACATACATACATACATATGTATATACATATATGTATAGTATATATTTGGACTACATACATGCAGCTGCAATAAAGTTGGTCCAAATCGTTGCGGATTTTACGGCCAACGTTTAAGTTTCATGCACTCGAATCGTTCAATTTAGATAATGTTCCGGCCCCGCCCACCTTATGATGGAGGCAAATTAATTTCAGGTTGCCAGATCGCTGAAAAGCTGTAACTTTGTTGCACTACAATGAAAATGCAGAGCTAAAGTCGACAGACTTAAATAGTTACAAAGAGATGGAATGCTTAACCCGAGAACTGCAGCATCCTTGTATCAATAAATATGAATTATAGATGCCAGAAATCAACAACAACCGTAGCTAGAATGCCTTTCTTGCTCTCGCTTACTGATACTCCTTCCCTCCCTCTCCCTCTCTCTCTTTCATCTGTCTTTGTACACGATATAGTGGGATTTCGAATCCTCGTTTCTCTAATTTATGATATGCTTGGAGCATTTGATATGATGTCATGGCCAGGCCATTACAGCACACACGACTTTAGAGCAACTATTTAGAGCTTAAGCCCAATCTGCTGCTCTGAACCAACCTCAAGTTTAACCCGGACCATAAATATGGGAGCGAGCTGAGTGTAAAACTGTTGCTGGAATGTGGTAGAAAAAAAAAGCGTTGCCCACATTTGTGAGCATAAAATGTATCTTTCCCTTACACGCAGCCACGTCCACAGCGACAACAGCAGCAATAACAATAAACGCAGTGCTGGCTTTGTGGGTTACTCGCGTAATCCCCATGCCGGGCTCTCATCTCCATTCTCATTTTCTACATTTACACAGCCACACACCCACATACTCGTGCACACACACACACACACACACACACACACACACAGACACACCCATACATACATGCATTCATGCATAATAGCTCTCAAGCTGGGGGTCCATTGTTGTCCAGCGTTGAAGCGCGCTTGTGGCGCCATCTTGCGTGCAAAACAATTATAAAGTTTGTGCGCTACACTTGAGGCGCGGCATTTAATTAGGTACAGCAGCAGCCGGCGCACGCAAAATGGCTGCCAGCATTTGTTATGCACGAGTATTTACGTACTAATAGCCAAAGAAGTGCGCCGTTTAATTGAATGCCCTCGGCCAAAACATGAAGAGCAAGAAAAATTGAATAGAACATAACCAGCAGAGCTGCAGGAAAGGCTATGGGAAACTGTAGAAGGCGTGTGTGGTCGACACGCGAATACGCTTGCGATGTAACATATGTACATCTAATACTGATTATAATCCCTCTTTTCAGTACAAGAAAACCTACTAAAAATGTAGAGTATATACATACATCTATCCATTATATATACATAAATAATATCTAAAGTATGTCTGAAATAAAAATTTATTTTTAACCCTAATAAACTGTGGTATGATCTATGTACATTGATGTCTAAAATATCTATAGTTTAATGTTAAATAAAATACTAACCCCTACTCTTTCTTGAACTCTTTTTGATAAGATTTTTCTACTGTTTAAGTTTGGTTGGAGACAAAAATTGACAATGATATTTAAAAAACTGAAGATACTTACATGCATAGCTTACTCTTTATATATAGTATATGCATATTAAGGGTATCCAGCGAAATTGGAAAGCTGCTTTGTACTGTTATAGCAGCTTTTGAGTTGACTGCCAGCAGCTGCTTTTTGGTAGCAACTTTTCAATGTGGCTTTCGAGGCGGCGCAGCTGCAGCCGCCAAATTGGCCATTTTATGAGCATGTTTTGCTTGAACTTTACGCTACAAGCCATGCCCTGCCAAGCCCACCCGCGCAGCCAGCCGCCACCCAAAGCAGCGACCGCAAGCCGCAGCGCAACACAGAGAAGACGAGTGCAGAAATTATGAAATGCCAGCGGCGAACGCTGCCCACTTAGCTAGAGAGACAGAGACGGAGAACGTGAGATAGAGCGGGGGAGGGGGACAGGCGCATGGCTGGACAAACTGTAACTCGAGCGCTAAAGGTAAAGGTAACGGTAATAGTAACTGTAACGGTAACGGTAACGGTAACGGTGGCCGTTTGATTTCCAGCCAAGAGGAAAAAGGAAAAATAGTGGACAAAAAAAAAACAAAAATTTCATGTTTTGCTTTTGAAGTTGACAGTCAGAAAATTGACAACGCAATACCGTTACGTATAATAGACTAGTATATTAGACTAGCTAATACCCTGTAGTAATTCAATACCGTATATGTATGTATGTACATAAAATGTGCTTGTTGAGAGTGTTAGGTGTTAGTGGAAGACTTAAGGCTAGTATAGTATAACGAAATATGAGACATGTGATCGACTAGCAGATACCCTGTAGACACAATAGACGAGCTTACATAAACTACAGCCAATGCTAAGAGTAAGTAATCCATAATAATCATAATAGAAGTAAATTAACTGGTGGTAAGTGCTCGACTGACAGTTATCCTATAATCTTCGATTGAGCACGCTGGACTCAGGCCAATATATATATGTATATATATATAGAGATATTGTTTCAATATCTTTCTGTCCTTATTTGTCATCAAATATTCGAGTTTCTATACTAAATCGGAATAGTACGTAAAGGTCGTAGCTAATGCACTGAAGAGCTCCTCTGCTGCCATCATTAAGCCCATTGCTAATGTATTTAATAGGGTAGCTGCTTACGGACTAATGCCGCCTCAGCACGACTCGCTTGCATTTTTTTTGCTGCCACGCCCACGCTCCCCCCAATAGCCCCTTCGACTGCCTTAGCTAAAATATGCGACGTCACTCGTCCATCATTATTCCCGTAAGCTCGTTAAAAGCTGCTCTGAGGCAAACCGGATGCTCGCACTCAAATGCTCCTTTTCAACATTTACAAGCTGTTTAGGGCTCTCGTTCTCGTTCTCGTTCTCGTTCTCGTTCTCATCCTCGAACTGAGATGAGGAATGAAATGGAAAGCTCTTGACTGTGACCACAACTCGTGCCAGAAACTGGAGGCGAAAGGCTTAGTTTGCATAGTTCTGCTTACATAATATGATACGAGCATTGAATTTGGCTTGACTCGATGTCTGATGTCTGAACTAGGCAAGGTATTATTTAGTCTATGCCTGCCTGAGTCACACTTGTCGAACTGAACTCTGACACCAGTTCAATTGCGCAGCAGAGTTGAGTTGAGAGTTACCAAAGGCATTTATACTTGCCAAGATGTTATTTATACTAAATAAATCTATTTAGATAGGTTTTTCGAAATACTCAAACTCATTATAATGCAACAATTGATTACGAATAATGACAAATAGCTAATAGAATATATTCAATCCAATTCGCATACCCCAGACTTGCTTTTCATTCCACTTTTCATATAAGATGAAGCAGCTAACTTCGTTAAACTCTTTTTGCTCCATGACAATATTTTCTATAGATTTCAATTTGATTAACATAAAGTCAGAGATTAGTTTTTGGAGTGACTCCGAATAAGATAGAAGTGCTAATTATTCTGAATTATTTACAGTAAAAACTGTTTTGCTTGCATCTAGTAGATCCACTTTTACTAGGCCGAAGCACTTATTTTTCGGATCTAGTTTTTTCCAAAATTATTTACAGCTCAGCAGGCTCCATTATTACTAATCGGATAACTTTTGAGTGACTCGAAAAGAGCCCCAAATGCTCCGGCATTCACTTATTGCCTTTTGATGAGGGACAACAACGAATTGTTATGCTCGTATTACATTCTCTTTCTGCTTGTCTCTTGACTCCATGTACACACACACACACACACACATACATATATTCGAACGGCAGCAGAACGAACAGCGGGCATTCATTCACAAATCAGATGGCCTCCCACGATGAGACGCAACTGTCCACAGATATGCACATTTGCGGGCAACCCGAGATTATCAATCAGTTGACGATGCAATTACGAATTGTGCTTGTTGTTGTTGTGGTTAGTGTGGGACACAGACGCACACGCACACGCACACACACACGCACACGTAATAACAGAGACTGCTTTGTGGGTGGTGGTGCATTGGCGGGGCGTCGGCTAGACGGATGCGAGAGAGTTTAATGGTGGCTTAATTAAGTGTTGCATGCTACGTGCGGTTGGGCGAAAACAGAGTACACAGAGCACAGGACACAGAAGACAGAACACAGAGCACAGAGCACAGAACAGCGAAAAACTTTCAACGCAGTCGAGGGACACAGCGTCGATGGGAGAGGAGAGGAGAGGAGAGGAGAGGAGAGGGGGGCCAACGCTGTCATAGACACCCGGCTGTCAATTGGAAGACATGCTATGGCGCCCAGCCGCTGCCCAGTGCCAAAAAGACGCAACTAGACAGAGAGTGGAACAGTGAGCCGTGGGAATGTGAGATGGTGGTTGGGGGTTGCGGGGAATGGGGGGAGGGGGGGGGCGTTGAGCGTGGGCCGATGCGGGAGGAGGCGTTGCTGTGTCGCTGATTTTCGCCTTGTGCCTTGGAGGTGTTAACGTGCGTGATTTGTTGGCAGCGGGACGTGCTTTGGTTACAAATGCCAAATCCTGCGCGTCTGTCACTGCGCGACGTCCAAGGCAACGGATACTCTGCTGCTCCTGCTGATGAAGATGGAAATGGCGCTGAAGATGGCGATGGCGATAGCCATTGAGATTGAGATTGAGATTGACATGGAGCGGCGAGCATTAACCAAACTAACAATGTGCCTGCCGGGTGCAGCCCCGAAGAAGACAAAATAACCGAAACTGGACGCCAAATTGAATTATTTATTATGCAACATTCAGCACAATATACCGAATCCCTCTTTTATATGCCCCTACATACATATAGCAGTACATGCACGTTTATACACACATACACAACTTTTATGGGCCATGCCAAGCTGTACCCAGAGAACAGGACCTTGAAAGTCCCATGAATCAAGCAGCAAGGCAAGGCCGTCGCCTGCTCGAGCTACGCTCCCCAATCTGTTTGAACTTTGGCACATACAACCTGGCGCAGCCAACAGTGGAGCCCGCAGATCAAAAGTCTTTCAATGTCTTTGCGCAATTTACGGGGCAACTTTGCTTAAAGTTACTTCGTTGATATCACCTAAGCCGAATGTTGTTTCATAACTCGTATGGCTAGAGCTGTGCATCAATCAATCAGTCAACCAACATGCCGTAACTCTGCATGCCAAAAGAGCTTCAACAAGTTTATTTGAATTTTAATAAACGCCTGCATTACAGGCTGATGGGGAAAGAATTTAGGTAACTTTATTACTCATTAACAAGCTAAAGAAGCATTGGCTCTCTGCCTTTCCTTCAATTCGTCCGTAAGATTGTTCGTCCATCCATCCATTCGACTGTCCATCTGCCTAGATAAATGTTGGGACTAAGACGATACCCTTACGGGGGGCGTCACAAATGGAGAAAAACTGATTTGGTATAGGTATTTATGCTTTGGTATAATAATGCAGTCTAGATTACTTAAGGTAGTACCGAGCTTCTCGAGAGCGTGGCATAAATATGTATTCTCTATTTAGCACCTAGATTTAACATCAACTTACAAGAGACTCTTTCTAAGGATATGCCAAGGGTATGCCACTATATGACCACGCCTAGGCGCAACGAATTGTGGAAAACTAAATGCCATTATTACTCATCAAATCGGAAAAAATTATGGAGATTATGGACAGTATTTCCACTGTGACTGCAGACGCCCTTCCGATTCGTCGCCCAACATGCATTCAATAGCTCTTGACCCTTGACCCTGAATGAATATTATGCAATGCAAAGCGGCTGGCTGCCGTATTCGTTCTTGTGTCGGCATCAGCCTGAGGTATGCAGCCCGATAATCGAGTGCCCAATAAATAACCGCATTTCAAGGCACGCAAACTCTTGTGCAGAGTCAAAAAGATTGAAGAAAAAGAAATTAAATTGGATGCCTGATAAAAGCTAAGCGTATCGCGCGGGGGTTTTGTGGGGGAGGTCAAGTAAGAAACAGCAGAGGCGGAAAACATCAAATAACCATTTTATGCGCTCGAACTGCTCAAACGTACATATATATGTACATATAATATTCATTTCTAAGATTCAATTTGTGAAATGTTTCCTTTTACGCGTGATTTGCCAATTGCTATTTATAAGCGGGACAAAGTCCGGCGATTTGTTTGTGCCCATTCGGGCAGCACTCAGCCATCATTTCCGTGCTGTAAATACGGCAAGGAGCCACATCCCATTCCGTCATTTCTGAACAACATGTATTTAATTTCCTTTCTTTATTTTGTTTTTCTGTTTTTTTTTTTTTTTTTTTTTTTTTGTTTTGAATCCTCTCAACTAGTATGCTGTTCATTTCATTGGAGCTTTGCGCGCACTGAATATGAATCACGTTCTGATTTTCCATATTGATTGAAGTGCCCCAACAAGCGGCCAAGCCCCAGCGCTGGGTCCCGCATATTTTGACATTGATTAGCGCCAGCCTTTTAAGCGACTATGAATGGTAATGATGAAGTGGGCAACGAACTGGTGTAGCGCACTGTGGGGCCACTCCGGCGTGGTAGGGCGCACTGAAGTGCATCTGCGTCCACAGCAGTCGCCATTTGGCATTCGGCATTCGGCATTCGGCATTCACAAATTACATTTCCTGTGCACTTTGGTGTCGAATTTAATTGGCATTTTGTGTGGATCAATCGATACGGAACAAGTCGGAAAGCACTCGAAGCGACTCCCTCCCTCCCTCTCACCCTCGCTCTCACTCTCACTCGCACCCCTTGCCGCAGAGGAGTCCAATCTGATTACCTGAGCGAAAAGGTACAAACAGTAAATATTCGCATTTCGCAGGGCTTTAACTACATTAGGCAAATTAATAATCCGCTTCAATCGTAATTTATCGATATTCATTTTTCCCTATTAGCATTTTTTTAACATCCCCACTTAACAGGGTTTCAATTAAACACAATTGACTTTTTTATATATTCTCAAAAGTCAATTTGCAAACATAAAAATGCCGGATATTTTATACCAAAGCCCAAGAATTCCTTGAAAATTGATATATATATATATTTCGAATCAAAAGATTAGATCATTTTAATTGAATTTAATAATTTCATTTGTGCACAAAAGTTTCCTCTCATGTTGCCAGCTCAACTAATTTCCAGTCTCTCATTTTATGTTTACAGGGTATCCTTGCGTTGTTCACAGGCCTGCTTTCGCATTAGGAACTCACTTTGGGCTTCTGCTTGGCAGAGGCAAAGGCAAAGGAGGGAAGAAAAAACTGATTTCTGAGCCAACCGAACCGGCAGATGGACGGTCTTTGCTTTCCATTCTCTTTGGCGAGCTGCTCGTGTTTATGCAAATATTTGTATTCCATTTGCATTTCAAAAATTGAAATTTTTATATCTTGCGCTCTCGCTCGCATTTATTATGCGATTTGCCAGGGAAAAATTTAATTTTTGCACAATTTAGGACAAGTTGATTAAGCTTTTTGATGCCAGCTGCAAAAGCTGTTGCATAAATTTCTACCCCCCCTCAGCCCCCTCTCTCTCACATTCTCTCTCTCTCTCTCTCGCAGAGTACCCAAAACTGCTAATTTATAATGTTGTATATAGGTACACTTGTACAGACGAGCACTCACAAGCAGCTGGAGGCAATCAGGGCACTGCGATGCCCAAATAATGAAGACGGAAATTAGCTTCTAGGCATGAGAGCTTAGCATGAAACTGGGCACTTATCGATTCAAGTGACACCGTCTAGGACGAAGACGCAATCGATGAATGTTATTATGAATAATTGATATAATTCAATGCGAGTGACAGCTGACTGAAAATTGGTCTGAGGGCCACTCACGAATGGGTCTGAAGGCCATTTACATGTGCCGGTGTACTATCGATAATTATCGGTAAATAATCTGGGTAAAAGCCCAGACATCAAATATGATTTCTTCATATCATCATGCGTAATCAAGCTACTAGTTATAAAATGTTCGAATTTCAAAAAATGATCAGGCCACATTTATTATCATGTCGATAAGCGATAACAAACCTAAATACATAATTAAATTCAATGTACAGCTAATTTACGAGGTACGAGGTACGAGGTGAACGAGGAATTGACTATCACTAATACGGCTCACAAATGCCCTCGTAAATGATATTTTACAAAGATATCAAAATGTCTTATATCGATAAACTATCAATTTTGTAGTCACATCGATAAGCGATAAGTTTATTTCAATTAAATTTAAAGTTATCTAATTTGTTGGTCATGGCCAATTAAAGAGCAATTGTTTGCATTTGAGCGGCTTATAAGAGATATAAGGAGGGAAAGAGAAGGAAAGATAGTGAGAGAGAGACAGAGAGAGAGAGATAGAGAATGAGAAAGACCTGTCCAACATCCAGTTGACTTTTGTTTATGCCATTTTTGGCTGATTTCTAATCAAAAACGTGTTTGCATGCACATTGCCAGTGGGGACTTTGTCCTGATGCTCGGCACAAGGACGCGCGCACTGGCAACAATGGTGTGTGTCATAGATGCGGACGTGTACACGTGGACGTGAATGCATCCAAACAGCGCTGCGAATGGCAGACACTGGCATCAGGCCAAATGATTGAGGTGCCGAGCACAATGCGTGGCTGCATTCTCAATTCCGTGCGGCGACAGGGGCAGCTGGCGAGCTATGCGGATCGCGAATGTAATCAGGCAACGCTAATGCGAACGCGCCCAGCCACCGTGAGGAGTATTGAGCCAAAGCGAGCTGCTACTAAGTCGATGTGCAATAGATTTAAATTCAATTTGGAGTTGAGAAAAAGGTTTATAAAATCATATTGTTTTAATTATATTAAATGCTTGTGAAATAAATATTAATAAAAGCCGGCGTACTTGATAAACAACAGTGCAGTGTGACCAGATAAGAGCAATAAGAAAAGAATTTGCAAGCAAATTACTTTTGATTTGATATATTACATTATTTCTGATTGAAGTTTCAAGATATGTATGTATGTCCAAGCCTCTGCGTGAAATAGCTATATATCTTCTATCAATTGGCGGCTTCCAGCTCTAAATCAATATCAAATATTATATCCAAATCTCTTTTTCCCCGCACAATATTCCTGACAGTTTGTACCAATATGCATCTGGATATTGATTTTAAGATTCAAGCTTAACTGATAAATTTCACATACTACAGCTATAAGTCCTATATAACAACTTAGGTTGGAGTTTCGCTGCCGTTTCATAATCAAATGGCAAGCCTTATTGAATATTTCCACTCCTAAAATATCTGCCGAAGAATGTACTATATGTATTTTTTAAAAATACTATCAGCCTTTGCTGGTCAAGCTCAGTTTGCTGCCGATCGATTTCCCTGATATCAGCTGGCTTCTGTTGAAGCCAACAGAAGTTAAAAGCCGCAAAGTGAGGTTATGAGTTCTGCTAACGTCACTGGCTAACAAGCGTTTTTTTTTTTAAATGTTAGATACCCTATAGTATAGTGCAGCTATCAAGCCAAGTATGAAAGCATATGTTTATACTATGTACATATGATAATTGTCTAAGCTGTGCAGTAGTTCAATCAAGTCTAGGGTATAATGTAGTAGAGTTTTAAAAACTAGGTCATTGAGAATTCATTGCTTCCCATATTCATTTTATTTGATGTTTTTTGAGTACCTTAACGTCTAATAAGAGGATATCTGCCAAACGTTTATTTCAAAATCGAAAATCTATCCTCTTTATTGATATATGTAAATGTAAATGAGTATATTAGTTGTTTTAGATATTAGCGAGTCCCGATAATTCGAAATGGCTAGGGGAAAAGTTTTTTGGACGTACACAGAAGTTCCAATTATCGATAATTATCGCCGTTTTCGATTTAACGGGGCTCAAATTATCGAGACTCGACTGTACAACGTTTTCCTGATTCAGAAATTAATTTTATTAAACTTAAAATGTCTACAGATTTTTCTTCTGCAGAAAATAACGGCACCTAGATATACAAGATTTATATTTTAATTTATATGATATTCGACAATGCTAAACTGAACACCTCTATAAAAAATGTATTTCGTGCCGAGTTCGAAAAATTGATCAATGTTTATAACTTTCTTTTACGGGCAAGTATTACACAGTCGGTCATGTCCGACTGCATCGCTTCAATTCGTCCTCTCATTTTTGTTTTTTTTTTTTTTTTCACATCGCACATGAAAGCACTGTCACCACGAGAAACGAGCATCCACGCCTTTAAACAGACACACACTCTCATACACTCTCGCACATACACGCATTCACACACACACACACACACACACACACACACACACACACACACACACACACACACACTGAGAGCGCGTATTTCGCATAGTCATAAATAAAGTCCATTTGCATTGCTGTTTCTAGATGGTTTTGATATCTGCAATGCCGTCCACTGGCTGATGCCTGTTGCCTGCTCTTGTGGTTGTCGTTGCTATACCCTAGATCCATTGAGGGGGTATGATGATTTTATGTAAAAGCCTCTCAGGTGTAAGTATTTCGCATAAGGCTCAACAGCCGAACTATTTACAGCTGATTGATCTTTTGAATCGATTAATACTTTGAATACAAAAGGTCACTCGCATCAATGGAATTATACAAACATAAATACTTATGTAAACAGATATATGTAGATAGCACAGATGCGGGTATATTCTAGTCAGGCACTGTCATCCCGAACAACTTCCTAGGCTATTGTTCTTGCTTGTTGTCATTGTTTATGTACGTGAATTGCACAGCCCTTTGACGGTCGAATAGTGGGTGTATGAGTGTATGTTTGTCTGTCTGTCTGTGTGTGTGTGTGTGTGTGTGCCTCCAGTTTGTTCTGTTGGGCGCAAACGTCTCTCTGTTCCGTCTATCAGTCAACTGGCAGACATTTTGGCAGTTTGACAAACATTTTGCTGCCTGCTCCCAGATAGAAAGGCACTTCCCAGATGGATAAGCCCAGATGCCTTGACTCGCTTGCCTTTTAAATGTGTGTGTGTGTGTGTGATAAGTGTGTATGTAAAAGTAAGAGTAAGTGTACGAGTAAGAGTAAGAGTGAATCTACCCAGTTTCATGACGCGAACAGAACCAGAGCCCTGCCCACAAAAGGCGCAAACATATGAAAGTTAAATACTGAAACAAAGTTTGTCACATTGTCATTGGCATTGTTGTTGCTTGGCTTCTGCTATTGTTGTTGGTCTTGTTGCTGGTGTCAGTGCTGTAGCTTATTATAATACCCTACACAGTTGCGGTTTTGTTTGAAAAGCCGCAAGCTGATTGCGCACAAGTCCGAGTACTGTCACATACATATGTTAACATGTACACACACACACATATGTATATACATGCATATATGTACATATGTATATATAAATATATATGTAGATGTATATATTTGTATAATGTAATGGATTATGCATGCATATACATAGAGACACGTCCACACACGCATATACATACATACATACATATGTATACAGATATATAAATGCTCAGCAGAACTGCTCTCACTTCGCATCTGCTGCAGATGGCAGAGCATTTGTAATCCCAAAAAGTATGCTACACTTTTCCACCAGAAAGTCAAGCCAAGATTGTGTGCGGTACTTTGTCAAATGTGGCAAATTGTGTCACACACATCCACATGAATGCAGTTGATAATTGGGTCGAGCGAGCTTAAATAATAATAAGCAATACTAACGTTGGATCGTATCGCCTTGCCACGAATTGATTGAAGGTTTATTGATGTGTTTCTCTTTATTCATGTCCTTGACACTCGTTCGTTCTCTCTCTGTCTCTCTTTTCGTTTTACTGTGTATGCCTATCATTCTCCTTCTCTCTATTTGTCTTAATATCCTGCTGCTTTTCTCTCTGCTTTCGTGTTTCTCTATGCATATCTCTAATTCTCTTTCACTTTCACTCGTATTCATTTCATTTGACGCACATTTGTATGTCTCTTTCTCTCTCTCTCAGTCTCTTTCTATCTATCTATATATAATATTTACCTATATCTCGATGGTTCTTTTACTTCTTCACTTTCTCTTTTTCTTTCTTCACCTTATTTTACTCTTGCATCATAATTCTCTCACTCT